>CAWUFW010012489.1:0-539314 GCA_963921515.1 Calotriton arnoldi | reverse complement strand
CGGACGGAGGACAAGCCGTACGACCGACACGCATACAAAACCGAGCCGAAGCAACACAATACACCGCGACCGACGCGTACGCAGCATACAAAACTGCACAAACACAGCGTGAACGAAACGGAAAACACCGTACGAGACCAATGCACGGTCCGACTCGGTCACAAGAACGTTTCCAACATACACAAACAGCACAAAGGAAAAATCAACCAAAAAAAGGCCAAACAAGCAATTACCAAGCCAATAAATACTGGGGGGGTGGGGACAGAGAACAAAGACACACCAACAACTCCACCTATATAAAGGACACAAATCACTACCATGAGCCTTTGCAAATGCCATTCCACTGCCAGCACCCAAGAGAAAGCAACCACACACCCACAGCTCATCCCTCACACAAGCCACACACCAGCAGCACACCAACAAATACCTACCTCACATACACCCAGCACAACACACACCCACACACCCTCACCTGCACACCAACACACACAGCACCCACTATCACCACCCATCACCATGCCCCCCAAGAAGAATCCCAAGTTCCTAGATAGTGAATTGGAAGTCATGGTAGACGAGATCCTCAGGGTGGAGCCACAGCTGTTTGGCACTCTGGTCCAACAGACCCCCATGTCGCAGAAAACCAAGATGTGGGAGAGGATCATCAACAGGGTGAACGCCCAATCACCATGTCGGCGCACAAAGACCGACATCCAGAACAGGTGGTATGACGTGCGCAGGAGGGTCCGGGAGCTGCTCAAGAAAGACTACCACCTGAGCCAATACACCGGCAGTGGCCCTCCTGCCAAGCCAGTATACCTCAGGCCCTGGGAGGAGAAGGTGCGGGCCATCCTTCCGCCAGTGAGCGTATATGGACTAGAGGACATCCCAGAGCCTGGTGAGTACACAACAAATGTACACAATAAACTGCCACAAAACACACACATCACTGTCAAGGGGAGAGTCAAACCATGCACTCATAGCAATTACACAGCAACTAGAACAGAATCATCCCAAAATGTGTATGTCAGTCAGATAAACACAACACATGCCATCAAAAAAGTCACATCCAACTGTGCCAACACATGTACAAACACAACCACAACTACAGCTAGGCAGTGGCACAAATAGAACTAACACACACATCCACACATGTAGCCACCACAACAACACCAACACACAGTGAAGACCACTCAAAGGAAGGAATTCTGTGTATGCTGGCCAAGTCAGTGTAGCCAATAGCATCATGGGAGTCGCAGTCACACATATTGCCCCCCCACAACTGTCCCATCAACACCACCCTGAACCATGCTCACATCACAGGGAGTGGAGAAGGACTCACAAGATGGCTGACACTGGCTACTGCTGTGGGGAGCACAAGGCCCTGCTGCCAACTGTGCACCAACAAACAGCAGGACACCACTGACTGACATCCTGAGAGACAACTTACACTCCCTGCAATGCAAGCACGTTCCATGGTGGGATATCCGGCTGGCTGGGTGGGAAGGGGGACTTGCAGCACTGACCATAGTCACCAGCACCTCCCCTCACCCCCCCCCCAACACAAACTCCACAGTACCCACCTGGTAGAATGCAATGCCCTCCATCCTAACACAAGATCCCACAAAGCACCACCACCCTGGGTTATGTTGTGTGAAGCACAGGGACACTCTTGGGACTCTTAGCCAAACAACTGCCAGGACAACACTCCCAGCCATCCTGTCAGCACAGCCAGCCCACCCCACAGGGAAGCAGAGTCAAAAGGAAGGAAGCATGGGCATGCTGGGAAGGGGGTGGAGGCAATAGCATGATGGGAGTCGTAGTCACAGCTCTACATCCCCCACCACATGGCCCAGCAAGCTCACACTCACGCATGCACATCCCACAGAGAGTAGAAAGGCCCATCAAAGATGTCTGACACTGTTGCTGTGTCGTGGGGAGCACAAGGGCATGCTGGGAACTGCACATCAACCAACAGCAGGACACCACTGACTGACATCCTGAGAGACAACTTCCACTCCCTGCAATGCAAGCACGTTCCATGGTGGGATATCCGGCTGGCTGGGTGGGAAGGGGGACTTGCAGCACTGACCATAGTCACCAGCACCTCCCCTCACACCCCCCCCCCAACACAAACTCCACAGTACCCACCTGGTAGAATGCAATGCCCTCCATCCTAACACAAGATCCCACAAAGCACCACCACCCTGGGTTATGTTGTGTGAAGCACAGGGACACTCTTGGGACTCTTAGCCAAACAACTGCCAGGACAACACTCCCAGCCATCCTGTCAGCACAGCCAGCCCACCCCACAGGGAAGCAGAGTCAAAAGGAAGGAAGCATGGGCATGCTGGGAAGGGGGTGGAGGCAATAGCATGATGGGAGTCGTAGTCACAGACATTGCTCAGCCTCACAACTGGCCCATCAACACCACCCTGAACCATGCTCACATCACAGGGAGTGGAGAAGGACTCACAAGATGGCTGACACTGGCTACTGCTGCGGGGAGCACAAGGCCCTGCTGCCAACTGTGCACCAACAAACAGCAGGACACCTCTGACTGACATCCTGAGAGACAACTTACACTCCCTGCAATGCAAGCACGTTCCATGGTGGGATAACTGACTGGGTGGGTGGGTGGGTGGGAAGGAGGTCTGGCTGTCAACCAAACACAATCAATGCAGACCATGTTCACACCCCAGAGAATACATAGAAATGCCCAAATAATGCAGGACAATGTGCCACACCAATATCAACCCCTGACTGTGACGACTTAGGACAATACAATGTACAGGCCCGCACCCCGAGGCACAGTCACAACTGTCAGGTGTGTCAACCACTGATGCCTGCAGAAACATGACATACATTGTTTGTGTCTCCCAAAAACAGGTGATGATAGGGACACAGCAGCAGACGCTGAGGAGTCCCAGTCCCAGGCTCAAGAGGATGCCGAGCTCACTGGCGTCGTACAGCCTCTGTCCTCCTCGGACGATGAAGAACAACCTGGCACATCCGGTGCAAGTCAACATGCTGCACCAGCAGGACCACCAGCTGCAGCACCAGCAGGTCCACCAGCTGCACCCCCTGCACCCACCCCTCCAACGACTGTCACCACGAATACCATCCCTGCCGACATGGACAGAATAAGGAACAACACCAGCGCAGTGACCCTGGACCAACCTGGGGCCATGGACACCACCACCACCACCAACCCCCAAGGTGGACCAGGGTTATCTGTGCGTGCAACTGCACACACTGCACATGTCAGCAGGGGTGGTGGGAGGGGTGGGAGACAGAGGTCGCTGCTTGCAGACGTTGCTGGTGTGCATGAAGACCCACAACTGGTACGCATAGCTGATGCGTACCAGTCCAGCACCGGAGAGCTCAGCCAGGTAGTGGGGCTCCTCAGAGACATCAAACAGCAGCAGGCTGCCCATCATGCCCGCTTGGACTCCCACATGTCCCATGTGGAGTCACACATGTCACGTGTGGACTCCCACATGTCACGTGTGGACTCCCACATGACCCGCGTGGAGTCCAAGTGGGATGTACTACATGAGATGACGGCGGTGCACAGGGACATTTTACAATGCCTCCGCCAGATGAACAGCAACCAGTCCACACCTCCCTGTGTGCCAACAACATCTGGTACCGAACAAACTGCAACTGCCACAGGGAGGGAGGAGGACTCTGGCGGAGAGTCCCCTGCACCGCAGCAGCCTGCACTTGAGGGCCCCCCCCAAGAAGAGGGGTCGTCCGAGGAGGGGAAAGTGAGAGGCTGATGGCCAAGCGCAACTCCCAGGAAGCCTGAACCTGTTCTGGATTTTCGCCTTTGTGCACAGACTGTTCACCCTGTTGATGGCAACACTACTCCCACACATTGCATGGGGAGTACAAGTTGGAACAATGTGTCAGACAACTGTGGCCCCGATACTGGGGATCCTGTCTACCTGGACTTTCTATTCATCTAGGAACTTGGGATTGCAAGATTCATGTACAGCACAATCCATCCTATGCACTATTATCACAGATGTATCACAATAAACACAATAATACACCATACTTGCCTCTGTCGTGATTCCAACGTGGGTACTGTTATGGGGATGATGAACAACAAAATTACACTGTGTATGCGAACTGCAACAGCAAGGACAACACAGGCATGTGAGTACAGGCAACGTGACACATATGAGGGAGACACACCACCAGGGCTACACAACACATACACACCTAGGCCATCTGACTCATTGCCTACACTGATGTTGCCAGGGAAGACGGTGCAATGCACAGACACCACACCCATTCCCAGTTGTAGTCAAGTAGCCCACAGGTGCAGTAAGCAAATGGCAGTCAAATGTGTGACCACAGACAACGCACATCACTAAGTGAAGCACAGGTTTATTACACAGTAGCAACATGCCGTAACCACTACAGATGCAAGGTAACCCCACCTGGTAGCGGGCACACAGTCAACAACTGTAGACAGAAGGAAGTCCATGGGTGTGGCGCACATCACCTGTAGGGACACAACAGCTACCAGCCTGGATGTGCAATCACGTTGTCGGTGGACACAGTTGACCAAACGAATCTGAAAGTACCCTGTGAAGGACAGAAATGACACACAGTCAAAAGCAATGGAGTACAGGACAGAACAGCAAAACTCATGCACAATACATGTTACAAGATACCCACCCAGAACCAAGTTAGCATGTCAACACTGTTGGGGAGTACAGCCCACCTGTCACCACACATCGCAACACACATCCAGTCAAGTAGCCCATGGACACACTCCAACAGCACCAGAGCACCACCCACACATCATGCCAACTCACATCATTCACATGACACCTCAGGATACTCACATTCAGCTAAAGAAGTTGGTGATGAGCTGTGTGCGGACATCACCATCACCATCATCATCATCATCGTCACTGGCATCGTGGTCCAGGCCAGGATCCTCCACAGGTGGCGGATGTTGGTCATCGTCATCCTGGATGAGAGGCAACTCCTTCCGCACTGCCAGGTTGTGGAGCATGCAGCAGACGATGATAATCTTGCACACTTTCGCAGGGGCATATGGGAGGGACCCTCCGGTCTTGTCCAGGCAGCGGAAGCGGCTCTTCAGGAGACCAAAGGTCCGCTCAATCACTCTCCTGGTCCGACCATGTGCCTCATTGTAGCGCATCTGGGCAGGTGTCACAGGGTTCCTGAGGGTGTCAGCAACCACGGCATGTTGGGGTATCCCGAGTCACCTACGGACAGACAAGTGCACATCAGCTGACTTGGAAAAGTGGGCGGAATACTACAGATCAGATCACACACAATGGCACAAAGTCAGTACACACCGACAAGCCAGGCACGCTGGTTCTGCATCTGTGCCATCAACCTGGGGATGCGACTACTCCTCATCACAAAGGCATCGTGTGCTGAACCAGGGAAACGGGCACACACGTGTGTGATGGTCATGTCTGCAAGACACACCACCAGTGCATTGACCGAGTGGTAGTGCTTGCGGTTCCTGTAGGCCTGCTCCTGGGCCTGTGGTGGTACCAAAGCCACATGTGTCCCATCAATGGAGCCAATGACATGCGGCATCCTCCCCAGGGCATAAAAGTCACTCTTCACGTCAGTGAGTCGTCGCAGTCTAGGGAAATAGATGTACCGGTTCAGGAAGAGCAACATTGCCGCCAAGAAATCGCGGAGCACACGGCTGAACATGGTCTGTGACATCCCACCAGCAGACGCCACAGTATGTTGGAAGGTACCGGTGGCAAAGAAGTGTAGGGCTGCCATCACCTTCACCTTGGGGGTCAGCGCTGTAGGATACGGCCGGCCAGGCTGCAAATGTGGGGACAACTGCACTGCCAAATCCTCAATCAGCTGCCTGGTGAAGCGGTACCGTCGGATGCTGTCCCGTTCCACCATCGTTGCCAGGTCTGGGAATGGCCGATGGACAGCAGGAGCCCTGCAGTGCAGAGGAGAAGTAAGCAAGATCGTCAGTCACCCCACATATGCGGCATTGAACACACTCAAGATCCCAACATACATCATCATGAGGCACAACTACATGAAGTGTGCAGTACCGGAACGACATGTATGGTACATACATGGCCAACATCTGTCAACACGGTCCTACAGGTGGCATCAATTTGTCCCAGGTTGGCCCATTGGATATCATGATGCTGTGTCACAGTCACCCCCCAGTGACATGTGAGGACAGATGTGCCCCAGGCACCACAGCTCAACGACAGGCACATTCCCAGGGACCCTGTAATGCCACATGGACACTGGCATCACCTGGAGTATCATGTGTACACCACAACAAAACAAACATGACCCCCACAGGTAGTGGCCACACTTGCCATGGCAGGAGAGCCATGGACGTCTGTGACACACACGCACAACATCAGAGTCCATGCACACACAACGTGGATGTGGAGACTGTCTCCCATTGTGCACATGAAATCAGAGACATTGTAAACACTACATGCACAAAGACTGTGGAGGGCCATCACTATTGTGCCACTGGGACACCCTGGCTCAAACATACCGTCCCACATGGGACTCACGGGGTATGTGACATGACATACACAAACACCACTGTGAAATGTGACCATGGCACATGCACAGATATGAACAGTTGCACATCACAGTGGTCACGTACACGTAACACCCAGGATCCTGTCCCCATTAACACGTGCACAGCCTGGGGGTGGCTGCCCACAGGTGACACCCACAGGACAACATGTACACCAACATACACACAATAGGAAATGCAGCCTTACATGCCTTATGATAAGGTTTGGACAGGCTGTCGTGATGTAGGTGTGCCCCTCACTCCCTGGGAGCTATCTGTGGCTGGCATATGTCCATCTGAGACAGGCATGCTGACATATGCCAGTCACATGTACAGTGATGCGTTGAACAGCAATGGACCGATCGGTGCCTCCGGCCGGCCCATTGCTTTCAATGTGTGCGGGTACGCGTTGTACCCCTGTGCGCGTTGTACTGCAATGGACCGATCGGTGCCTCCGGCCGGCCCATTGCATTCAATGTGTGCGGGTACGCGTTGTACCCCTGTGCGCGTTGTACTGCAATGGACCGATCGGTGCCTCCGGCCGGCCCATTGCATTCAATGTGTGCGGGTACGCGTTGTACCCCTGTGCGCGTTGTACTGCAATGGACCGATCGGTGCCTCCGGCCGGCCCATTGCATTCAATGTGTGCGGGTACGCGTTGTACCCCTGTGCGCGTTGTACTGCAATGGACCGATCGGTGCCTCCGGCCGGCCCATTGCTTTCAATGTGTGCGGGTACGCGTTGTACCCCTGTGCGCGTTGTACTGCAATGGACCGATCGGTGCCTCCGGCCGGCCCATTGCATTCAATGTGTGCGGGTACGCGTTGTACCCCTGTGCGCGTTGTACCTCAATGGACCGATCGGTGCGCACCCATTGACAATGGGCTTGCCTGGCAACGGACGCGTTTTCGAATATTCGAACGAGTCGGTTGCTGGAAAATCAGTTGGTCACCCACAACAATGTTGCAAAATCATGTATGTCATGAAGTTGAAATTTTGAAGGATGCTGTGGGCGTGTTTTGGTGCTGCTATTCCATGGATTGGCCAGATTCAGAAGATGCAAACGACTTGGACCTATCACTTTGGACACAAGGGACAGTATCTGCCTCTCCAGCACATATATATTGCTGCATGTTCCCCTGAGAGCCCACTTGCCTGCACTACATGCTCCAGGACGACATCTGCCACTGCACTGCTGCTGTCTCTGCCCCTCTGGACCCTGCAATGGCACGTACTGTGGAGAGAGCCCCAGCCTTCAGCCTTGAAGAGAACCAGGCCCTGCTGGACAGCCTACTTCCACAGTACAGCAAGCTGTATGGGACACCAGGGGAGCAGGTGAGTGTTCTGTGCACTGCCTTTCTGAATGTGCATTTTGTCTGACTAGCAAGGCTGAGAGTCAGCACACCACTGGCTAGCAGGCTCACTGAGTAGTTGTCACCCCCCATAGTGTGTAGTGACTTGCACTGGACAGGTATGGTGCAGTGACAGTGCTTCTGAACAGGGTTTTACTCCCCATGCTATGATACCATGTAGTGACTTCTGGAAAACTGTCCATGGGCAGCCGTGCACTGCCTGGGTACACCATGTGCCCCTGTGATTGCGACATGTATATGCAACTGTGTCATGCACGGATATGTTGCATGTGTAGTAATGGCCTTATCACTTTGTCATCCTGACAGGCTTCTGCCCATCGGAAGCATGAGATATGGAAGGACATCGTCCGGGCTGTCCGGTCCGTGGGGGTCTACAAGCGCCGGATCCGCAACTGCCAAAAGAGGTGGCAGGACCTTCGGGGCTGGACCCGGAGGATTGCACGGGTCCAGCTGAAGCTGTCGCCTCCTCGCAGGAGGGGCGGAACACGGACCCTGACCCCCACATGCTCAGGATCCTGGCGGTGGTCTTTCCAGACCTGGATGGGCAGCTGAAGGCCAGAGAGCAGCAAGGAGGGGGTGAGTCAAAGACTGCACTGTGTACTCTGTCTAACATGTTATGTGCCCTCCTCGGGCCAGGTTGAACTGCCACAGTACAGCAGTCATGTTGTCCAGGAGCCATGTCCCTCTATTGTGCACTGCCCACTCCTCATCTGATACCCAGGTGTGGCCCTTACATGCAGGGAATTCTGTCACTTAGGACTGTGTCCTTGCAGTTTGCTTGACTCAAGGTGGGAGACAGCATCTGTTTCCCTGACTCTGTGGTGGGCATCATGGGTGGGTCCATTGCTTACACAATGCCTGTATTCTGACATGTATTCAGCGTGTTACTTTGATCTGTGGTCCAATTGCTGAGCTGATCCACCACATGTGGCTGGGGTACCTGGCACACACCCATGCTGCGGGTGGGAACAATGTTTGGGCCCCAGGAGTATGTATATGACGTGTGTCACACATACTTAGCCAGCTGCCTACAGTCCAGGGCTCATCCCTCATTCATGTGGGGCTGGACAGTCATGCCTACTCCAGGCCATACAATACACTCTGTACTCCCACTCCCGTGTATCAGAGGACACATTGTGCACAGTGTTTTGACCCCTCAGGTGTCTGCCTCTGTGTCAGTGTGCTGTGGATTAGTCGCCAGGACTGCTGTGGAGTTTCTTGGTAGGGGCTCAGCATGCCACTGGAGATGTGACCATAGGAGACGATACTTGTGTGACACATAGGTGTCTGATCAGCTGCCCATGCAGACTGGGGCATGTAAATGTGAAGTTCAGGCAGCTGTTCCCCATGCACAGCAGAGTGTGAGGGGCTCAGGTTCAGAGGGTAGTGTCACAGGTCTCCCATATGTCCAATAGGTATGACCTGGACAGATGAGGGTTAAGAGGATGTGTTGTGGGGGGATGTACATGTGCACTTGTGCAGCTCCAGGACTTGCATTCCCCATGACCTACTATTGTGACACAGTGCAGAGTGTTGTTGTCTGGCTGCAAAGTCATACATCACTGAGACAGTGATGTATGACTTTGCAGTCATGCCTCCGCCATGGCATGTGTCTACTGATTGGTGATCCTGCAGGGGAGTGACATGTGCTACATGCACACCATAGTGGCGCTGGCTATCAGGACATGGGTGCATCATGGTGTCTGTCGCTGGAATGCATCACATGCATTTCCTATTTGACTCTGGGCATCCCTTACATCCGTAAACCTGTACTGACTCAGTGGCAAGAGCTGTGATGTGTCCACACCGTGTCCTCTGCACTGTCCAACTACTGTGTACTTGGTGCATGTGTCAACACTGGGGTGTTGCAATCCAACAGACACCAGACAGATGGGTGCAAGGCCATGTGGGATGTGAGTGCCATGCTTGGCATCAGACTGACAATTGACTTCTCCTGTTCAATTAGGGCACTTTTAGCAATGTACAACTAATGATGCCAGGGCTTGCTCTGTAATGTGCTGTGCTCACAGTGGTGTGTGCGTTTGGTGCAGGTGACTGATGTCTGTCTGTTTCCCCATTGTTTGCAGATACATCCACGGCCACGGAAGGGGACAGCTCCACGGACCAGGAGGAGCCGGAGAGCCAGACTGGGTCAGCAGCCGAGGAGTGGTCGGAGGGACCCAGTGGCACGGAGGGCGAGGGGAGCCACACCGAGGAGTCCTCAGCAGCATCCACCTCAGCTGAGGACCAGAGCAACTCGGAGGATGACTCCCTTGTGGAGGCGGGTGTCAGCAGCCACCACACCCCAGCTAGTGTTGCTGTCCCCGCCACCACCAGCACCACCACCGCCCTCCCATCGGCTCCCATTCCCCAGGTCCGTGGAGGCTCCCATGTCCGGGAGCGTGTCTCCTTTGGGCCAGGCACCGCACCCCCTGCCCCTGTGTCCCCTGCTGCCCTGAGTGAGGAGTCTGTGTACCTCCTTCGCCAGCTCCATGTAGGGCAGACAGCCATGCTGAGTGTCCTCCATGCGCACACCGCGCTGTTGACTCAGCTGGTGTCGTTCATGGAGGGCATCTCATCGGGCATGTCTGACCTACAGAGGGGCAATAGGTCCATGGACTCCTCCCTGACGGCAGCAGTGTCCCTCCTCAAACGGTCCCTCACCCCTCCTGCCTCTGCTCCATCCACACTCCCCAGCACCTTACCCATCCCAGGCACACACACACTGGCACAGGCACACACCAGCACACACACATCCAGCACACTGACACACACGCCAATGACAAAACGCACACGCACGCACATTCAGGGGACTGAAGCCAGACTCACAGGGGATGGGGCCCTGGAACACACACACGCATCCACATGCACTGCGCAGTCCTCAGTTCCCTCTCCCTCCAAAGCACCCTCCCTTGCCTCACCTGCAACCCCAAAGTCACAGCAGCTCTTCCTCTGTGACCTCGGCCTCTTCCCCACCGATGAAGCTGCTCCAGCATCCCGGGGGAAGAGGAAGCCCACCCACACGGAGCAGAGTGCCCCTCGCCCCCGGACACCCTCCCCCAGGCGCAGACGGACTGAGGCCCCCACCCGCAAGTCCCCCGGAGTGCTAAGAGCAAGACCCCGCCACCACCCTGCAGCTCAGGCACAAGGTCTCCGTCCTCCATCCCTCAGGCCCCCACTGCACAGGTGCCCCCACCACACCCTGCCCCAGGTTCCCCCACCCACAGATATACCATCCCCAAGATGCTCCGGCCTTCTCCCCCTGCCACTTGCTCTCCCAGCACCACACCCCCGCTGCGCTTGTCTGTGCCACTGATGTGGTGAGGGTGTCCCCCCCTCTGTCCAACCCACCTTGCCTGTTCCCCATTCTCCTCCCCTGGAGGTAGGCACTGCAGTGGAGTCCACTACCGCCCTGTCTGACTTGGGCACTGCAGTGGCGGACCTGTCCACCCCATCTGCAGGGTCCACTGCAGTTGTGCCGGCACCCACGACATCTGTGTCATGCCCCCAGTTGTGCCGGCACACACCATGTCAGACACCTCCACTGCAGTTGTCAGTGGCTCTCCTGCACCCACCACCCCTTCCCTGACTCCCCCTGGTGAGCCCTGATCCTGTCCCTGCGGTGCCTGGCCTGCCCCCCGGTTGCCCCTCCTAGTGGATTGTCCCTGGTATTGTGCAGGCATGCGTAGGGTGACATCTGCCAGTGTCACCCTGTTTGAACTTTGACAATGGACTGGCCATTGGCCTTTGCTCTTTTTCAGGACTTCGTTTGGCCTCAACACATATGCTGAATAAAGCAACTTTCTTTTCTCTAGTGCTCATGCTTCAGATGTACATGTTGTTGGTGCAGCTAACCATGCCCTTGCTGCAGTGATGGTGATATCTGGTCTCATGATTATGAAGTGTTACTGTGCAGGAACCCATGTGGTCCAGGGGGAATGTGTCCTATCATGTGGTGTATCCATGTCATCAATAGCAGCATCTGAGGGTGTCATGTGTTCAGTATTTGGCAATGGGTTTCCTACTTACATTGGCAATTTCATATCTGTGGCTTCCACCCCTGCACATCTGTTGTGCCTGCCATCGTTGCATTTGTCTACTTCCCTGACCGTGTTGCCATCTCCAGTGGACATGCAGGTTTGGGCATCAATGGGGAGGGACTCATCCGTGTAGTCAGTGCAACATTGCTATACAAGTGTGTTGGATCTGTGCTGATGATTCCGTTGGCACATCCATGACCAGGCTGATGTGATGGGAGCCCTCATTTGGTGCTAATTGTTGATTGTGTGACCAAGTGCTCAGCTGACATGATGGGGCCCTACTGAGGCAACATATGGCACAGCTTTCCTCACACAGGAGTGGAGTCCCCTCATGGCAGTGTGTACACGTGTGACATTGCCTGCACCCAAGGTGTGTGTTGTATGTGCATGTCTGTGTGTTCACTTCCATTCATCTGCGCATGCTGTGATCCCTAGTGTTGTACCTGTTTGTGATGCTTGCTGACTTGAGCTATGTTCCCCCAAAGTCTTCTCCCTGTGTTCTCTGTGATGTGGGTGCATGGCACATTACTGGTCATCAGGGTGTCACCCATAGGTGTGTTTGCTGTCAGGGCTGAGTTTGTGTGCAGACGCAGATGGGTCACAGTCAGGTTTCCCCTTGGCACTTGTTGTTTGCCCCTGTCATGTGATTTCCAGTTTGTGTTATCTTTCAGTGATTGTGACATGTTGTGTGTGTGACTGCTGCCACTCCTCAGGGTCAGAGCTGCAATGTTGGAAGTTGTCTATGTGTGTTCGTTGTGGGTGACCTTGGCTTCTTCATTGGTGTGTGACTGTGGCTGGGATCCCATTGGTCGGTGTGGTATTGCCGTCATGTCCATGTACAGCGTAGTGTGCAGTGTGTCAGACATTCAGGAGTCTTGTTGAGTGGCCATGTGTGATGTGTTTCTACACCTTGGTTCCCACCCACCACCCTGGAATAGTCATGGGTGCATGTGCAATGTCACCAGTGCATGTGTACTTCACTGCTGCACATTGTTGGAGGTCGAGGGGTGTGGTGTTGAGTGTGTGCAGATGAGAGTTGTTGCCCGGCTAGGCCCCTGCCTCCATGTTGGCCTTGGCTTACTGGCCATGCTGATTGATTTGTGCTTGTGTAGGTGTGATGGTAGTTTGTTGCTCAGGACACCTGACTGTGGTTCATAGTGTGAACGACATTTAGCTTTGTCATCACAGTGGTATTTTTATTCAGCCCAGGGTCACCACATTGTGGGGGCCCTGGGGGTGGTGCTGTGGTGTGTCTGTGACTTGCTGTGTCAGTTGTTGTTCCTACGTGCCTGTGTGACATGTGTGTTTTGTGCTCCCTCTCACCTGACAATGCCTGCTTGCCCACATAGGGGATTTGGATCCATGAGTTACCTTAGTGTGGCAGTGTATGCACATCTGTATGATTGGTATTCAGCTCTCCTCATGTGTTGTGTGGTTGCCTGGGGACACTGGCACCCCCACCCCTCACCTGCTGTGTATGATGACAGTGTTGGTCTGCCTGTTTGTGTTTGTGCATCTGCACCACTGCATTGGCATATCTTGGGTGTGCCATTGGCTGTATGTTGTTTGGTGTGTTTCCCCTGCTGTCCCTGGGACTCCTAGGTCATCGGTCAGCACAGTGATCATGGTTTGTGTGTCCCATTGCTGCCATGGTATGGTATCTGTTCACCTCACATCTGCTGTCTCCACAGGGTATCTGCATTTGTGTGCCCATTGGTGCAAATATGTGGTTCTGCATTCTGATGGTCACTTCTGTCATTGTGTCATTGATGACTGTTGACGGTCTCAGCCCCCATGGGTGTTGTTTGTCTGCACATGGCCAAAGGAATGTTTCATTTGCACTGCAGTATTTGGCTCCCCCAATTTATGTTGCAATGGGACACATACACTACTTTGCCACAGATGAGTTTTTGGTTCTGTGAGCAGGAATGATCCATGCAGTTTGGCAGTTGCAGCTCTTTCTTTGTCAACAATTACCTTTTGGTCACTGTGATGATGAGGGTGTAGACCCCATTGCCACAATGGTCAAAATGTGCTTCAGCTATGGACCCCACACTTGCCTTTTGGTCACTGTGATGATGGGGGTTTGGACCCCATTGCCACAATGGTCAAAATGTGCTTCAGCTATGGACCCCACACTTGCCTTTTGGTCACTGTGATGATGGGGGTTTGGACCCCATTGCCACAATGGTCAAAATGTGCTTCAGCTATGGACCCCACACTTACCTTTTGGTCACTGTGATGATGGGGGTTTAGGCCCCATTGCCACAATGGTCATGGGCTGCTTGCATTGTGGGTGCCACACACATATATGTGTGGCACATGTGCTAGGGGGTCACATTGTATGTTGAAAGTCATGTTCGGTGTTGTAGGCATTTGACACAGCCTACACACGCTTGTCATGGTGGTGGGGGGATGTCTTAATCTTGCATTCCCTAGGTTGTGGTGTGCTTGTTGTGTCATGCATTGTCCATCCTATGAGTGGGGGTGGTAGTAGTGGTAGGCATCCAGCCCCCCTGGCTAAGGGTGGTAGTAGTGGTAGGCATCCAGCCCCCCTGGCTAAGGGTGGTAGTAGTGGTGGGCATCCTGCCCCCTGGCTAAGGGTGGTAGTAGTGGTAGGCATCCTGCCCCCTGGCTAAGGGTGGTAGTAGTGGTAGGCATCCTGCCACCCTGGCTAAGGGTGGTAGTAGTGGTAGGCATCCTGCCACCCCTGGGTGAGGGTGGTAGTAGTGGTAGGCATCCAGCCCCCCTGGGTGAGGGTGGTAGTAGTGGTGGGCATCCTGCCCCCTGGCTAAGGGTGGTAGTAGTGGTAGGCATCCAGCCCCCCTGGCTAAGGGTGGTAGTAGTGGTAGGCATCCAGCCGCCCCTGGCTAAGGGTGGTAGTAGTGGTAGGCATCCAGCCCCCCTGGCTAAGGGTGGTAGTAGTGGTGGGCATCCTGCCCCCTGGCTAAGGGTGGTAGTAGTGGTAGGCATCCTGCCCCCTGGCTAAGGGTGGTAGTAGTGGTAGGCATCCTGCCACCCTGGCTAAGGGTGGTAGTAGTGGTAGGCATCCTGCCACCCCTGGGTGAGGGTGGTAGTAGTGGTAGGCATCCAGCCCCCCTGGGTGAGGGTGGTAGTAGTGGTGGGCATCCTGCCCCCTGGCTAAGGGTGGTAGTAGTGGTAGGCATCCAGCCCCCCTGGCTAAGGGTGGTAGTAGTGGTGGGCATCCTGCCCCCTGGCTAAGGGTGGTAGTAGTGGTAGGCATCCTGCCCCCTGGCTAAGGGTGGTAGTAGTGGTAGGCATCCTGCCACCCTGGCTAAGGGTGGTAGTAGTGGTAGGCATCCTGCCACCCCTGGGTGAGGGTGGTAGTAGTGGTAGGCATCCTGCCCCCTGGCTAAGGGTGGTAGTAGTGGTAGGCATCCAGCCCCCCTGGGTGAGGGTGGTAGTAGTGGTAGGCATCCTGCCCCCTGGCTAAGGGTGGTAGTAGTGGTAGGCATCCTGCCACCCTGGCTAAGGGTGGTAGTAGTGGTAGGCATCCAGCCCCCTGGCTAAGGGTGGTAGTAGTGGTAGGCATCCAGCCCCCCTGGGTGAGGGTGGTAGTAGTGGTGGGCATCCTGCCCCCTGGCTAAGGGTGGTAGTAGTGGTAGGCATCCAGCCCCCTGGCTAAGGGTGGTAGTAGTGGTAGGCATCCAGCCGCCCCTGGCTAAGGGTGGTAGTAGTGGTAGGCATCCAGCCCCCCTGGCTAAGGGTGGTAGTAGTGGTGGGCATCCTGCCCCCTGGCTAAGGGTGGTAGTAGTGGTAGGCATCCTGCCCCCTGGCTAAGGGTGGTAGTAGTGGTAGGCATCCTGCCACCCTGGCTAAGGGTGGTAGTAGTGGTAGGCATCCTGCCACCCCTGGGTGAGGGTGGTAGTAGTGGTAGGCATCCAGCCCCCCTGGGTGAGGGTGGTAGTAGTGGTGGGCATCCTGCCCCCTGGCTAAGGGTGGTAGTAGTGGTAGGCATCCAGCCCCCCTGGCTAAGGGTGGTAGTAGTGGTGGGCATCCTGCCCCCTGGCTAAGGGTGGTAGTAGTGGTAGGCATCCTGCCCCCTGGCTAAGGGTGGTAGTAGTGGTAGGCATCCTGCCACCCTGGCTAAGGGTGGTAGTAGTGGTAGGCATCCTGCCACCCCTGGGTGAGGGTGGTAGTAGTGGTAGGCATCCTGCCCCCTGGCTAAGGGTGGTAGTAGTGGTAGGCATCCAGCCCCCCTGGGTGAGGGTGGTAGTAGTGGTAGGCATCCTGCCCCCTGGCTAAGGGTGGTAGTAGTGGTAGGCATCCTGCCACCCTGGCTAAGGGTGGTAGTAGTGGTAGGCATCCAGCCCCCCTGGCTAAGGGTGGTAGTAGTGGTGGGCATCCTGCCCCCTGGCTAAGGGTGGTAGTAGTGGTAGGCATCCTGCCCCCTGGCTAAGGGTGGTAGTAGTGGTAGGCATCCTGCCACCCTGGCTAAGGGTGGTAGTAGTGGTAGGCATCCTGCCACCCTGGCTAAGGGTGGTAGTAGTGGTAGGCATCCTGCCCCCCGTGGGTGAGGGTGGTAGTAGTGGTGGGCATCCTGCCCCCTGGCTAAGGGTGGTAGTAGTGGTAGGCATCCAGCCCCCCTGGGTTGGGGTGGTAGTAGTGGTAGGCATCCTGCCCCCTGGCTAAGGGTGGTAGTAGTGGTAGGCATCCTGCCCCCTGGCTAAGGGTGGTAGTAGTGGTAGGCATCCTGCCACCCTGGCTAAGGGTGGTAGTAGTGGTAGGCATCCTGCCCCCTGGCTAAGGGTGGTAGTAGTGGTAGGCATCCTGCCCCCCTGGGTGAGGGTGGTAGTAGTTGTGGGCATCCTGCCCCCTGGCTAAGGGTGGTAGTAGTGGTAGGCATCCAGCCCCCTGGGTTGGGGTGGTAGTAGTGGTAGGCATCCAGCCCCCCTGGCTAAGGGTGGTAGTAGTGGTAGGCATCCTGCCCCCCTGGGTGAGGGTG
This sequence comes from Calotriton arnoldi, assembly GCA_963921515.1. Classification (NCBI taxonomy): domain Eukaryota; kingdom Metazoa; phylum Chordata; class Amphibia; order Caudata; family Salamandridae; genus Calotriton; species Calotriton arnoldi. The sequence goes on along the minus strand of CAWUFW010012489.1, from coordinate 522,361 downwards.
GTAGTAGTGGTAGGCATCCAGCCCCCCTGGCTAAGGGTGGTAGTAGTGGTAGGCATCCTGCCCCCCTGGGTGAGGGTGGTAGTAGTGGTAGGCATCCTGCCCCCCTGGGTGAGGGTGGTAGTAGTGGTAGGCATCCAGCCCCCCTGGGTGAGGGTGGTAGTAGTGGTGGGCATCCTGCCCCCTGGCTAAGGGTGGTAGTAGTGGTAGGCATCCAGCCCCCTGGCTAAGGGTGGTAGTAGTGGTAGGCATCCAGCCGCCCCTGGGTTGGGGTGGTAGTAGTGGTAGGCATCCTGCCCCCTGGCTAAGGGTGGTAGTAGTGGTAGGCATCCTGCCACCCTGGCTAAGGGTGGTAGTAGTGGTAGGCATCCTGCCCCCCTGGGTGAGGGTGGTAGTAGTTGTGGGCATCCTGCCCCCTGGCTAAGGGTGGTAGTAGTGGTAGGCATCCTGCCACCCTGGCTAAGGGTGGTAGTAGTGGTAGGCATCCTGCCCCCCTGGGTGAGGGTGGTAGTAGTTGTGGGCATCCTGCCCCCTGGCTAAGGGTGGTAGTAGTGGTAGGCATCCAGCCCCCTGGGTGAGGGTGGTAGTAGTGGTAGGCATCCTGCCACCCCTGGGTGAGGGTGGTAGTAGTGGTAGGCATCCAGCCCCCCTGGGTGAGGGTGGTAGTAGTGGTGGGCATCCTGCCCCCTGGCTAAGGGTGGTAGTAGTGGTAGGCATCCAGCCCCCTGGCTAAGGGTGGTAGTAGTAGTGGTAGGCATCCAGCCCCCTGGCTAAGGGTGGTAGTAGTGGTAGGCATCCAGCCCCCCTGGCTAAGGGTGGTAGTAGTGGTAGGCATCCAGCCCCCCTGGCTAAGGGTGGTAGTAGTGGTAGGCATCCAGCCCCCCTGGCTAAGGGTGGTAGTAGTGGTAGGCATCCAGCCCCCCTGGGTAGGGGTGGTGGTGCGCATTCAGGCCCCTGTGTGCATATGTGGCATTGGTGATGGGCATCCCGCCCCTATGGTGCTGCTGTTGCTGGTGTAAGTATATTCAGAATCCCCGTGTGTGTGTGTGATGTGTCGTGTACGTGTTGTATGTGTTTTGTGGTTGGTGTCTGACTTACCTTCTGCGCCGTACGCGTCCGTGCCTGTTCCGGTAGTAGATGTAGAATATTGGTATGATCGGGACGAAGGGATTCATGGTTGGTTCGTGTCGTTCGTCCTTCTCGTTGCTTCGCGTCGTCCTCGTCGCTTCGCTTCGTCCTCGTCGCCTCGCGTCGTCCTCGTCGGTGCCGTGTTCGTCTCGTAGCCGTGGATCGTGTTGTGGCGCGATTCGGAGCTTATGTGCGCCTCTCCCGGATGCTTTGACGTGCCGTGCGTAGCGACGGGTTCGGGCGCGTACGGAAAGCGCATCGTACTTGTCCGGCCGGACGGGGCTGCATTTTCCTTCCGTGCGACTCGATTCGGCGTTTCCGGATTCGCCTCGGTCGGAGAACAGGACCTGGTTTGGGTGAGTACGGCTCGGCCGGAATTTTTGCTGTTGTGCGCATCGTACTTGCTCGCTCGGTGTGCTGTACGGATCGGTCGGGAAACTGGCTTTCGCATGGCTTTTTTCCCGACCGAATGGTATTGGGTGCGCCTCCGACCGAGATCGGAATCGGCCCCTAAGTAAGGCTGTTTTTCTGCATCTCTTGCAGCGTGAGATAAGGCTGGTGTTTTATTATTTAAACAGCTTGCATTTTGAATTCAGGCAAGAGCCACTTCATGCGGGAATTATCATGAATGCTACAGAGTGCTGTGAATGAGATGCAGCTCTGCAGACCCTGACATACATTCTAAGAAGGAAGAGGTGTGTGGGCTTGCACACTGAGACAGTGTGCATTGGTTAATGCATTGAGGCCCGGCTTCCTGAGACATTATACTAAGGTATGGGGTTAAATCATTCTAACTGGGTCTGGCACAAGGGTACTCCCATAATGCTCTCACTATCATAGCATTATTAGTGATAGACATGAGTAATTTTAGGAATAATCAACATTGTTGAATTATTTGTATTTTTCACCAGTATTATAATGCTTATAACAATGATGTGTCATCTGCCTAATAATCACAGTTCATGTTTTACTTACATGGATTAGACCTTTTCAATAAACGTTTGAAAATGTATTATTGTCTCTTCTCTTTGTCAAACCTTGGGCTTGCAAAAGTGACATACAAAAGGGTTAGATCTGTTTCCACAAATTCCTTGGGAATAAGAGTGGTAGTAATGTTTGAGGTTGCTGACAGCATCTATAACTCTGGAGGTTCAAGAGTTTAGATGCGGTACTGTGAGCAAACCGGACCAATCTTTTTATGATGACATAAGAAGACTAAGTATCTGTATTATGAAGTTTTGTTGATCCAATCCACAGTCCTACTAAATTCATAGGAACCGTTTAACACTTGGATTTTGATTATGAGCTTCTTTGTGGGATAGCTTGCAATACAGCAAACAAGAACTGCTGCAAAAGGGGGTTGGGTTGCCCCTGGGAACTTTTTACCCCACTGGTTATGAAAGACCGAGGAGTAACCCCCACCCAATAGTTGGTGCCAGGCGTAAATGTGGTTTCCCAAGGCAACATCCTCAGAACCCTTTCTGTACCTATGGAAGTACAGAAGGTCTGCACCTACTGAAGAGCTGGTCCTGCTCCCACTTGTACCCAGGACAAAGATGTGGACTCCAAGGGGCAGTTGGCTGATCTGTGTGGCTACAGGGACACAGCAAGCTGGAAGATGCCTTTTTCCTGATGTGGCCAGCTGACCAGTAGCAACTAGACCTGGACTGGAACCTGCTGTTGGCCTCTGCCTGAATCACTGACAGTTTCTAAGTGTCTCCTCTGGTTGTTTGGGCAACAGAAGGAAGTTTGGAAAATTATAAAATCTTTTCCACTAGAGCGGCGATGGGCTCACCGGAAAAAGTATCCAGCCACCAGTTCCACAGCATTGGATTGAATTTCAGATCTGTCCTGCTCAAAGATCCCCGCTACTCCGACAAAACGACTGAGTCCTATTCTGTGCTGGGACTTTGAATATTTTCAGGGAGAAATGTCCAAATTTCCAAAGCGCCAGTGGGACAAACCTCCTTCATGTATCCACCCTTCGGTTCCGCAGAGGTGGCTACAGTTTCAATAGCGACCCACAAGGGTAGCATTTTCTTGTCAAAAAGGGACAATGTCCCTTTGTGCGTTGGGACTTAAAAGAAATTTCAATGGTTTTCTTCAAGAAAGTTACATGGTTCGTTTCTGAAGCTGTACTTAGAAACTTTTTTTGACTTCCAGACTTTCAACAAGAACAATCCACTTGATGTGTCTGACCTGGGCTGCATCATGGTTAGCCTGAATTTGCAACCTGGTCCCAGCTTACTGCAACCATTGACCTACATTGGGCTTTTTATTTTTCACATTTTGCACCGTAAATCTTAAAAAATTAACATCTCTGATTCCTCATTTTGGATTTTTGCCATTTTTGATGTCATCTTGCTTAATAAAGTTTTTTACTAGTTTTACAAATTGGAGTGGGATTTCTATTGTGTTATGACTTTGACTTTTTAACTGTTTTGGTACTTTACTTACACATTTTCTAAGTTAAGCCTCTCTACTCTGTATCATAGCTATCAGGATCTGAGCACAGGTTTAAATTACTGAAGCCTTTGACTGGACCTAAGAGATTAGTGACTCTATTATTTGTGTTGAACTTCCATCCACCTCAACTAATAATTAACTGTCTTACAACTACATGAGGCTGTAAAAAGAGTACAAAACATAGAATACACAGATCTTTAGCCACTACAGAACTATGGAAGAATGACATGCTTTCGGTCAGTGCAACAATAAATAGACAAATTCTAGCTTTAAGTAAAACATTTTACCCATGCTTTTAATGCTTACAAAGTAGCCACCATGTCTGTACCTTTATCCATATATTGTACAGCATTTGATCTTTTGACCAGTTTTGTGTGTGACAGAAGTATTCAACGTTTTGCATTGTGTCGCACCGAGCGCATATTGGATTTTATTTAATCTACCTACTCTCCATTGTTTTGAGATTTGTCGAAGTTAATTATGTGTTTTATGCTTCCGTTGGAATTGATCTTAAAGTATCGACCGCAGTTCGAAATGTAACATTAATTTTAGTGGTTAAACTTGAGAAAGTTAGAACTAGTGCTTTGTATACAAGGCACATGGAAAGCAAAAGAGCAGAGAAAAACAATTGTATATGTAGAGGTAAGATGCAAGTAGGGGTATGAAAATGATTAATCACATTAAAAGTGAGAGCATGGTTATAATGGAGAAATAATATAACCCAACACTGTTTTTATGGTGGTGGTTAGTCACAATACATGATATGTTGCTTCCTGAAATACATTACATTACTTGCCTCATGCGTCTGCAAATGGCCATTTATCTGCACGAAGTGGAGTGACCTAGCTTATCAGTTGAGTTCATCTGTACTGTATAACCTACTTACATATGAGGGGAATTCTGTTCTGCCCAGGAAATCTGCATCGAAATTTTCTCGAGCAAGCAGATATTTCAGTCTTGGTTATCCACAGCCCAGATGCCAAATACTTATAGTTTTGCCAGTGTTCTGGTTCAATCACAGTGCAAAGTACAAGCTACAGCTTCCCCAACAAAAGGCATACAGACAACACATGCATGGACCATATGGGGAGTAGCTTAAGATTAAAAATATTAAAGTAAAAACAAACCATATAGCTGAGATATGTACAACTGACAAGAAGGTATATGGTAGGGTACACATCAAATTCTTGGTCACTGGAAAACTACTGTGCGCCAAAATAAACATTGATCGCTTGTTCAAATTGTATGTTGATAACGTTTTCATTTGATGATACTTTGAGGATTATATTTATGGGACTGCTTGCCATTGTTGTAGCATAATATGATACATCTTTGCATAACAGACAAGCTTCCTTCGTTAATATCAATCTTTTCAAATGGGATTCCTGGTTGGATGAGGTATGCACCCAGGCCAGGCAGGAACAACTACTCTAGTCAGGGTAAGCTAGATACACACTAACAGATAACCTGTGCTCATCCTCTAGGAGCTTCGCACAGAGCAATCAGGCTTATCTAAAGAGGCAATGTGTAAAGTATTTGTGCAACACACACACAGTATCACAATGAATACACCACAAAATGACTCCACACAGGTTTAGAAAAATAGCGAATATTTACCTGGGTAAAACAAGACCAAAACAACAAACATTCAATCAGTACAAGTCGAGAGATGAATTTTTACATGTTAAATGCAAAAAGAGTGCTTAGTAGTCACTAGCGGTCAAAAGGTTACTTGAAGTCACGAGAGACTGGTGCAAATCCAAAGTTCAGGCTGACCGTGAAGGAGGACAGGCCAGCTTCAGGACCCACGCAGGGTCTGCTAAAAAAAGTACCTTGGATGGAGCAAAGGATCGACGCATCAGATGCGTCAATCTTTTACACATAGTCAGGTTGCTGCGTCATCGAGCTTCGCTGAGAGTAAGGCATTGCATCGTCGTCGAGCCATGCAGTGTTGTTGTCGGGCTGCGCAGGCTGTAGAACCGCTGTCATCAAACAGCCTCTGCATCGGTGTCCAAGGGCGATGCATCGATTCCGACCAGTGCAATGATGATGATGATGCGTCGATTTTGTAGAAAAAAGCTGCAGAACCCACATCTGTGGCAAGGAACTTGGAGAGGGCACCTAGGAAAGGGTAGGACTCACAGAAGGCAGAGTCCAGCAGCACCAGCAGGATTGCAGGAAGCCTTTTGTATCTCTAAGACTTCACAAAACAGGAGGCAAGCCAGCAAGCCCTTGGAGTTCACTTGGAGGGAAGGCAGAGTCCAGCTCTCCTTCAGCAGAGTCAGGGAGCACCAGGCATCAGGGCAACATGCAGAAAAGCAGTCCTTCCAGAAAAGCAGTCCAGTTGAGTCCTTTAAGCAGCACAGCAGTCCTTTTGACTGAGGTTCAGTTCAAGATCCAGAAGAGTCTCATTTTAGGGGGGTCTGAGACCCAGTACTTATACCCAAAAGTGCCTTTGATGTTGGGGGTGACTTCAAAGCAACTCTCTGAAATGCACAAGGATGCCTTTCAACCATGTCCTGTCTGGCAGGCTATCTGTGGGAGATACATCAGTGCTTTGTGTGTGAACAGGGCACTACCTATTGAAGCGTAAGTGTTAGCCCCTTCCATTCCTCCCTGCCAAGGAAGACCCATTGAAATGCAGATGAGGGCTCAGCATGCAAGCATACAGATGAGCCTCACCTTCCTGTGTGTGTGGCTGTCTAGAGGGAATGCATAAATTGTAGCTGTCACCCAACTCAGATGTGTAAGGCACAAAGAGCAGTAAGTGCAGAGAAATGTCCACTTTCTAAAAGTGGCATTTCTAAAACAGTAATGTTAAATCCAACTGCACCAGTAAGGAGGATTTCTCATTACCATTCCAAAGCTATGAAACATGAAAAAGGTACTATTCTTTGATCAGGAATTACAGCTTAAAGGTGTATAAAGAAATTCCCAATACTAGCCTATGAGAGGAGTATGCCTCTCATACTGAGCTGTTTGTCACTATCAGGACATGCAAAACACAAAAGTACATGTCCTTCCTTTTACTTATATAGCACCCTAACCTAAGTGTACTTAGGGCCTACCTTAGGGGTGATTTATATGTAATTAAAGGGAGTTTAGGGCTTGGCAAGTGGTTTTAAATGCCAAGTCGAGGTGGCAGTAAATTGCACACACAGGCACTGCAGTGACAGGCCTGAGACAGGGTGAAAGGCTACTTCTGTGTGTGGCATAATCAGTGCTGCAGCTCACTAGTAGCATTTGAAGTACAAGCCCTGGGTATATGGTATACCACTTTACAAGAGACTTACCAGTACAACAAATATGCCGATCAGATATACACCAATGTCATCATGGGAGAAGCACATGCTCTTTAGCACTGTTTAGCAGTGATAAAGTGCTCAGAGTCCTATGGCCAACAAAAAAACCTGTAAAAATGAGAGGCTAAAGGCAATATTTCTAGGGAAAGACCACCCTAACGTGGACAGTTCTTATAAGGAGTTTTTCTCTTTTGTGACTGTAGTGACAATGTGAACATAGCAAATGAGCAATGCACATGCAGATGCTATCACCCGATGCACGTTTGTAACAAATGCAAGTTCTTTGATGTTTATTTCCCCGAAATGTGTCAAGCAGAGGCTTGTCTCATTGTTAGCCAGTTTACCATGCTTCTTTTAAATATTGAAACCATGGTATATAGTGCATTCATGTTAGGTAAAGAAATACTGTCTCTATGGATACGTACAGAAACAGACATTGACAGCAGGCAACTTGCAGGCCATCTGGTCTGCACATCCAGTTTGACAGACTGATAATATCAATACTAACGTGAAGCGTTTTTTCCTAAAACCCTAATTTTTTAGTTTTCCAGATCTTTTGGCGTGCAATCATTTGAGAGAGTGATTTTTTGCAAGAAAAATAAAATATTCCCATTTCTAGCACTCACTAAAGGAAGTATGTGTTCATCTGAATCCTATTTGGATCCCCCTGCTACGAGACAATGACATTGTGAATCTATTACAACAGATTATGTGTGTGAAAGAATGTGCAGTCCTTATAACTCCATCAAGAATATCTATGTTTTTAGTCAGGCAAACACTGGAATAACTAAATCAGTCTATTAACATGTGCTCTCCTCATCTATCACCTGGTCACTCAGATGAATCCATAATAAGACAAAATAAACATGGTGCACCAATGACACCAACTGCAGCTTTCATTCAACCTGAGAACAAACTCGAGAAACAAGAAAAGTGCAACATACCAAAAAGAAATGAAGGTTTCAATTAATATATATCTAAGACCAAAAATACATGACTCTATTTCTGTAGCTGATGGCATTGGTTGCAGGATTGTCACATAGTAGAGGCACAGGAAGATATATGTGCAGGGAGCACAAGGCACAGGGACTCTCCCAGAGAGTGGTTTTGGGTCTCAAAACACCTAACACAGAACACTTTAATTAGAGAAGAGCTGAAACAAAGAAAGACAGACCTTTTCCGAGTACAATGAGGCTGAGAAACAAAAAAAACAGGGTTACATTGTGACAAAAACTGCAGTACTAAAACACTGGCTTAGGTTGTTTGGTAGGCCACAAGATAACTATATTATCATACTACCAAAGCTCATAGCAAGCATGGATTCGTTGAATTAAGGTAGGACTAGAGTTCTACCTCCAGAGCACACTGCAGGGATAACCCATGACATAATTTTAATTTGTACAGATTAGGTGTAGTGGTTGTAGCAGCTCTCCCTTATTAACAAACACTAAACCCCACTTTGGGAAAAACCTTCATCTTACACACATCTACCCCACGGACGATCTTCATCTGGTATATCAGATAAATCCACAATCAAAGTCATCATGCTGCCCATGAGCACCCAAAGCATCAAGAGGCCAAGGAAATGGCATATGCTACCCTGTGCAAAAATGATACACACTTCTTTATAATACAGAGAGTGAGGAGATTAGATTTTGAGTCCTTGAGTTGTCCAAAGCATGTATGCAAGGGAATGCTACCTTGCAGCTGACATACTTCTCACTCCCTCAAACCCTCTTAGAAAGCCTGAAAAATCCAACTATATCACAAGTTCATAAACTACTATTTCAAGTCCTAAAAGCATTCAGGTATTTATATTTACTTCAACCAGATTATTTTAGTTCTATTAATTGAACGTTTCTCTGACACACTTTGACAATTGTTTCAAAAGAACAATAATGTATTCATACTGTACCTTCTTCAGATAGGTCATTTTCTTCTGCCTCTCGCTCCATATCTTTACACCATCCTTCTAACCGCTTTGTTTCTGCGTGCAGTAATTTCATAAACCAAGTCCCATCTTGCCGGCAAGGTGATATTCTGCCCGTGTCCACAGTCTCCTGCGTTTGTTCCAACCAAGGATCCGGTGGAGGCAGATTGGATGTATCAACTGGAGACCTATAGTCTTCTCTGTAACTAAAGAGTCCCTGTGTTCGTACAGTTCTTACTGCACCATACTGGGTGGGTGTGTTCGGCTCAGAGTGCCGCTGGAATGATGAACCAAACTGAAGCCCCTTGTCCTCCATGGTGATGTGTCCAGGGAATCCCTCAAGTTCAAGATCAGCCTGAACTGCTGCTGTCACGCTGTTCGACCGCTTAAACCTCCCATGTCTGAATGATAATAAAAACAACATTATTAACATGTTACTCCATATTATGCCATCACTTTGCTTGTTATTCTCTTATTCTTATGTAGCGAGAAATAATTCTCATTTCAAAAGCAGGCGGATTTTAAAATATGTGGCTTACTGATTATTGCAAGTGTTCTGGTTTGAAAATGTATTGATTTAATTTGTCATGTCCATCATTTTCACTCTATGTGATCCTGAGCAAACCATTGAAATATTCACTTCCTCTGTCTCTAAAGGGCAAATTGAGCACATGCAGAAGGTTTTTTAAATTATACTAGGTCCCTTCTAGCTTTCGTATTTAAAGGGAATCCATTTGAACAGGGAAAAATTGGCTACGAAGGCAAGAGTGTTTTTGACATTCATTTAATAAAAAGGGATAAAAGACACATTAAAAACGGATAAGCTTATAACTATTATCAGTGGCTGCTCCTCCGCTAAGGCGGAGGAGCGTCAACCCACTGCCTCGGAGCAGCAAAAGAAAGGTCCTCCTGCTGTGGCAGCTTACGTGAGGGGGTGGGGCTGAAGAGCAGGGGAGGAGTGGTACAACCCTCCAAGTGCGCAATGACTGTTTGGTCGGCCCTCTCTGGCCGCCCAAACCAGTCATGCGCAATTTCCCCCTTATCCATGCAGGCTGCATTCCAGCCTGCATGGAGAACATGCCCACCCCTACAGCCCCTGGCTGAGCGCAGACCAATCACAATGCTGCATTGCAGCGCTGTGATTGGCTGCTGGGAACGTGGGAGCCCTGGTGCTTCCTGTTTCTCACAAGAAGCCATGAAGAGGATGCTGCGGCTGGCCAGCCGGCCAGCAGGGGGGTAAGTGATTTTTTTATAATGATTCCCACCACCCGCCCCACTGCTGCTTCCAGGCAGCAGTCACGACTTACTATTATTTAGAGCACTGATGCAAGAGGGCAGGTACCTCGGTTCAGCAATACCATTGTATGAGCCATATGGGTGCATTCAAAGGTCCTAGTTAAACATGCCTCTGGAGAAATGAGAGACATATGTGTGTGATAGAAAATGTCAGACAGCGACGACTCAAATAGCCAGTAATATACACTCGTAGGCTTAAGGAAATAATATAGTTAACTTCTGACTGTGCGGGAAATCTCAAAGAATTCTTGGACTGCTCCTCGAAAGATGAGATTGTCTTAGTATCCCAGGAGTACTCACATGGGCATTTTTGTCTTGCACACAAAGAAGTAAAACAACTGAAATGTATACATTTCTGCATGTGGAAAGGGGACAAGCAAGTGGAATTCCATAGTAAAGAAATTATATTTTTCTCTAAGTACGCACCTACAAGGAAGAACTTTATTATTTTGCTAATAACTTTGGCGCTGCTTAACAAATCTTCGCAAAAACTGCTAAAAAAAAGTGTATCTCCTCAGCTCCGTCCTGGAAGTTTCAGAGTGATCCAGCAAGTGGGGTGCAAATAAGGGGGGAAGGGGCAAAATGTTTATTTTCTATGTTAATTACCATAGAAAATGTCTTTTACAATTACAGAAAAATTGACTAAACGGAATTACACAAAATTTGTCAGAAAGTTATATCTTTACTCAAAAAGCATGCTTTTATTATTTGGAGTCAATCTGTTCAGACGTTTTGGAGAAATTTGCATTTAAAGCAGTGCTCAGGGTGGTAATGAAGGGTGAAAAAAATAGGTATATGTAGACAGTTGGCCTCTGGCCAGGCCCTGCTCCTAAACTCTGCGGGCACCCAAGCCCTATGCAAAGTTACCAAAGGATAGGTATACGTGGACAGTTGGCCTCTGGCTAGGCCCTACTCCTAAACTCTGTGGGCACACAAACCCCATGCAAAGTTACCAAAGGACTCTGGCCAGGCCCTGCACCTAATAATGCCACAGGTGGCCAAACCCCTTATTTGCATGGCTGAAGGCCAGGTCCAATGACAAACCCTCCACATTTGGCCAAACCTGATTGTTCATGACCTTTGGATGTGCACAGTGTGGTGTTATGGGGGTTTAGCCACAGGGCCTGACCTCCAGCAAAGCCCTACACCTAACCCAGCCACAGGATGTCAACCCCCTCTCTGTAGGAATTCCGGCCCATTCCCCTCTGGACACCAAACCTACTTTTTATTTCGTTTTTTAAAAACATATTTTGTGGGTGCTGCTGTACTCCTGTGGTACCCGTTGCTCAAGCTTCACTCCATAGTGCTGCAGTACTGTGCAAGCTTCCTCGGGGGAAATAGTTAACAGCAAAATGGTTTTTATTATGTCTTTTATTGTGGTGAAAACTGTGTATTATTAAGATAAATATAGCGTCTATTATATTTAAATATCTATTGCCATTTGCACACTCTGTTTTGTCAACTAAGTTACTGATGTTATTTTTCACGTATTGAGTCATCTTTAGTCCCATTTTTATGGAGTTACAAAAGGAGAAGAATTTCACTTTTCAAACAAAACACTTCTAGCACAACAGTGTGGTAATACGTTCTGATTTTAATTCATAGCATTGAGCTTTTTTCTTGAATAAACATGATTTTGGTTACATGATAAGTGTATAAAAATAGCCTTTTCTCTCAGTTTTTTTTTTACAGAAGTCCTATGTGTGTCTCAAAATACCAAGTAATTTTCTATACTCACAATAATATTTGTGAAAGAGTCTCACCAGCATTAAAATCACACCTCTCAGGAAAAAGAAGTCATCTTTAATTTCCCAGTTTGATGTGACAGAAGTATCATCATTGAAGTTAGGTTGATTTATTGGTCAAAATGCAAGTTTAAGGGTACTTATTGGGCACAACAGTTGTTTTGCTTAGATTATTTTCATTCAGTTATAAGCCATGTATGTCTTTCTTTGACTTTCCACATTCAATATGATAAACAATAACTAGCTTAAAGATTTACCTGAATTATCTAGTTATAATGTGCATAATGTGTACGGTCTGCTTGAGAAGAGTTCCAACAGGCACATGCATCAAAAGAAAAACCGGTCGAAAACGGGCAGATTCTCAGAATCTGCCCCTTTGCGACCGGTATATTTGCATTTGGGATGCATCATCCCAAATGCAAAAATCGCAATTTAAGTAATCTCTAAATTGCGATTATTTAAATTGCGATTGCATTTAAGGAATCGCAAATTGAGATTCCTTAAATGCAATGCATTAAAGTAAAAAAATTAGCGATTTCGCTAATAGAGTTGCAAATTACCATCAATTTGTACTTGATGGTAATTTGCAAAAACTTTGAAAAATGCACTAAAGTGCATTTTTCAAAGTTTCATGTTGCGCACACACATGCCCTTGGGGCATGTGTGTGCACAACATGGGTGCACATCACTATTTCAGGGGTGCAACAGGGTGTCATTTTGACACCCTTGCACCCTTGAAATTGCATATGCAATTTGCGAGTACCTATTGGTACCTATGCTGTGTTGTTTAAATCACTGTCTGATTGCTGCTGGTCCATAAGGTAGACTTGATTTGTGATCATAACATGGTTCACCCATGTTGTATTTATGTATCAATTTATTTAATAAGATTACAGTCACTAATCTAGTTTGACTATTCATAACATTTTTGGGAAGACAAGTTTCTAAGTGGGAGAGAGAACAATATTACTTTTACCTACAACTTGTGTTATGGTTACGGGTTATTGCTTTCTCATTTGGGAGCTACATGAGGTTGAGTGGTTTGCATAGTAAGTAGTTCATCAGTCTGAGAATATAAACTGTGGACTCTAAGACAGCCCATGCAGTCTGTATTAGAAATGTGACTTGAGTCCCTGAAGACTGCTTTGGTATTAGATCTACAATGCTTCACATGGCTACCTTAGGCTTGAAAAAGCCTCACAATTACTCTTTATTAAGGGGCAAACATGTCTTGGCTAAAAAATCATCATACAATATACAACCTCTACTAGATGACTCACCAACTTGTGCTCTGAAAATATGGATAGCATAATTCTTTTTTTTTTTTGAAGGTTTTATATAGCGCGAACAAGACCCTTGCGGGTATCAGAGCGCTTTACAACAAATATAGGAAATAGACATATACATAAAAAATACTATTAGTTATATTAGTCCAACAGTGGTAACTATTACAGCATAAGAAATACCTACAAGACTGCATCTAATAGTTCAAGTGAATTTGGCCAGGAGAATCGATTTCACTTCTTTTTTGAAAGATGCCGTGTGAGGGTTCTGTCTTGTTTTTGGGGGCAAGGCATTCCAAATCCTGGGGGCCATTCCTGAGAAGGTGCAGTTATAAGTTTTCTTCTTGGTAAATCGTTGTGGTTTCAGTAGAAGATTATAGGAACGCCTGGTGGTCTGTTACCACCCGATAGTAATAATTTCTCCGCAAGGTATCGTGGGGCTTTGTGATGCAGTGCCTTGTGTGTCATACAGGCGATTTTCAAATGGATTCTGGCATCAAAGGGTAGCCAGTTAAGGGCATGCAGGTCAGGGGAGATGTGACAGTTTCTTTTGGAGCCTGTGATTAGTCTGGCGGCTCCGTTGATTGACGTTCTTAGAGTGGCTGTCGTTGGTCTGGGTAGGCCGCAGAGAGAGACACTCCCATACTCCACTCTGGGGATTACTAGAGTATGAACTGCCTGTTTAAAGTCATTTGCGGGTATGAAGGGTTTCAGTCTTCTCAAGGTGTTCATCTGAAAATTTGCTCCTTTAGTTGCTGCGCTGATGTGCTTCTGCATATTTAGCTTATTATCCAGAGTTATTCCTAGCGATTTGGCAGAGTCGATAATGAGCGGTTGGCCGTCGAGTGCTGTTAAGTGCTTCATCTATTCTCGGATGATGGTTGTTTGGCTGGGGGCTCTATAAGGAGGACTTCTGTTTTTAGGGTGTTTAATTTTAAGTAGTTATTTGCCAGCCAGGTCTGCGTTTTTTGGAGCGTTGAGTTGAGGGACTTGATGTCCTCAAGTGAGTGGACCTTGATGTAGAGTTGTGTGTCGTCTGCATACATGTGGTATTGGACATTTGAAGAGTTGAGAAGCTCGGTGAGTGGTTCCATAAACAAATTGAAGAGTGTCGGGGAGAGGGAAGATCCTTGGGGTACTCCTAAAGTGACTGGAGTGGGCTTGGATAAAGATTGATTGGTCTTGAATCTTTGTGTTCTGTTTTGAAGGAAGGAAGTAAACCAGTTGAGAACCGTTCCAGATAGTCCCATTCTATGTTTCAGGAGGTCTAGTAAATTGTCGTGTTTGATGGTGTCGAAGGCGGAGGATAGGTCCAGCAGGATTAGAAAACAGGCTTTGTTTTGATCCAATATTTTTAATGCGTCGTCTATTATGTGGGTCATGGCAGATTCGGTACTGTGTCCTGTTCGAAAGCCTGATTGGAATTTATCGAGCAGGTTGAAGTGGTCAATGTGGTTGATAAGCTGCGTGTGAACACATCTTTCTAATAATTTGGCCAGGGTAGGGATGTTGGATATAGGGTGATAGTTATTTAGGTCTGCTGGGTCCGCCGATGGTTTCTTTAAGATGGGGGATACCTGACCAGCTTTGAGGATGTCTGGGACGGTTCCTTGCAGCAGAGAGGTGTTTATAATCTTTGTCCATAGAGGCACTAACATCGGAATGAAGTCTTTTAGGTGGTTTGCTGGGAGTGGGTCCGAGAAGTGATTGGAGCGATTCAAGGCCGTGAGCGTTTTTAGAATAGTTTCTTCGCTGTAGAAGTTGAAGGAGTCCCAGGCGGCATTGTTTTTGAGGTCGAGCTTTGCGGAACAACTAAGCGGGTTCCTGAGGGGGGTCCTTGAGGAGATCATGTGAGGGTCGGTAAGGGCTAATAGGTCGTTAAGTAGGTCTGTCTTTATGTTTTCAGTCTTCGTTGTGAAAAAGGAAGCGAATGCCTCGCAGTTGGTGAGTGTTTCTGGATTAACTTGAGGTGAGTGGGAGACACCCTTAGATTGAGCTTTGATTATTTCGAATAGTCTTTTGGGACGATTCTTGGCTTGGTCCAATTATTTACTGATGAAGTCAGTTTTTGATAGTCTAATTTTTCTGTAAAAGGCGTTTCTCGTGCTTCTGAGTAATTTGAGGTGAATAGAGGATGGTGCTGCTCTCCATTGACGTTCAATTGTTCTTAGTGCTCTTCTGTCTTCATTTAGCCTACCATCATACCATGGGTTTGAGTCTTTTTTGGAGACTCTTTTCAATTGTAGTGGAGCTATATTGTCTAATAACATGTTCATAGAGTGGAAGTAGTGATTAGTCAGATCGTGTACGTCATGTAAACTGTCAGGTGGGGGCGTTAAGATAGGACTAGCGGTTGCGAGTGAGATAGTATTGAAGTTTTTTAGGTTTCTCTTCCAGATTTTCGTTCTCTTGGGTTGGACAGAGAGTAGTTTAACTGCTTCATTGATATGGAAAGTGATGATGTGATGGTCAGACCAATCACATGGGAGGATCGATTCCAGTTGGGTGGAGTCCGCTTTGAAGATTACTAGATCTAGGGTTGAGCCTTTTTCATGGGTGGGGCTGTCACAAATTTGGGACAGGTTAAGGTCAGTTAAGAAAGCTTTGAGGCTATTGACCTCAGGGTCGTCAGGGTCATTCCAGTGGAGGTTGAAGTCCCCCAGGAATATCTGAATGTTCTGTTGTCTGGCATTTGTGGCTAGGATATCCATTATGTATTCAATGAAGGTAAGGTTGTTTCCAGGTGGATGGTAAAATGAGTGTAGTGAGCATATTGGGTTGTTATTGTTAGAGATATCTAGACATAAGTATTCACAGGAGGAGAGAACCGGGGAGTTGGGACGTTTCACAGAGAGGTAGTTCCGATGTATGCAGGCAATACCACCTCCAGGCCTATCAATTCTATCTAGTCTTGTGATGTGATAGTTTGGGGGGACTAGTATGTCTAGGATGGGCGAGCATAACCAAATAAAGAGAAAAGAAACAAGATCAACATTGAAGAACTATGCCTTATTTCTATATTTATGATGGTTTCTTAGCTACAATTAATATGTATAATTTAAATACGTCCTTGTATTAGTATGAAAATGTTACGCACAACTTTTAGGTGCGTACAATTGTGAACTTTATTCAAGTGTTTAAACATTACAGGATATTGGGTTCAACATTGTGATCAATATACATTTTGCGGTCAACATCTTATAAAAGAATAGCCTAAGTTGGCCGAATTTTTGTTAAGCCGGGTGAACAAAACCCAGTCACACAGCATACACATCTCACATCAAGACTGAGGTCTCTCTCCCCAAAAGCAAGAAACTCTGATTCTCTAAACTAAGCATGGGCAACCCTTAATCTATTTTTTTTTACAATTATCTATATAACTTTTATAGGAGAGTGAATTTAGAGAGGTTAGGGAATGTTGTAATACTTTGAGTCCACTGTATGAATGGGGTGCCTTTAGGCATGGTAAATAATAATGCACATGGTTGTAGTTGATGCCTCAGTATATTGAATATGTGCTGTGCTTTTAGAGAGATTAATAGATATTTATTGAGGTTGGATGTTGCCACCTGAGTCCGTTCTGAAGTTTTAGTTTGCCATTATTTTATGTGTGTGCTGGGCATTTTCGTTTTTTGTAATTTCTTGTGGTAAGATTTTATTGAAACTTTCATTCTTTTGATATCTGCATATTATATAAGTTTAGATACAAAAATGGTGAACAATAGTCAGCTGGTGTATGTATGGGCAAATAACTTGAATATTTTGTTTGCAAATTCTATCTGCAGGTGTGTCCTTAATGTTCCATCTCCATTTTACGTCGGGCTGCAAACAGCTATGACTGGCTGATACACTTCAAGCCATCAATTATTTACAAACCTACAGTAAGGTATCGAGATAGAGAGTGACTTTTTGGGTCAGCCTTAATTGTCTTTTTATGTGTTCTTTTGTGTGTCATAACTTGGATTGGCTGTTCATCAAGAGCATGGAATTTCATGGATTGGAACATTGCCACTTTTATTTTTCCATAAGGATTTGGCAATGAGGCTAAAGTAGTCCTCTTAGATGGTATTCTACTAGAATATCATATTTTAAATAAGCTATGACAAAACTATTGCAGCCAAACCAAATGTCATGAAGGTAAGTTGTTGTAGCTATGCATAGATATACTGTCCTTAACACCACATATATGTAACTTGACAATTCATATATCATCAAAGTACCTAAATGTGGAGTTTAGTACTGTAAACCTATACTTACCTCTGAAGTCAATGTTTTGGCTACAATATTTTGCAGCATTTTGTAGCATAATATTTTTCTGCACAATATTCTGGCATACAACCTTGTATGTCTGGAGTCAGTGTGTGGTCTTTGAAGTATTTACTTTGCTGACACTGTGACATTGTACTTGCTAGGTTATGGCTTTCTTGTTTAGCAAGCAATTGTTGTTTAAATGCATTAGTCAGTAGTGCTATTTTCTAATCACCCTTGTGTCTTGGTTGTTTAACTTAGATGTTGTTAAAACATCATGGATTTCAGATTTGTTCATCACAAAGGCATAAATGCTGCCTTAAAAATTGCAATGAAAATTCTGGCCCTTCACCAATAATATCAACTATGTAATATTTTGCTGTACATGCCTTTTCACTACTTACAATGCAAATGTCATCACCTGGCTAAATTCTATAACACTTTTCTTTGAGAGCATATCAGTTTGTTCAGGAAAGGCTATCTTTTGCCAGCTATCATTTTTGTAGCCCAAGATGGTGCTTCATTGTGGGATTTTCTTTTTAGCACAGCAGGGGCAGCAAAAAGTAAGTCACCCATGTGCAGCCAAACCCTTATATTTACAAAAAGTCCGTTTTATTGTGTTTGCTAATGCCTGTTTGTTTCTACCTGGTTCTGCAAACACGCTGAGCATATTTTTTTGGCAAATGCCTCTATTTGGTTTTTCCACCTTCCTTCGTCTTTACGTGTTTTTGTTGTTGACGTTTATTGAGTTCTTAAACTTCGGTGTATATATCTTTAATAGAGACTAAATCACTTTTATGTGTTTGACATATCTTTAAACCTAACAAAAGAGAGTCTGTGTAGTCGACAAGTGTGCTTTTAAGGTTTTTGAAACAGAACTTCACATTCTAGGTAGTTTTTATTCTTACCCACATTTGCGACATCACAATATTTAACGTCCTGGTATATGGACACTAATCAAAGTGGTGCACAAAAAAGAGTTTTCAGAATCACACAATCAATGTCTGAAAATAGAAGTTCCTCTTCTTTCAGGAGGCATTATATATTGGTATATCCTAGCATGCAAAGTGTTTATTATGCAAGTGATGTTTCACAAGGATCCCAATTATCTCCTACCCAGTTTACAGAGGCGTCACGCTTTCCTACAAATGTGTTATGGAATAGATTTTCTTTTGAGCTGGCATTATTTCCTAACAAGCAATAGCTCTATCTTAAGAATGTATGTTCCTTTTTTTCCACGGTATCTGCTTTCCTATAATCATTGAAAGTGGATGAATGTTGGATATATTTTCTTTGTCGCAAAAGCTTAAAATGCAGAAAGTAAAGTACAGATTTTCACATGAAAATCCATGTGTGGAAAACTCTGTAACCTGAAAGCCGCACATATTCTCCCAATTAGGAAAAACACTAAAGTCCCCATGGAAGATGTAACCAATTACCGCCCCATCTCTTTACTTCCCTTACAAAGCAAACTCTTGGAAAAGCACATCAACAAGCACTTGTCCGCATTTGTTGAATCCTCGAACTGCTTGGACTCTTCTCAATCTGGATTCCGACCCAGATATAGTACAGAGTCTGCGTTGGTGGCAGTCACCGATAACATCAGATTGCTGTTGGATAATGGTCAAGTGGTACTTTTGGTGCTACTTGACCTATCCGCAGCATTCAATACCATTTCCCACCAGACTCTACTCAGGAGACTGGGAGACATAGGCTTTAAAGGGGCTGCCTTGAAGTGGATGGCTAACTTCCTGTCTGACAGAACTCAGACCATTAACCTGGGTCCCTTTCGCTCACAGACTACCAGGGTGACCAAGGGAGTACCACAGGGCTCATGTTTGAGCCCTACTTTATTTAACATTTATGTTACTCCCCTGGCGAGACTATTGAGGAATTTGGGATTCATTCCTATATCCTACGCTGATGACACCCAACTTCTACTCTCCTTCGACAAAACCAATTCCAACATTCAGACCACCTTTTCAGAGGGTATGAAAGTCATCGCGGACTGGATGAAAGACAATTTTCTTCAGCTCAATGCAGCAAAGTCAGAGATTATGCTGTTTGGTGAAGCAACGGTAAAGTGGTCCCCTAGCTGGTGGCCAGAGGAACTAGCTTCTGCCCCATGTCCAAAACAGGTGGTAAAAAACCTTGGAGTTCGATTAGACCACAAGCTCACATTGGGGGAGCATACCACCTCCACAGCTGGAGCATGCTTCCACAGCCTTAGTCTACTCAGAAGAGTCTTCCCTTTCTTACCACTCTCCACACGGAAAACCTTGATTCAGGCATTGGTACTAATCCGTCTGGATTATTGCAACACTCTGCTGATTTCAGCTAATGAAAGCTCCATAAGCAAATTGCAGGTAGTCCAGAATACTGCGGCTAGTCTGGTGACCAATGCCCCCCCCCCAGAACCGCATCTCTTCCTCAAAAACTGCACTGGTTACCAGTGCGGAAGAGGATCAAATTTAAGATCTGTTGCATTGTTTATAAATCGATAAACAACTTAGGCCCCAGCTACCTAAACAACAAATTCATCAGTTATATGCCTTCTAGGCCCCTTCGTTCAGGAGCTAAAGCCCTGCTCCAAGTCCCGCGCTTCAAAAAAACCTGTTTCGGCTGCAAATCCTTTTACCATCTAGCTCCACACTACTGGAATCAACTCCCCATCTACTTGCGTCAATGTACGGACTACCTGGCATTCAGAAAGTTGCTGAAAGCTACACTGCTTTGATTGTCCCTCCTTGGTTGATTATGGCAGTCTCAGCGTGGAGATACCCTGATGGGGTGATTCAAGCGCTTTATAAATAAATAAATAAATAAATAGGTGGCAAACATAATATTAGCAATAGTTATAGGAAAAATCGAAAAACTTTGGAACTGGGTGCATACAAGTAAGCTGTGTAGAGTCATCTTCCTTGTGCCAAACTTCTGTCTAGAAGCATCTCTCCTGCATGATGAATTACAAAACCACATTCATTAGAGGATAATGAAAGAATACCAATTGGCTGTGGATCAAGTTAGGTTCAGGATCTACCTCCCTTTTTCATGAGCAAGAAACCACAGAATTACTATAAGATCCTAGTATCAGGAAAATGTATCTACTTTTTAATTTAACTGCTTCTTTGTGAGTGGTCTGTCTTTTTATATGTTTTCGTTGTCTTGTAAGTATTGCGAGTCAATAACGATAGTAGGCCTGACTTACACTCCTTTTGGACACTTAGGGCCTGATCTGTATTTCAGCGGATGGGTTACTCTGTCACAACAGTGACAGATATTTTGTCTGCCAAAATCCAAATCCCATAGGAAATAATGGTATTTAGATTTCGGAGGACGGGATATCCGTCAAAGTTGTGACAGATCAACCCGTCCGCTGAAATCTAAATCAGGCCCTTAGAGTCAATTTAAGTGCTAAAAACATTTGCTACTGTAATTCTATTGATCCTGATTAACGTAATCTTGGTCTATGGGGAATGGTGTCAGTATCTGACGAGGGAAAATCTGCGCATATGCTAGATTCAGCACAGCTGCAAGTTTAGGGATGAGAAAGGGAAAGCAGAGGATGAGGTTTGTGACCAGGTAAACTATAGGGAAGCCCAAAGTAGAAAAGATGAAACGTGTGTATTCAGAAGTATTTTATTTGACCATTCCCAACCTTAGTTTAGGATTAGAGGAGGATCAACATAGTGTCTGGTTGGTGACCATGCAAAATACATGGACACCTACACACAGAAATCTATGCCCAAGAAGGATGAATTAAGAATGTTGTTCACAGGAAGTAAACACACTCAAAGTTCGTTGGGGTGTCGGGGGATGTTCTACACCAGGAGAAATATTCTCCTAGCCCAATAAAAGAAAAACCAATTTGGTGTTCATATGCACAACTCTAATATACTCGTCTGGTTTATCCTTTACAGACAATACACAGACGTGTGCAAACAGACAGAACTGAGCATTGAAATCATACAGCATGGTTACATTTCCATAAATGTACGTAAGACTATGAAGAGTAGATTTCTGATTTCCATAAATGTACGTAAGACTATGAAGAGTAGATTTCTGATTTCCATAAATGTACGTAAGAATATGAAGAGTAGATTTCTGCCTTTTAATAATTTGTTAATCTCCCCTATTCTAGCTTTCTAATAACACCAGTGCAAATGTTACTGAAAGTAGTGTATTGTTGTTTGAAAGACTTTAGGAGTGATATCTGTGTGTATAATACTAAGGTTTTGTGGTGAAACGCCATTCCTGATGTAACTTGCCCACTTGATTTTCTATGAGATTTAGACAAATAATAAATACTTGTGATCCTCACATTTGTCCACGTAGTTATTGGTTATCATAAACATTCAGCCTCCGATCTCTCTAAACTGTGTTTTTGTATGCCACTCATTACTTAACTCTATATTGTCTATTGTTTAATATCTGCAAAATCTGGAGCAAATATTAGATACATGAATTTTCCCATTTTAAATGTGACGCACCAGGGGCGCAAGGGACTTGTAAATAAGCCGCTAAATACTTACCCTCTTTTATTTGAAAAGTGTTACTGTGCAAAAGACAATTTCTTAATTACCAAATTATGCCAGAACTACCACTAGAGTGACTAAATGTATTTTACAATTTTAGGGAAAAATTTACAGTTGCACGTTTCAGAACTGTACAAGCAAGAACTTTATTTTTGCATCGAATTATCATATCCTCATATATTTCGTGTATTCTAGTCTAACATGCATCGCAAGTCTTCACAGTCCTCATTTCAGTCCATCGTTGATGCTTACTGCGGATAGCTGAATGTCAGACCACTGAATGCCTTCCTACATGTGATGCCCACGTGCGCTGTGCCTCACCTTAGGAAAGTTTTCAAGTAAGTAATGCACGTACATTTACTATACACGGAATGCATATTGTGTGAGAAATGAAAAACGGTATCAGTTATTCTAGGCCAATAGATTTGCCTTTCCTTGAGAGAAGAAAAAGTTGCAGAGACCTTTTCTACAAAATATTTTTGGTCAGAAAATGTATTTCAGTAAATTGTTAGCCTGATTTACCGTTTATCGTCCTCCACTTGCACTCCAACCGAGTGGTATTCCCGAAGACTTTTGCTCTCTGTATCTGAATCCACCGTTTCCACCTAAGGCAACAAGCAAATAGAATCCAAAATGAGACCAGACATTGAGAATGTTTCTTCTTTCTCTACCTTCCTCCCTGGGTAATTTAGCATGCGTAACATTACTGTTCGTAGATCTGCCCTACCTATATGTCTTTGTTTTATTTCTACATCTCCTAATTGCATGTACAAATTAACTACAATCCTGTAGACATCAATGTTGCTATCCACCAGGAATATTACGCCATATTTGAACATGCCGCTTACACATTACACTACACATCAACTGGGCTGCGAAGGGAATTCCATTACTGAGACCTGATAGTAGGTTCATAAGGATGGACTGAACCGTGGATTGCAGAGGGGTTTCAGTGGTTTACGGTTTTAGGTGGTCGATTATGATGCTGAGTTTCACAATGTTGTACACACCTGTCAGCTACCATAAGGTTTTGAAGTACATATATGCAATCGTGACCTGCTACAAAATGAGTAACTTGCTGTTGGAAAACTTTATCCAGAGGAATACATTTTATTTCACATTCATGGCCTTAACACGATTTTGCACTACACCGGCAAATAAACACATAAAAAATGGCATTAGTCTGTTGATCAATGAGATCACCTAAACATGAACAATAACCACGGTTATTTCATCACGCGTACCGAGAAGTTGTTGCCAGACAGTTGTTTTCCTCTACGTCTTCAGTGAGAAGGAAAGTAAACATGCTCCAGCGGCCTGCTGGCATTTCTTTTAACATTAACAGCAGTTTTGGAGAACAAGTGGCTTCCGTTGCAGAGCAACAGAATCAGTTAAATCACGTAGCCTGGCCCATTGATCCTTTCACACCATGCGTTGTGCTACGTGATAGACTTTGTAAGGATGAAAAATCAAATTGCAAGCATCAAATTGACATGCCAGCCCCTCTCATAAGTGTTTGCTCTGCCCACTCCATCAAATAAGAGTGGATATCCTGCGCTCCTAAACAACTGTGAAAACCTCTGTCTATGCTCGGGTTTTACAAAGAGTGTGAAGTCTTGCAGCTACCTAATATTTTCTCCTTTCCATCATTTTTCCTTGAATCACCCCATGTCACCCAAGCTTCATAGGTTAAAGCCATTCACCTCCCATGTGCCTTTTCCTTCTTTAATTGCATATTTTGCTGGGCAACTGTGTACCTACTTCTGGGCATTTGTAGGTAGGCACAGCAAACACCAATGGGACTTTGTGGTGCCTTCTAATTTATATCACTGTCTATTTCAGTGGAGACCGATCTCTGCCACTATCACTGTTACGATCCATATTTGCACCATAAGCTTTGGCCTCATTGGATACTGCTACTATGTAAACACTCCTTGCCTTGTATGATCTGGTTTTGTGCGTGAGAGATTAGGATATCTGGTCCCAAATGTTCCAATCTTGTGGGTCAACCAGGAGTAAATTCCATACTATCAGTTATGGTGTTGGTGATGGCCACCATGAACTTGAGGCCTCGATGATGTGTGTCAGCAATCACTTCATATTAAGAGTGGGGCCAAATATGAAGTATGTATGTGAGATTATAATATTCTTTAACGCCTGCTTCTTGCCAGTAGCTTTTAAGGAATCGTTGCCATTGGGAAAGAGGGCCCCAGCGAATATGCTATAATAACCCACCTTGTTTTCTTTTCTTCCTCTTTAAAGACACCAAAGGAAGGGTCGTGGTTGGAAAGTGACTAAAGACTTCAAATGAATGAGCGAGCCACATGGCGGACGCATTGTAGGCGAGCTCCGCTGAGCCCGTCATCAAAATCCTGCATTAATCCTGCTTCGGCGACTTTAGCAGCCCTGCAAGTTATATGAGGGAGTGCTGAACGTCACGGGAACTCGGCGACGGGTGCATTATTGACTCTCCTACTGCAGTGCGTGACCGGCGGGCCCTGTGGCCGTGCTTGGAACGGAGCTGTGTGGGCTGGCTGAGAGCGAGCGCGGCTTGAGCCAGGCGTGGTCCAGCCTTGCGGGGACGAGATTGGGCTCCAGCTGTGGGCCGCTATCTGCGGCGAGGAGGAGGAGATCGTTGTGTTGGTGGTGCTGTTACTGCGGGGGAGCGACGGCCCAGTGAGTCTGCAGGGAGCCCTCCCCCATATCCCCGTCCTGGGACTCGGATACATCGGGCCGCGAGGGGGCCGTTGCCTGAGGGAAGCCCTTCGACGTGCCAGTATATCCTGGGGGGGAATGCCGACCCCGTTCTCTTCACGCTGCCTCAGTCTCAGGGGTCGGATCGGGCCACGCAGGTGGGGTGAGGGTGTTGCAGCGCCGTGCAGTGTCGCAGTTGGGAGGCGGAATCGGACGTCTCGGCCGACATCTGCATTGGAGGCCCCGGCAGTGCGCTGCTTCTTCTACTCCCCCCCCAACCTGTTTTGGCAATTTATCAGCGGTCAGATCGGGCCACGTGCACGGGGGGGTGTGTGCATTGCCTGGTGTGCTTCGTGGTGGCCCGCATAGTCCTTGATTGGAGGGCTGTGTTTGACGAGACTGTGGACTCCTGCTCCCCTCGTGTGTTCTTCCCCTCCTCACGGAGATTCGGCGGCCGGATCGGACCGCATGCGTAGTGAGTGATTGGGGGCTCCTGAGGCATCCTGTGTAGCCCGATTGGGGGGACATGGTCAATAGCTTGGGGGAATATTCCTGTGTGGTGGTGACGTGCCCTTCACACATGGTGATCGACCTATCGGGGCCCCACTGCTCTCTGTGGTGAGCGTACTGTGGAGTGGAGGCAATATTTGAGTTGGCCCTCGGGGACAGGTAGTGGAGGAGCCTTGCTGAGTCGCAGCGTGGCAGACGTTTGGTGGACTCTGCACCCAGGTTGGGTGTAACACCTCCCAGCTTACTCCAGGAGGGGGTACCTAGTTCCTATCTCTTCAGGAGCCGCCATACTGCATCTTGCCTATCTTGGGTGGTCTTGGACGGGCGAAGTGGCTGTGCACCCAGGTCTGAGCCGATCTGTCTTGCTTGGGAGCCTTGTGTGGCTCATATAGAGGGTGAACTCACTGCGCTGGAGCCCTAGTGCCAACATGACAAGGGACAAGCACTCTGGGGGCTCAGCGAAGCAAAGCACCATGGACCGCTTTACGGGGCCTGGGGCCTCGACAGCTGACCAGGAGGGCGCACAGGGCGGGGTCCCAGACAATGCTGCATTCATGGCGGCGATCACGCAGTCCCGAACGGCCCTGGAAACCAAAATAGGGGAGGTGGGCTCTGAAGTCTTACTCCACCGACAGGACCTGCGGAATGCAACGGAGCGCATTACTGTGGCTGAGACCAGGGTCTCAGAGGTAGAGGACTCGCCACAACATTGAAAAAGAAGGTGGCGACGCTGGAGACTATCACTCGAGGCCTGGCTTCTTGTGTTGAGGATGCGGAAGGGAGGGCACGGAGAAGTAATCTGCGCTTTGTGGGGTTCCCGGAGGGCTGTGAGGGGCGGACATGGAACAATTCCTGACTAAGTGGCTCGTCAGTTGGCTTCCCCCAGAATCTTTGTCTAGCTGCTTTATCATTGAGCGGGCCCATTGGGCCCTCATGCAGAATCCGCCCCCGGGAGCCAGGCCACGACCGGTCATAGCGAAAATCCTAAATTATCATGATCGGGATGCTATCCTGAAACAGGCCCGACTTAAGGAACCATTGCATTTTGATAACGCTCGTATCCTTATATTTCCGGACTACACTCTACTGGTTCAGCAGAAGCGACAATCCTTTATGGCGGCGAAGGCCCACCTTCGTGAGTTGAAGTTGCCGTATGCCCTCCTGTATCCTGCAAAATTGAGGGTAGTTTACCAGTCCCGCACAATGTGTTTTGATTCACCTGAAGAGGTCTTCAATTGGACAGATGAGACAGTGAGGGTGCGATCACATACACCACCGCGGATCGAGTCGGATTCTTCAACGAGCGAATCCGTCCGCAACCCACCTAAACCTAAACTAAAGGGGAACAGACGTTCAAGATCCAGACGCCGCTCGCAGTCCCATAGCGACGCCAGAAGATCGGCCTCGGTGCCCCGATTGGGGAAGCCGGCCTCGTAACTTCTTAAGAACTCTCCCGTTGGGCGAACATGCATCCATATCCGATCTGATTGTCGAAGCTTCTGTTGGGGCGAATATCCCCCGCCTGGCCCTTGCGGTCCGGGGGGCAGCCTGGGTATTGTGGGTGGGCTCCAGGGGATCCATTGGTGGAGGAGGGCCGGGGCCCCGTTGGGGTTTCCGTGCCGCTTTCACTGCGACATACACTTCATTGGTTTTGAGGTATTGGGGTGGGGGGTGGGGGTTTGTTGGGACGTTTTTGTTCTTTGTTTGCATTGGATCACTATTCAGCAGGTTTTCTACCTACGCTCTGGATGTTGATTGTTCCAAGTGTTACGTTCTGGGGGACTGTTATTTTCTCACTGCACTGTATTATTGCTGCTATGCACCGCTGCTTCTTCACAGGTTGCCACACGTCCTGCTCATTGAGGTTGTTGTTTCTATAGATGCCTGACCCAGTAGTTAGCTCGCGGTCCCTTGCTGGGGCTCTTCAGATTGTGAGTTGGAATGTCAAGGGGGCGCTGGATAAAGTGAAGAGGGGGGCCATCCTTCATCAGGCCAAGCGTTATCGGGCAGATGTTCTCATGATACAGGAGACACATTTATTGGGGACTAAGGCCCTTTGCTTTCTGAGGTATGGTTATTCTCAAGTTTTCCACTCTGGGTTCACGAGGGGATCCCGGGGGGTGGCTATTCTCATCCATCGTAGGGTCCCATATATTCCTTTCAGGACTTGGGCGGACACGCAGGGGAGGTACGTCTTTATTCAGGGGTCTATCTATGAGGAACAGGTAGTGCTGGGTAGTGTCTACGCCCCCCCCTATCTTGGACATTGGTTGAGCGCATTATGACTTTGTGGACGGATGTTCCGGATAGGGTGGCAGTCGTCGGTGGTGACTGGAATGATGTGATGAATGGGGCTAGGGACAGATGGCGTCGGGGGGGAACGCCAACCGCATGCCAAACTACTAAATTATTCTCTTTGGTGTCGGGACTGGGCTGGGTGGACTCTTGGCGACGACTGCATAGGGAGGAGCAGGGTTATACATATTTCTCTGCCGTACACAAATCGTTCTCACGGTTGGACTATATCTTTGTACCGTCTGCGGTGGCTGGCAGAGTAACGGAGGCGGAAATCCTCCTGAGGGTTCTATCGGACCACTCCCCGGTTGTGCTTATGCTGCGGTTCCGTCCCACGAGGCCACCCTTTCGATGGCGTCTCTCCCCCTGGCATCTGCAAGATGAACAGTATAGGGATCATATGGGACAGGCCATTGCTCAATATTTGGATCTTAATGTTGGCTCGGTGGCGACTACCGAACTCCTATGGAAGCCATGAAGTCTACCATGCGTGGTGTGGATATCTCTTATTGCTCCGCGGCACGTCGGGGTAAGAAGGAGTCCTTGGTGCGATCAGAGGCGCATATGGTGGAATTGGAACATGCCGGCAGTGGATAGTAGCACGACAAACGCACGCTGATCTGTTGATGGACGAGGCGCGACTGGCATGGCTTGCGTCTCGCAGCAGGATCTACCAATGGGGCAATAAATCTAGTAAATTACTGCATCGCCTGTGTCAGGGAGCCATACGTCCCCTGGTTCTTCCTGGGCTATTGGGGCCTGATGGGAGGACTCTGGGAGATCCCTTTGCCATAGCGGAGAGCGTTGCACACTACTACGCTGATTTGTATACCCCAAGGGAATCCCTTTCGGAGGTCATTATCCGCTGTTTTATCGGGGACCTTCCGCCCCGGACGCTCTCTGACGAGGCTCGGGCGGAACTGGATCTCCCGCGGTGGAGGAACTGGGCACCGCACTAGGGGATCTTAACTCTGGGAAGGCCCCGGGTCCCAATGGGTTCCCATGTGAGTTCTTTAAAAGATATTTCTCGCAATTGGGGCCTCATCTCCTTCGGGTGGTGGAGGAGGCGCGGGAATGTGGGTGCCTCCCGCACAACTGGAGACATGCGGAAGTGGCAGTGTTTCATAAGCCGGGCCGTCCCCCAGACCAACACTCATCTTATCGCCACATTTCACTGCTGAATATCGAGGCTAAAGTTTTGGCCAAGGCCTTGCCAACTGCCTCCATCCCCATATTGCCTCGTTGGTCCACCCTGACCAGGTGGGTTTTATGCCTCAACGGGCGACGAGACCTAATATTCGACGGGCACACATTGCTATAGACACGATTCGGAGGCTGGAGGTGCCAGCGGCCCTCCTGTTGGCAGATATGGACAGGGCGTTTGATTCCCTTAGCTGGACTTACTTATTTGCTCTTTTGGATCATTTGAATATGGGCCCGCACTTTTTGTCCTATTTAAAATTGCTTTATACACGTATCACTGTGTCTGTCCGTGTCGCGGGTGCTGTCTCTTTCACTTTCCCTCTTGGGTGGGGCACCCGTCAGGGATGCCCGCTGTTGCCATTTCTTTTCGCCCTAGCGATGGAGCCTTTGGCGGCATGGGTGCGGATTGACGCACAGGTGGTGGGCTTTGAATGGGCTCAGGGACTATCGGATCGCATCGCGCTCGACGCAGACGACGTCCTTTTTTTCTTGACCGACGTCAATAACACCGGGCCAAGATTTCTGCGTATCATGGAAATTTTTGGGGAAACGTCTGGTTTATTTATGAACCCGAGTAAATCCGTACTGTGGACACTGGGGAGACCGGTGGAATTGGGTGCCTGAGCCTCTGCGGTGCAGGTCACCGTGGTAGGTATAAAATAGCTGGGTTTTTTTTTGTCTGCTTCATCGGGGGTGTCCTGGGAACATAATATTGTACCGGTTTGGGCGCGTGTTTGTGACGAGTTGAGGGTCTGGTCCCATATGCCCCTTTCTCTTCCAGGTCGATTGGCCATCTTTAAGATGGTCTAGCTGCCGCGACTGCTTTACCAGCTACAGAATTATCCCTTTCCTGTCAATTCCTCGTGGTTTCTCCAGGTTAACTCGGTCCTGGGGCAGTTTCTTTGGGCAGGAAGGGCACCTAGAGTAGCACTACGGACGTGTTTTCAGTCCACTTATTGTGGTGGGTTGGCCGCTTCGGATGTCCACTCCTACTATGTGGCCTCACAACTCCTGATATTGAACGAATGGTGGTATGGAGACAGATCCAACCCCGCTTATGCGGTGGAGCGGAGGCACATGGGATCCCACACCTTACACACGGTTTTGTACTCGGCTCCCATAAGCAGGACTCTGCCATCCGCCATGAGGGTGGTCTTCCAGGTGTGGAGGCAGGCCCTGCGAGGGATTGGGTGGTGGGCCGGCTGACGAAGGAGACTCCCCTTTGGTTCAATGGTAGGTTGCCGCAACTGGCCCGTCTAGAGGGTTTCAGGGACTGGGATAGCATTGGGATCTCTACCTTAGGAGACGTAATGCGTGGCACGGTCCTAAAGTCTTTCCAGGATCTCCAGCATGAATTTCAGATGCCAAAAACGCAATTTTATAAATACTTGCAGTTTAGGCATGCCGTCCTCCCCAGCGTGGCAGATTTGGAGTCTCTTCCTGATTTCAGTCCCATCGAAGCTAAACTGTTTATGGGCGACCTGCAGGGCCATAAAATTTCCAAGATCTACCAATCCCTAGTGACAAATTCACCCACTACATTAGACAAACTCAGGGAGACGTGGGAGGCAGACCTCGGTGCACTGGATGGAGAGCACTGGGCGGAAGCACTTGCTTCCCCTCGAGGGGCGGCGGTGGCCATGCGCCTTAGGCTGATCCAATTCAATTACCTACACCGAGTATATTATACTCGCATCAGGCTATGGAGGGCGGGTTTGATAGCGTCCCCGCATTGTCTGCGATGCGGTCATGAGAATGGCACCCTGTTTCACACGATTTGGCAGTGCACAGTGCTTGGGAGGTTCTGGCGGGGGTATTGGCCTGTCTTGCCGAAGTTTTGGGGTGGGAGCTCCCCTTTCCCCCGAAATTAGTGCTGTTGCATATAATGGAGGGGGTGGGGGGTAATATTTATAAGCGCCATCTGATGCTATTGGGATTTACGCTCGCTAAACGAGACATTGCTCGTAAGTGGAAGGCAGGGGCACAGCCATCGGTCTCAGCATGGAAAAATGGTCTTGATTATAATATGGGTTTGGAGGCTCCTATTTTTAAAGATCGAGGGTGTCCGCAGAAGCACTTCTAGATCTGGAGGAGGTGGGCAACTCATAGAGCCTTGGACCTAGAGCCCCCATCGGAGGGGGATGTTGCTGTTAAGAGTTAATAGGGCAGGAATGTGATATGGGATCTAGTGGGTCCAGTGGAATATTTCATGTATGGGTGGGCAGATATCTGTTGTTAACTGTGGGGTGCAAAGACGGTGCATTGGGGGGGTGTTTGTTTCTTTCTTATTCAGTTTTGTATAATGCATCTACTAAAAGTCAACGCAATATTTCGATTATATCATGTAGCAGCTCGCCTCTGGGTTACAGAGCTCTGCATTGTATTTGACGTATGACGCAATAAAAATTGTTGTTAAAAAAAAAAAGACTTCAAATGAATACTTTAACAAAGATCTCAAAAGAGCTTGCCCGCAGAACCACAAAGAGACACACTTTGAATTATACTTGTGTTTGATTTTAGGTGGGTCAAAAATGAAACAAACAAGACAGTTAGGAGAATAGAATACTTAGTGTTCAAATTGTTATTGCATTAAATATTAATGAACTAATCCTAAAGAGATAGAATAGTAAATACTGAGAACTAGAAAAATTTGATGTTTACCGCTTTTAATTAAGAGGAAACAGCATTGGGCTGAACACTTAGAATGGTAAAGAGTGAAGACACCATCCTGCCCCGGGGCATATGGTTTGAAAAAATGAAATGTTATTAGAGTACAAATCAGGCAAGCATAATTGTTTGACAGCAATGGCCAACACAGGTTACATTAGTACAGATAGGCTAGATGAGAGCGCCGAGCTCAGCAGCTTATAGGAATAAAACACATTTAGAGTGAGAAGGCACTTCCAAAAATCATCCAAGAATGAAATTTCATCAGACGTATCTGAAGAGTTCACTTCGTCTCTTCTCCTGTGAAAAGAAAGGTGCCACCCATGATTCTCCAGTGGTAATCATCTCAAAACTTAGGCCAGATTTACGAAAGGATTTTGTGACCGCAGACGTTGCGATTCACAAAATCATTTCGTTTGTGACCACAAAATGCTTTTTCTAATGTACAAAACCTATTTTACAAGTCGGAAAAGTTTTTCCTCCTCGTAAAATGGGGTTTGCGGGCCATACCAAAGCAGAATATGGAAGAAGTGTAAAAGCAGCATTTTTTTCCAATTCACGATTCGGTATACAATGTATTTGTGATTTGCGACTGCGATTCTGGTTGCAAACCACTATACTGTTAAGGACACCTCAAAGAAGATGGTAACTGAGTTGCAAAGGTGACGGTGTTCCCTTGGGGCGGTTCCCCTTTGGAAATTGTGTTGGCAGCCACAGGAGGATCAGGCAGAAGAGGTGTATGTGTTTAAAGCAGCTCCAGTCTGTTGAAAAAAAGTTTAACATTTGGGAATGAAAACACAGGGGTGGCTGACTGTTGATGCTTACAATTCACCATTAGTTTGTTTAGACCCATTCACAAGGGGATTGCAAATAGTGACATGCCTAATTAATATTAATTAGGCAGGTTGTTCTGCGACTCCTTGTGAAAGGAGATTTTGCAATGTGACCTCTTGGAGTTTGTTCGTAAAGCATAGGTGCTTATTTTACAACTACTTTTTTCTGAACAGACTTTTAGGGCACCTGGCCCTTAGTCTGGAGGTCGTTTAGTGATACTGAATGAGCTGATTCTGAGCTCACATTGTAAAACCTGTGTTCATTGTATTTAGCTTTCGTTGCTGAAGCTGCTGCTCAAAGCTGGATATCCAAACATCAGATATTCTTAGTGGTTCCCTATCATTCTCAATTTGTACAATTCACTGAACCACACCTATTTATTGGGTAATGATAGGACGTTGAGGCTAATATGAGTTCCATGAACTTCAATTACACTTTCATTAACACTCAGCAAAGTACCTTTGTACTATTGAAAAAAGCACAGGGAATGACCTCTCACCAAGGAGAGAGTAATTTTTAGGTTTCGCAAGCGCATTGCTTGCGCTGTGCTTGTGAAATTTATTGTTAATATAACATCCCACCATTGCTTTTTTGGTTCCTGTGCTTGCCACTTACGTTTCCTCCATTCCTACTGACTGTAGCATACCTATTTCCCGTTGTTCCTTGTGTGTTTCTCTTATCAGTCCCCTGTGGCCCAAGTACTGTTTTAATCTACTTTTGAAGCAGAACTTTTTTTGATGTTTTGCCTGCACAGCGCTTTCACGCTAATACGAGAGCTTTAAAAGTGTTCCACCTTCATACAGAACTGTGGTCTACAGCTGCTGCAGTGTAGTAATCGTGTTCCTCTCCTTCACTGACGTTAGGCTGCACACATACATTGCCTATTAACAATCCAACCTAGTCTTTCTTCAAACATCTCTAAGATGTGTGTGCTAGCCATCCGTCCCCCGATTTCACAGAATAAAATGAGCAATTTGAGCGCCACTGGCTTGCAATGAAGTCAGTGGTGTTTGTTTAAAAAACACAACTTTTCAGATGTTCCCTTTTAGCCCGTTATAGAGGGAGAATTGACATATTTACAAGGGAGACATCCGCTATCTGAAAGTGAAAACGCAAGTACAACGCTTTACCCACAGCATGATGTTCTCCCTGTTAGTCACAGTTTCTAATCCATTAAACAGAGTATTTCCTTAAATGGCCACTACTTTTCAAGCGTTAAAGCTCCAGTTACGTTAGTCCTTAAACTATTTTTATTTACCAACCCAATGAGAAACCGAGTGTCTTGATGTCTTCCCTACTCTGGAGGCTCTGGAGGGTGGAACTTAGTGACAGCTGGGCGGTGTCTGCTACAGGGACAGTCTGAAGGTGGGCATGCTAGTCTGTAGGGACCCACCCCTTGTGAGTTGCAGTGGAACAGACTGAGTGTTAACGTTTGAAGCTGAACCACCTGGGATGTGGTGAGGGCCAGTGCAAGCATGTTAGGATGCTGAAGAACCTACGCGAGTGGCCGCTGACTGTGCAGCAGGACCTCAGTTTGGGGTAAAGCGACCGTTGTACACCATGGTTTCACTGAGGGCAGAAGGGGCAGTGCGCTCTCATGGGACAATGCTTAGTTCCACACTGCTTGCTCATGTGACCTGTGGAAGGCAAGTAGGAGGCTGCTCTCTTTTTCAGCCTTGGGAACCTCTCACCTCAGGGGTTAGCCACTGCAGGTCTGTTCTTGGGTATGAGTAGTGCAATATCAGGAGTGGACTTGCTCTGTGTACAACGATCCACCCATACCCCTTCTCTGTACACACATTCCTGTACAGGCAGTAGAGTTGCACGCCAGACTTGGGTTTCGACTTGTTTACCACAGTACCCCTTTTGACTTTGCCCTATAATTACACACATAACAAAAAGGTATTATGGCGGTGGTGCGTTGCAGCACTTCTGAATATCAGCAGCATATTTCGTGAACACAAACTCACCAGGGTGTCCCTGTGGAGGATGATGAAAATGCTGGCGGAGTGATTGGTGTGTTAGCAGTAATTCCTTAAAGTTCATTGCACGACATTGAGCATTTTCAAATCCTGGGAAGAAGAGTTTGCGCTGACAGTTCTATGTTTGTGAGAACATTTCACAATTCCATCCTATTCTCAGTTCCCTCAAACTGACGTCCAGGGCGTCCGAAGCCACTATCACTGGCAGAGTTACCATACAGTTCAACAACTTTTCAATGTTCCCGGTTTGTTCATATTGTGAAACAGTTTCTGCCCCCTAATTAGAGACCCAAAGTAACAATATGCATTTAAGTGGAAAGTTTATTTTTGAGTACTGTTTTCTAACTTTGTGCGATGGCCCTTGCACTGGAGTTACCTAGGTCAGCCCTTTGTATGGAGCTGGCATGTGAAAGATGGGCTCCGCACCCTTCGTTCTAAACATAGACTGTGAAATTACCTGCTCTTGCAACAAGGGCTTCTGATCGGGAACTGCCTGCTACCACTCGTAAGAACGAACCGAAAGAGCCTCTTCAGGGATTGGCCTGCAGCCAGGGAACCTCGCCCTATAATGCTGTCAGCTGCTGCTAGAACTCAGGAGTCCAGGCAATCAAAAAAGAAAAAAAGAAAAAGCATAGACAGACTTTGAAGTACAGACTCACTAGCTGCACAGCAAAACACTGTTGGGAACCTGTATAGCATCAGTAAGCTTGGCTTTCTGCCACATTATGTACAGAGATCACGATGTAGTCTGGTGGTATACTCCGGACCATTGTATTGTATTGTAATTGCATTTATATAGCACTTACTACCCCTGATGAAGTGTCAAAGCTCTTTTTCGGTGAGTAGCACGCTTCTCCGGAACCCATAAAGGATAAGTGTTGGATTAGTATAGTGAAATATGAAAGTAATTTGACTGGTGGATAGGTTAGTCAGTTATTTGGATTCAGAAGGATAGAAGAGGGAAAGAGGTTTGCATTTATATAGCGCTTGCTACCCTTGATGGGGCGTTGAAGCGCTTTTTTGGCGAGTAGCACGCTACTCTGGAACCCATAAAGGATTAGTGTTGAATTAGTATAGTGAAATATGAAAGTAATTTGAGTGGTGGATATGTTAGTCCGTTATTGGGATTGCGAAGGGTAGGGGAGGGATAGACGAGGGAAAAAGGTTTGCATTTATATAGCGCTTTTTACCCCTGATGGGATGTTGAAGCGCTTTTTTGGCGAGAAGCACACTACTCCGGAACCCATAAAGGATTAGTGTTGAAAATTAGTATAGTGAAATATGAAAGTAAATAGAGTGGTGGATATGTTATTCAGTTTTTTGGATAGAGAAGGGTAGCGGAGGGATAGAAGAGGGAAAAGGGTTTGCACGCTTGACGGCATTTTTACCTCTGTGCAGGGACTAATACTAAAAGAAATTCTCCCATTGATATGGACAGACCACTCTTTAATCAAGTTTGATCTATTATTCTCTAAAGCCCATCTGGGAGGGACGATAAAAACCCATTCTCTCACATACACAGCCTGGAATAAAGTAGATAAAACTATTCTCCAAACGCATCTGGACAGTACACGTCCACTGCTAAATGTCCCCCCAGAGTTAGCTGTCACTAAATATACAGACTGGCTAAACGAAGCAATTAAGGCCTCGGTACCCATTGGGAAAACCTCAGGGAATCGAAATTCACCTTCGGCCCCCTGGTTCACTGACGCCCTGCGAAACGAAAAACAAAAGTGCCGTAGACTGGAAAGACACTGGAGAGTCAAATACGACACAGCGGAGAAAGAGATATATAAATCTGCTTCAACCCAATATAAAAATCTGCTGATGTCAGAAAAAATGGACTTTTTCACTAAACAGATTGAGAGAGCCAAAAATACCTCAAAAGAATTGCTTGGGGTAGTAGAGAAATTGGTGCCTCTACCTAAGAACGAAGGAATCAAGTGCGAACAAAATGTTTGTGACATGATCTCAGTAGCCTTCAAAAACAAAGTCATGGAGATCTACAACGCTTTTGAAGCTACTCACTCTCAAAGCCCTACCAAATCACTCATGAGCCCCGAACCTAAGGGAAATAATTTTCAGTGTTTTTCCCCGACTTCATCTGAGGTAGTGAAAAAATACATAACAGAAATTAAATCTGGGTCCCCATTAGACCCCTGCCCACCCGCATTTCTGAAAGATATAGCGGAGGTGGTGAGCCCTGAGCTCACAGAAATTTTTAACAATATGTTCATCTCGGGCAACTTTCCATCCATATGGAAAGACTCCTCTATACTTCCACTGTTAAAAAAACCCAATCTGGATGTGTCTAATCCGAACAATTACCACCCTATAGCTCGGCTGCCTCTTCCTGCCAAAATAGTAGAAAAAATTATGAACAAACAGTTATCCCAATACATCCAGGAAAATGAATTACTTAATCACTCTCAGTTTGGTTTTCGACACGAGCACAGTACGGAAACTGCACTTATTAAGGCCACTGAGGAGATTAGGACTGTGATGGACAGAGGGGGCATGGCCGCCCTTGTTCTCCTCGATTTATCAGCCGCGTTTGATACTGTTGATCACAATCTCCTGCAGCAGCAGCTGGAAATGATGGGGGTCAAGGGAGCGGCACTGGCCTTGCTTTCCTCCTATCTGAAGGAAAGGAGACTAACAGTGATGCTGGACAGGTATAAATCGGATCCATACGTCCTCCCATGCGGAGTTCCACAGGGATCATCTCTGAGCCCATCCCGTTTTAATGTGTATGTATCTGAACTCGCCCCGTTGATCCGAGAGTTTGGTTTTAGTCTGACGTCTTACGCCGACGACACCCAGATAGTAGTGGCAGCATACAAACATCAAGCCTCACCCACTCTACAGTTTCAGAACTGTATTTTGGGAACTAAATAGATGGATGGGAACACACTGTCTTAAGCTTAACTCAGAGAAGACTGAGGTTGTAATCTTCGGTAACCTGCAACCCAGATGGGACAATCTCTGGTGGCCGGCGGAGATGGGTGAACCACCAAAACCAGCTCAAAAGGCAAAAATCTGGGAGTGTGGATCGATAATAAACTAGCACTATCATACCAGACAAATGCCATCGTCTCTGCCTCCCACTTTCTGATAAAGAAACTCAAGAAGATCCTACCTTAGATCCCCACTGACTCTAGAAAGACGGTGGTAACCACATTAATTCAGTCAAAATTGGATTATTGTAATGGGCTCTACCTGAGTATGCAGAAGCAATATCAAAAAAAGCTTCAAACAGTTCAAAACACAGCAGCACGACTGATGCTAAACATTCCCATGTACGATTCAGTAACCAAGGATATTCATAAACTCCACTGGCTCCCGGTGGCTCAACGAATTAAATTCAAGTCATTATGTCTAGCATACAAGGCACTGAGCAACACAGGACCACTATTTCTTAGAAATCTCTTTGCCTGGTATGAACCGTCCAGACAGTTACGTTCCACAGGTGCTAGACTCATGAAAGTTCAGAGAATATGGTTCGCAAGCTGGGGCATCGCAAAACTCTGGAACATGCTGCCAATGGAGCTCAGAAGTGCAAGCTCCCTCACCATTTTCAGGAAAGGGCTAAAAACCTGGCTATTTCAGAATTAGACGCTTTTGCTGGGCTTACTGCGTTCATAGCGCCGACACCCCCGGGTATTCGCGCGCTCAATAAATCTCATTAACATAACAGAACATTTATATAGTGCTTGCTACCCCTGATGAGGTGTTGAAGCGCTTTTTCGGCGAGTAGCACTCTACTCTGGAACCCATAAAGGATTAGTGGTGAATTAGTATAGTGAAATATGAAATTTGAGAAGTGGACATGGTATTCTGTTATTTTGATTGAAAAGGATAGTGGAGGGATAGAAGAGTGAAGGATTTAGACTTTTTTTTGTTTGGTTTGGAGGTCATAGCAGTAGGAGGAGGCTTGGGATGAGTAAAAAGGGATGTGGAGGGGAAGAGTCAGAGGGAAAGGGTTTAGAAAGGCTTGTTTTAGGGATCAGTATAGTAAAAGAGGTGTCAGATGATGCAAGGAGGGGTAGAGTAGGGGAGAGTCTAGAAATGGTTATTTTGGGGATCATAGTAGTGGTCTGGGGTTTGGGATAAATTAGAGAGTGGATGTAGAGGATATATT
This sequence comes from Calotriton arnoldi, assembly GCA_963921515.1. Lineage (NCBI taxonomy): Eukaryota > Metazoa > Chordata > Amphibia > Caudata > Salamandridae > Calotriton > Calotriton arnoldi. The sequence continues at coordinate 484,105 of CAWUFW010012489.1, read as the reverse complement.
GATAGAGGTATAGGGTGAGAAATAGGGTAGTGCATTGTAAAGAGTAGTAGAAAGAAGTTTGAGATGAGTCAGAAAGTTGGGGTAGAAGATATATTGAGAGAGGTATAGGGTGAGAAATAGGGTAGTGCATTGGATATGCTGAATTAGAAGAAAGTAATAAATATATAGATCCATAAATACATGGAAAGTAGATAGATGCATAAAGGAGGTAAGTATATGTAGATTAAGTATATTGATAGGGGTATAGGATGAGAAATAGGGTAGTGCATTGAATATGCTTTTTAGGAGAAAAGTAATAAATATATAGATCCAAGTACATGGAAGGTATTAGATGCATAAAGGAAGTAAGTATATGTAGATTAAAGATGCATTAGACAAACTCTGGTTTTCAAGTGTTGTTGTACTTAAAAATGTATTTTATTTATTTTTTAACAACATAATTATTTTACGTGTTTATACAAAGCAATACACAAAGATAATTACATATCTATAGTACAAATAAATGCTTATATACAGAGGGATATGCTGTATATTTCTGTTTGCGTATGGTGCTTATGTGGGGAAGAGCCAATCCTTGAGTAGTTTTATGACGATAAGGTGGTTGTCCATGGATCTTATGTTGGGGGCTAAAGAGTTCCATAGTTTGGCTGCATGAACAGAGAAGGATGTGCCACCCATGTTTTTTTTCTTGTATCTTGGGATTTTGAGGCGAGGTGCCACTCTAGAGCGGAGGTTCCTTTGTTGAATGTGTTTGGTGATTTTATTCCTGATGAAGAGTGGTCCCATTCCATGTATTGCTTTGTGGGTGAGACAAAACAGCTTGAACATGGATCTTCTGGCAACCAATGCAAGGCTTTCAAGGCAGGTGAGATGTAGTCTCGCGGTTTGATATGCAAGAGTAGTCTGGCAGCCGAGTTCTGAATCCGTTGTAGTCTTTTCATGGTCTTTAAAGGTGATCCGTGGTAGAGGCTTTTGGCGTAATCGAGTTTGGACAGAACAAGGGAGATGGTAGCTTGGACCTTGTGTGGAAATCCCAAATGGGGAAAGATTTGTTGCAGAGTTTTTATAGTGACAAAGCTTCATCTTACTAGTTTGTCCACTTGGGCATTCATCAATAGTTTGGAGTCCATGGTCATGCCGAGGTTTCTTACTTCCTTCGATACTTTAGGTGGTGATCCCAGTTTATCAGGCTAGGCGGCAAGTGGGTCATAATGTTTCCAATCGCCACACGTGAGTATTTCTGTTTTGGAAGCATTCAATTTGAGATGGCTCCAAGTCATCCATTGATCCACGGCTCTGAGACAACTGAAAATTGGAGAGTTTCCAATGTCTTTGGGGCATTCCAGTTGAAGGAGTATTTATGTGTCATCTGCATAGTTATAGCACGTGAGGTGAAATTGATTGATCAGTACCGGTAATGACTTCATGTAGATGTTGAAAAGCATGGGCGAGATGATAGAGCCTTGAGGGACCCCTGCTTTTGTGGAGTATGGTTTGGACGAGAAAGGTGGGGTATGGATGACATTAGTTCTGTTTCGAAGGTAGGACGCGATCCAGTCTAGAGCAGTCCCCTCTATGTTGGCTTCGTAGAGTCTTTGTTTCAGAGTGTCATGGTCAACCGCGCAAAGGCAGCCGAGAGGTCCAAGAGGAGTAGCGCAGCAACATCGTTGCGGTCAACTGTGTTCTTCAGGTCATCCCAGATGGCAAGGAGGGCATATTCTGTGCCTCTTCCTGGACAGAATCCTGCTTGGAAGTCTGAAAGTATGGCATTCTCTTCAATGAATTGTGACATCTGGGCGAACGCTGCTCTTTCTATCAGTTTGCCCAGGAAAGGTCCATTTGTAATGGGTCTGTAGTTGTCAGGGTTCAGCGGGTCAAAGTTTGTTTTCTTCAGTAAAGGGCGTATGTATGACTTTTTGAGTTCTTCTGGAAACGTTCCGGTAGTTAAGGAATCACTGATGATTCTTCTTATTGGAGTGGCAGCAGAGGTTGTTAAAAAAATTGTCTTGAATGTTTGCGGTGGACATTGGTCAGAAGGGCTGCCGGCAGGCCTTCTTGCTTTGACCAGGTCCATAAATTCATTGTGTGAGATGTGTTGGAAGGAACGGAGAGGCTAGGTTAGAGTATTCTTGCATTGTTGTTTTGTAAAAGGGTTAGTTCTGGTGCTTTGTCTCTGTTTTAAGTATGAGTCCAACGTGTCTGCTTTGTCCGTGTAATGATTTGCCAGTTTGTCTGTGAAATCTTGAGTAACGGGATGTGTTCCTTCTAGGCAATTTGGTTTACAAAATTCATTGAGTATTTTATAGAATTCTTTATTTGCACATTTAGCATTTTGAATTCTGTCTGAATAGTACCTTTTCTGTGCTTTTTTGATAGCTGACTTGTATAATCTGTTAATTTTCTGTAGGTGAAGTTTGTCTTGTTTGGCGTTTGTTTTGAGCCAGGTATGTAGCAGCTTTCTAATTTGTTGTTTTATGTCTTTTATCTCCATATTTCTCCAAGGTGCTTTTTTTCTTTTGATCTGTTGTGTGGTTTTGAGTGGTATCAGGATGTCAAAAGCTTCCTGTAGCCACTCATATAGTTTTTGAACAGAATTTATTGTTTCCAGATCTGTACTGGATGTTAGTTGTGTTTCTAAGTGTTCCAAATTTAGTTTGTTCCACGGTCGATAGGTGGATGCATGTAAGCTAGTTTTAGATGAGTCGCTTAGTGTTGTTTTATGTTGGAAAGCAAACAAATGGTGCTCTGACCATGTGACTGGAGTTATAGTTTGAAAGTTAACTAGTTTGGTATTAGCAAAAATGACATCTAGGATGTGTCCAGCGATGTGTGTGGGTTTGTGGATGATCTGATGCAGGTTCAGTGCATCTAGGCCAGAGATTATTGTTTTCGGATGGAGCATCTAAAATTTTAGACCCATCTCCTTACTGCCAGCACCAGCCAAGGTTCTGGAGAAAGAGGTACAAAAACAGCTATCTAACTTTTTAGAATCCAACAAGCTGTTGCACGATACGCAGTCTGGATTCAGAGCTGGTTACAGCACCGAGACAGCGCTGCTAGAAGTAGCTGAAACTATCCGAGAAACCTTGGACAAAGGTTGCTGCGCAATGCTGGTGCTGCTCGACCTGTCGGCAGCGTTCGATACGGTGTCCCACAAGATTCTCCTCGATAGGCTCAGGCAACTAGGAATTACTGGGACTGTGTTAGCCTGGTTTAACTCCTTTCTTGAGGGACGAGTCCAAAGAATAAGACTGCAACCGCACGTCTCGTCGCCCCGCCCTCTGATTTGTGGAGTCCCACAGGGCTCGGCCCTTAGCCCCACCCTTTTTAATATTTACCTTGCACCCCTGGCCCCACTCATTGAGCAACACGATGTTAGTGTCATCTCATATGCTGATGACACACAGCTAATGTTTTCCTTTAAAGACCACTCAGATGCAGCTTTTACTAAATTCATGCACTGTCTGACAGATATCTCCACCTGGATGACTACAAACTGCTTGCGGCTTAACGCCGATAAAACAGAAGTATTGTTTTTTAATCAACCATCGCCCCCCCGACCTGAACTTTGGTGGCCTCCAAAGCTCAATCCCCCCCCCATGCCCTGTCTCATCGGCAAGGAATTTGGGATTTAAATTCGACAATACACTGTCGTGCAAAACCCAGATAAGACATGTCTCCTCTACATGCTTCTGGAAACTAAAGGCACTTCGGAAATTCCTCCACCTCCTACCAATGGACTGCAGAAAAACTATTGTCCACGCATTGGTAACATCGCAATTAGACTATGCCAACAGTCTATATCTGGGCCTACCAGGTTATCTGCTCAGAAAGCTGCAGACAATACAGAACGCAGCTGCAAGACTCATAAGAAATGTCCCTTTAAGACATCACATCTCACCACATCTACGTAGCCTACACTGGCTACCGGTAAGAAAACGAACAGAATTCAAGGCACTTACCCTTGCTTACAGAGCAATAAATGGAACTGGCCCCCATTATTTAAGAAAAAGAATCTATAAATCACACCATACAAGAAACCTAAGGTCTAATCACCTAGAACTTCTCGTTACCCCTCGCTTTGCCAAAGCCAGAATGGGCGGACTCTCATTTTCTGTCAAAACAACGGTTCTCTGGAATGCCCTACCATTACATATCAGAAAGGCCTCCTCGGAGCCTAGCTTCCGTAAGCTACTAAAGACATGGCTCTTTAGTCTCCCGTAGATTCACGTGGGCCCCACTGTGCTGACCTCCTGCTCCACCTATCTCCACTATTAGCGCCGGGACACTCCCGTTGGGGGTAGCCGTGCGCTCTATAAGCTACATATATTATATTATATTAGCATAGTGGGTTTGTCAAACCAAATGTTGAGGTCACCCAGAACGCATAGATTGGAGTGTATTGTTATCAGGTTTGAAACTGTGTCTAGAAGTGTGTCTGGGAATGTCGCCTTGCTAGGTGGAGGTCTGTAAAGGAGCAGGAAGTTACAGGAAGAAGACGGGTTAGGATTGCATCTGGTTAGAAGAGCCTCACAATTCTTTATGGAGATGTTGTCAACTTTAGTGATAAGTAATGTTTGCCTGAACACAACAGCTAGGCCACCTCCTTTTTTGCCTATCCGATTTTGGGTGATCGTTTGATAGCCTTGAGGAATGGCTTCATGCAGGACTGGAGCCATATCATCTCCTAACCATGATTCAGTTATGAATAGTATGTCTGGTTTTACGTCAGTGAGAAGGTCGTAGATGTGATGTTTGTTTTTAGAGAGCGATAGAGCATTTATTAGTAAACAGTTTAGGGAATGTGCTTTGGTGACAGTGAGACTTTGTTTTGAGTGATCAGTATTGTGTGGGTTTGTAGAAGGTGTGTTTTTAGTGATGGTATTAGCTGTATTAGGATAGCAATTGGATAGCTGTTCTGTAATGTGGTCCTCGTCCAGCAGGCTGAGAAGGCATTTTTATGGGTCTGCGTGTGTAGGTGGTGGAGATGGTGTTTGAGAGTGAGTTGGTGCGCTGTGTTGTTTTTGTGGTGTAACATTGTTGTGCAGTAGACATGGAGTAGCAAAGTTGTGAGGTGTGGCACGTTGCTTATATTGTTTGCGTTTGTTTAGGGCGGAAGGTGTATGAGTCATGGGTGGTGTTGCAGCATGTGGGTCATGTAGTAAGGTTCTAAATTGTCCAATGGATGAGAGGGGGTTGGGAGAGAGTTGCTGTGTTGCTGTATGTGTGTTAGGTGTGGTGGAAGAGAGAAAGCTTGGCATTGGAGTTTGTTCCTCTGTATAGTTTGAAAGGTCGGTGTATGTTTGTATTTTGTGATGGTAAGTATTATGAGGTTGCGCTTGAGAGATTTTGTTGTGCTGGTGTGCGTGATATGTTTTGTTTTTGAGTAGTAGTGAAAAGAGGTGCTGGTGTGAGAGTGGAAGTTGTAAGGTAGAGGGTGTTGTGATGTGTTTGTGAGTAGAGTGTATGTTGTGTGTAGGAGCGAATGAAGTAGAGATAAGAGTGTTTGTCTTAGACTGGTTTGTTGCAAGAGTTAAAATGTGTGGTGCTGTGCAGTGTATGTGTTGTGCGTTTGTGTTATTATGGTAGAAAGAAGAGGAGGTTGTTTGTTGGACAAATGATGGAAGGCTGAGCATATGTTTGTTAGTGATAAAAGGGGGTCTGTTAGGAGTAGAGTGGGGAGTGTGTGTCTGGATGGGTTGTAGTTAAGTATGGTGTGGAATCAGGGTTGCCTGGGAGCCAATCAGCAGGCCACGGTTTGCTGGCCCGGGTGTGGGGCTGGGGAGCTGCTCCTCTATTCAGAATCTCCTAAGAGACAGACAAGCTCAATCCACACTTTGGACTTCTGCAGGTAAGGGCCTAACAAACTTTGTCCTCTCACAATACTGTTTGTATAAAACTTTACTCACTCTCCTAGCCCAAAACAAGTGCACAATCCCTATAAAACACAGCTTAAACAGCTCACAGCAGATTACTGCTGTCTCAAAGCACCCTCTGTTCTCTCTCTGTTGTAGAATATCTCTGTTGCTAGGGGGAAGGGGGGGTGGTTTCACTCACTTGCTAACACAAAATGGGAGTCGGGGTGGACTGCTTAACATACAGGTCTTAGCACAGAGCAAGGGAGAAATTAGGAGGGAGAAACAGATAGTCACGGGGAATGAGAGGGAAAAAACTACAGATTTTGGACTGCAAATCCCACAATTCAACAGGTTAAATGAAAACAGTCACGGGGAAGTAAAAACCACAAGTTTAAACACAAAACAGGTGATAAATTATGCAATCACAGGCAGGTTAAAACTACAATTTTTACACTGTAACAACCACAAGCAAAGACAGTTAAAAAGAAAAAGTGATGCAATCATGGGTAGGTAAAATCGTTTTTTAAATTTTTGGAAAGAGACAGCACTAGTCTGCCTCCTTACCACCTCCTGGTCTTTGGTTTACTGGAATCTGGGGCACAGGGAAACTGCAGCTCACAAGATGGAGATGAATGTTTTGGGGTTCACCCAGCAAACCCTTAAGGGGCCTGTGCAGGTGTGAGAGGAGGGCTCATGGTTGCCTGGGAGCTGGGGAGCCAATCAGAAGGCCTAGGTTCGCTGGCCCGGGGCTGGAGCTGGGGCTGCGGCTGGGGAGCTGCTCCTCTATTCAGAATCTCCTAGGAGACAGACAGGCTCAATCCACACTTTGGACTTCTGCAGGTAAGGGCCTAACAAACTTTGTCCTCTAACAATACTGTTTGTATAAAACTTTACTCACTCTCCTAGCCACAAATGAGAGCACAATCCTTATAAAACACAGCTTAAACAGCTCACAGCAGATTACTGCTGTCTCAGAGCACCCTCTGTTCTCTCTCTGATGTAGAATATCACTGTTGCTAGGGGGAAGGGGGGCTGGTTTCACTCACTTGCTAACACAAAATGGGAGCCGGGGGTGGACTGCTTAACATACAGGTCTTAGCACAGAGCAAGGGAGAAATTAGGAGGGAAAAACAGATAGTCACGGGGAATGAGAGGGAAAAAACTACAGATTTTGGACTGCAAATCCCACAATTCAACAGGTTAAATTAAAACAGTCACAGGCAAGTAAAAACCACAAGTTTAAACACAAAACAGGTGATAAATTATGCAATCAGGTGCAGGTTAAAACTACATTTTTAAAACTGTAACAACCACATGCAAAGACAGTTAAAAAAGAAAGAGTTGTACAATCACGGGTAGGGAAAATCGTTTTTTAAATTTTAGTAAAGAGACAGCACTAGTCTGCCTCCTTACCACCTCCTGGTCTTTGGTTCACTGCAATCTGGGGCAGAGGGAAACTGCAGCTCACAAAATGGTGGTGAATGTTTTGGGGTTCACCCAGGAAACCCTTAAGGGGTCTGGGCAGGTGTGAGAGGAGAGCAAAATTATGCAGCATGGTTAATTAAATTATGAGGCAAGAAAAGGCAAAATAATGCAGCACATTTTGTGATAGTATTATTTCACTATTTTTTCATTTTTAGGTTTCACCTGAACAGCGCTTGCACTGTGCTTGTGAAATCTATTGTTAATATAAATCTTAAAAGGAGCTTATATCCCACCCTTGCTTTTCATTTGTTCCTGTGCTTGCCACTTACTTTTCCTCTATTTCTATCGGCTGTAGCATGCAATTTCCTGTTGTTCCTCGTGTGTTTCTCTTATCAGTCTCCAGTGGCCCAAGTACTGTTTTCTTCCGCTTTTGAAACAGAACTTTTTTTCTAAGCCATTCACAAGGGGATTGCATATTATATAATATTAATATTATGTCTAATATTAATTAATATGTCTAATATTAATTAGGCAGGTTGTTCTTCGTCTCTTTCTGAAAGGAGATTTTGTGATGTGACCTATTAGAATTTGTTCTTAAAAAGTTGGTGCTTATTTTACGACCACTGTTTTATGAACAGACTTTTAGGGCATCTGGCTCTTAGTCTGGAGGTCCATTAGTGAAACTGAATGAGCTGATTCTGAGCTCACAATGCAAAACCTGTGTTCAGTGTATTTAGCTTTCATTGTTGAAGGGCATCTCTGGTGCTCAAAGCTGAATGTCCAAACCTCAGATATTCTTAGTGGTTCCCTATCATTCTCAATTTGTGCAATTCACTGAACCACACCCATTTATTGGGTAATGATAGGACGTGGAGGCTAGTATGAGTTTTATGAACTTTCATTAACACTTAGTGAAGTACCTTTGTGCTATCTATTGTTAATATGAATCTTAAAAGGAGCTTAAATCCTGCCATTGCTTTTCATTGGTTCCTGTGCTTGCCACTTACTTTTCTTTCATTTCTACTGACTGTAGCATACCTATTTCCTGTTGTTCCTTGTGTGTTTCTCTTATCAGTCTCCTGTGGCCCAAGTACTATTTTGTGAAGCAGAAATGTTTTTTAATGTTTTTCCTGTACAGCGCTTGTGAGCATTGCTGAGACCTCTCAATGTGGCCCCCCTCTCATACCGAATTGTGGTCTACAGCTGCTACAGTGTAGTAATCGTGCTCCTCTCCTTCACCGATGTAAGGCTGCACACATACATGTACCTCATCACAATGCGCTTTTTTCCTCTAAATGTCTTTATGAGGTGCGTGCAATCTAACAAATCAGTTTCATGCCGGCTCTTCTTTGTTATGCTCACACAGCCTCTGCGAGGAGAACAATGAAGCACACAACATTTGCCAATATATACTGTTATTTCCCTAAAACTACAATCATGCACTTTTCTCTTCTACTTCCGGGTCATGGGAGACAGAGAAACACAAGCTCTTCTAAATTGCATTTCTAGTCATCGTCACCACTTCCGGGAATACAGACCGGAAAATGCACGTGGCACTTGCAGTAAAGCTGGTGGAACCAACTGCACCTCCACCACTCCTGCCTTTGAATTTGTCTGCCCTGCCTCCCAGCCTGGGAGTCCTCAACTCTAAGGGGAATCTGATTCCAGTTGTCGGTTCTCTTCCCACCACTAACCGCACTATTCAGAACAGTTGCCCTTGCCTCTCTTATTAAGCGCCGGAGACTTTGACTATATCACCATTCCAAACATGTCTCCCAACATCTATGGCAGAACCAGACACATGCATGCAGTACACCGAATATAGCAATTGTTGACAATTTTTCTCACCTTACTTATATTTGAATTCAACTGTTTTAAATGTAACAGACATCTCACTTTATATTTATCATGGTGCTTTGTGCGATTGTCACTGCTCTTTTCATTTCCCTGTTCCCATTGCCACTAACTGGTCGGTGTGTTGTTTTAATGTCCTCGCTCACTTATTGTTTTATGTGTTTCTATTGTTTAATTTACACATCTTTACGATGGTGACAGTTTTATGATATAGCTCTAAATCTGCATTGAGCTTCTAACAGCACAAAGCTTCATACTTTTGGATTAACTCCAGTGACGACACAAACACTTATTTTGCTCTTTTTTGTGCTGATCATTTCTAAGCCTAATGCTCTGTCTGCACCACTAGCTTAACACCTTTGGGCTTTTCTAATGACTGCACTAAATTTGGATTTTCACTGTGCATGGTGGCATTCCTTTATTAATTTTCTTTTCTGTTTCTTTTTTCGTTTGTTGCTTCTGTCCAGACTAAGCTACCACTGTGAGTGCTCTTATCGCACGGGTTGACCATGCCTTTCCATGGTAACCTATCTGTTTTTCCTATTTCATTTATAGATTCCCCTTGACTTTTCTTTATATTATCTTCTATAACCAGCGGTTGTTTAATTTTCGTTTTTTTTGGTTAACACATTTATGTGTTTATGAGCTTTCTCACGCAAAAGCTTTGACAACACCTTAAATCTTGGTTTATTATTTTACAGTGATTTCTTAATTGACATACAACTTTCAGGCTTGATTTACTTTGTGTATCATTTGTTAATTCTCACAGGATATTCAAAATGGCGCTTGCCAAATAGCGTGAAGTAAATAGAATGAAGTTAGTAAATGCGGTGCCACAGGCGAGGGAAAACCCCTAAACCCTCCAATTTAGGACCCTAGGGTCCGAATATGCACAACAACAGGTCCTATGCACACGCATACATGTTAGGTACAGTACAACATATGTCTGTTGATCAAAGATGAAAAGAGATGGTGTCCTTATGGAGTGTTCGTCTTTAATAGTGTTTTGCACAACAGACCAGCCAACACGTGTTTCGTCAATAGGGTGTTAAACCCTTGACTTCTTCAGGGCTGTAACACAGCAAGTGGTATCATAGACCTCAGAACCTGTGATAATTCCGACCCGGTGGGACATAAATAGTCCAAATTCACGTGATCAAAGGTTAACTCCGTGTCATTCTGTGAGTTGAGTCTGGAAAGTAATGGCTTAACTCTGGGCGTCAACCAAATGACCGGTGGCCATTCGTAGGGTAGGTTCTTCCAAGATTAAAATGCCAGCCGAGTACGCTGCATATAAAGTAGTCCTGTGTCCAAATTATATCCGATGAGAACGGGCAGATGTTAGCCGTAAATGAAAACTTGTAGCGAGTACGCATCTAGACGTAGCGCGTCCGGGTCCGTCCGGTCATTTGGTTGACGTTACTTTCCAGACTCAACTCACAGAATGACACGGAGTTAACCTTTGATCACGTTTTGACGAAACATGTGTTGGCTGGTCTGTTGTGCAAAACACTATTAACCCCTTCGCTGCTAGGCCTTTTCCCCTCCTGTGCTAAGCCTTTTTTTGGCTATTTGGGGTAGTGCGCGCTTAGGGCCCTGTAACTTTTTGACCACATAAGGTATCCATGCCAAATTTGCGTCCTTTTTTTCTAACATCATGGGGATTGTAAAGGTACCCAGGGTTTGTGGATTCCCCTGGAGGGGACCCAGAAATTAGTCAAAATACAGCTAAATTTTGTTTTGTTTGGGAAAAATGCGAAAAAGGGCTACAGATGAAAGCGTCTTGATTTTTCCCTGCAAATGGCATCAAAAAGGGGTTGTGGTGCTGAAATCACCATCTTCCCAGCTTTCAGGGACAAGCAGACTTTTGTCAGAAAACCAACTTTTTTACACAGTTTTGGCATTTTTCTGGGACATAGCCTATTTTTGCTATTTTTTGTGCTTTCAACCTCCTTCCAGTTAATGGTAGAAATGGGTATGAAACCAATAATGGATCCTGGAAAGCCATACATTTCTGAAAAGTAGACAAAATTCTGAATTCAGCAAGGGGTCATTTGTGTAGATCCTTAAAGTTTTCCTTATAGAAACTAACAGTTAAATAAAGGAAAAATTGAAAATTAGTTGAAAAAAACAGCCATTTGTGTCAACGTTTTCACCTGTAACTTCTTCTAATTATGACAGCTATTTGAAGGCAATATACCGTTATATCCGCTGGACCTTTCTGGTTGTGGGGATATATAGGACTTGTAGGTTCACCAAGAACCCGACGAACCCAGAGCCAATAATTGAGCAGCATCTTGCAATGGTTTTTATTATGTACCGGGTATATAGCAATTATTTTGGGAAAATGTATACATGGAAAAATTGTTATGAAAGACACCTATGTATTTCTGAAATGGGAACAAAATGTAGATTTTAGAAACAGTAGATATTTGCACATTTCCGAAATTGGGAGTACCCATACTAGCATGAGAATTATAGGTCATTTTTCAAAATGACTTATTTTTTACACATTGTCTTTCATTTGGAAGGCAGAAATGCATCGAAAGTCAATAGGTAATAACAGTTGCTCTACAATTCTGTGTTACCCTAAGTCTCCCGATAAAAATGGTACCTCACTTGTGTGGGTAGCCCTTGTGTCCACAACAGGAAATGGCTCAAAATGCAACGTGGACGTACCACATTTTCACAATGAAAAATGACCCTTTTTTGCAAAGTGCCTAGGTGTAGTTTTTGAACCCTAGCTCTGCCGGCACCTAGGGAAACCTAGCAAACCTATACATTTTTGAAAACTAGACACCCAGGGAATCCAGGATGGGGTGACTTGACTTCCTCCCACCAGGTTCTGTTACCCAGAATCCCTTGCAAACCTAAAAAATTGTCAAAAAACCACATTTTCCCCACATTTCTGTGGTGGAAAGTTTTGGAATCTGCGTGGATCCACAAATTTCCACACACCCCGCGTTCCCCAAAGTCTTACGAGAAAAATGGTACCTCACTTGTGTGGGTCGGCCTAGTGCCTGCGACAGGAAACGGCACAAAACGCAACGTGGTCACACCTCAATTTCGCAGTGAAAAATGACCCTTTTTGGCAAAGTGCCTAGCTGTAGTTTTTGAACCCTAGCTCTGCCGGCACCTAGGTAAACCTAGCAAACCTATACATTTTTGAAAACTAGACACCCAGGGGAATCCATGATGGGGTGACTTGACTGCCTCCCACCAGGTTCTGTTACCCAGAATCCCTTGCAAACATAAAAATTGTCAAAAAAACCACATTTTCCCCACATTTCTGTGGTGGAAAGTTCTGGAATCTGCGTGGATCCACAAATTTCCACCCACCCCGCGTTCCCCCAAAGTCCTACGAGAAAATTGGTACCTCACTTGTGTGGGTCGGCCTAGTGCCTGCGACAGGAAACGGCGCAAAACGCAACGTGGTCACACCTCAATTTCGCAGTGAAAAATGACCGTTTTTTGGCAAAGTGCCTAGCTGTAGTTTTTGAACCCTAGCTCTGCCGGCACCTAGGGAAACCTAGCAAACCTATACATTTTTGAAAACTAGACACCCAGGGGAATCCAGGATGGGGTGACTTGACTGCCTCCCACCAGGTTCTGTTACCCAGAATCCCTTGCAAACATAAAAATTGTCAAAAAAACCACATTTTCCCCACATTTCTGTGGTGGAAAGTTCTGGAATCTGCGTGGATCCACAAATTTCCACCCACCCCCGTTCCCCAAAGTCTTACGAGAAAAATGGTACCTCACTTGTGTGGGTCGGCCTAGTGCCTGCGACAGGAAACTGCGCAAAACGCAACGTGGTCACACCTCAATTTCGCAGTGAAAAATGACCCTTTTTTGGCAAAGTGCCTAGCTGTAGTTTTTGAACCCTACCTCTGCCGGCACCTAAGGAAACCTAGCAAACCTATACATTTTTTAAAGATAGACACCCAGGGGAATCCAGGATGGGGTGACTTGACTGCCTCCCACCAGGTTCTGTTACCCAGAATCCCTTGCAAACATAAATAATTGTCAAAAAAACCACATTTTCCCCACATTTCTGTGGTGGAAAGTTCTGGAATCTGCGTGGATCCACAAATTTCCACCCACCTCGCGTTCCCCAAAGTCTTACGAGAAAAATGGTACCTCAATTGTGTGGGTCGGCCTAGTGCCTGCGACAGGAAACGGCGCAAAACGCAACGTGGTCACACCTCAATTTCGCAGTGAAAAATGACCCTTTTTTTGCAAAGTGCCTAGCTGTAGTTTTTGAACCCTACCTCTGCCGGCACCTAGGGAAACCTAGCAAACCTATACATTTTTGAAAACTAGATACCCAGGGGAATCCAGGATGGGGTGACTTGACTGCCTCCCACCAGGTTCTGTTACCCAGAATCCCTTGCAAACATAAAAAATTGTCAAAAAAACCACATTTTCCCCACATTTCTGTGGTGGAAAGTTCTGGAATCTGCGTGGATCCACAAATTTCCACCCACCCCGCGTTCCCCAAAGTCTTACGAGAAAAATGGTACCTCACTTGTGTGGGTCGGCCTAGTGCCTGCGACAGAAAACGGCGCAAAACGCAACGTGGTCACACCTCAATTTCGCAGTGAAAAATGACCCTTTTTTTGCAAAGTGCCTAGCTGTAGTTTTTGAACCCTACCTCTGCCGGCACCTAGGGAAACCTAGCAAACCTATACATTTTTGAAAACTATACACCCAGGGCAATCCAGGATGGGGTGACTTGACTGCCTCCCACCAGGTTCTGTTACCCAGAATCCCTTGCAAACATAAAAATTTGTCAAAAAAAACACATTTTCCCCACATTTCTGTGGTGGAAAGTTCTGGAATCTGCGTGGATCCACAAATTTCCACCCACCCCGCGTTCCCCAAAGTCTTACGAGAAAAATGGTACCTCACTTGTGTGGGTCGGCCTAGTGCCTGCGACAGGAAACGGCGCAAAACGCAACGTGGTCACACCTCAATTTCGCAGTGAAAAATGACCCTTTTTTGGCAAAGTGCCTAGCTGTAGTTTTTGAACCCTACCTCTGCCGGCACCTAGGGAAACCTAGCAAACCTATACATTTTTGAAAACTAGACACCCAGGGGAATCCAGGATGGGGTGACTTGACTGCCTCCCACCAGGTTCTGTTACCCAGAATCCCTTGCAAACATAAAAATTGTCCAAAAAACACATTTTCCCCACATTTCTGTGGTGGAAAGTTCTGGAATCTGCGTGGATCCACAAATTTCCACCCACCCCGCGTTCCCCAAAGTCTTACGAGAAAAATGGTACCTCACTTGTGTGGGTCGGCCTAGTGCCTGCGACAGGAAACGGCGCAAAACGCAACGTGGTCACACCTCAATTTCGCAGTGATGGCATGCCCATCTTGGGCAACCCCCACCCCTAAATGTATCGAGGGGAAAAAAACCCTGGTGTCTAGTGGGCTTTCTGCCCCCTGGGGGGCAGATTGGGGGCTACTGCCCCCATCTGCCCCCAGGAGGGGCAGAAAGACTGTACCTTTGCGGCGAGGTGGGGTGGGGGCATTGGCATGCCCATATTGGGCAGCCCCACCCCAAATTATAATTTAAAAAAATCCCTGGTATCTAGTGGGCTTTCTGCCCCCGGAGAGCAGATTGGGGCTACTGCCCCCATCTGCCCCCAGGAGGGGCAGAAAGACTGTACCTTGCGGCGGGGTGGGGTGGGGGCATTGGCATGCCCATATTGGGCAGCCCCCACCCCTAACTATAATTTAAAAAAAAATCCCTGGTATCTAGTGGGCTTTCTGCCCCCGGGGGGCAGATTGGGGGCTACTGCTCCATCTGCCCCCAGGGGGCAGAAAGACTAATTTTGTGGGTGGGGGCATCGGCATGCCCGTTTTGGGCAGCCCCACCCCTAACTATAATTTAAATAAAAATCCCTGGTGTCTAGTGGGCTTTCTACCCCGGGAGCTAGATTGGGGGCTACTGCCCCATCTACCCCCAGGGGGCAGAAAGACTAATCATGGCAAATATTTTATGGGGGAGCAAAGGCCCTTGCCCAAGGGCCGCTCCCCCTCCCTGGTGCCTAGTGGGTGGATCCCTGCTTGGGGATCGCCCTCCTGGGGTGATCCCCAAGCAGGGATCCACTAGGGAGAGTACCATTGGAAAGGGAGATTCTCCCTTTCCAACGATACCTCTCCTGAGTTTCTACGTGCTCAGGGGCTGAGATAGCCCCTGAGCACGTAGAAACTGAAACTGAAATGAGCCTCTTGGCTCATTTCAGTTTCAGTTTCACTGAAATGACATCAGCGCGACGTGCGCGCCGATCGTCATTTCAGGGAAACCAGGGGGGGCCTCGGGAGCTGGGGAAGCTCTTCCCCAGCTCCCGAGGCTTTAGGGGATTAAAGGGAATCCCTCTGGTGCCCGCACCAGAGGGATTTCCTGTGCTGGGTTCCATGACGAGCTGGACTCGTCATGAGCACACGAGCACTGTGTGCCATGACGAGTCCAGCTCGTCATGAGCATGGAAGGGGTTAAAGACGAACACTCCATAAGGACACCATCTCTTTTCATCTTTGATCAACAGACATATGTTGTACTGTACCTAACATGTATGCGTGTGCGTAGGACCTGTTGTTATCATTTGATCCCATATCAGAAAGATAATTCACTATGTAAGTATTGTGATTATTTGTCACTGGAATCCTTGATGTAAATAGCAATAATTTATTTAATTGGTTCTTTTAAATGATTTAATTTGGCATGTTTATGTTCACATGGTGTTCAAAGATGTCTTGTGGGACCATGAAGAATATTTTACGTTTATTCGTTTGAAAATAAGAACATTAATGTTCAGTGCATACTGCAATTATTGCATAAGTATGATAATTTCTCTTCGTTTTCCTATATTACACATCTTTCCACACTAGTTAGTCTTACCTTTTTGTGGATCTCTGCACCGTTGCATGTTAGGTCATCACTGCTTTTTAGGTTTAGCCTGCACAGCGTTTACGGTGTGCTTGTAAAGTCTATTGTATTTAATATAAATCTCTAAAGGGGATTACAAACTGCCCTTGCTTTTCATTGGTTCGTGTGCTTGCCGCACAAAAATAACTTATTATTAATCCCATTTGCGAAACCTATTAGAGATGCAAAAACAATTGCACTACTGCACTTCTCCTGTGCCTCCTTCTACTTCTTCAGAGCACGCAGCTATAGGCTTCAAGGAGCTTACTCTACTTCTCCTGTCCATAAACTCCAACAATACAAGTGCCACCTCCAGACTTCTAGGCATGTGGCGCTCAAAATCATCAAGACAGCCAAAGAGCTTTGACATCAGGCAGATGCCATACTGTTGCTGTATGGAAAGGAGAGACTTTTATTTCCTATTCTAAGTAGAAGAAGCCACTGGCACATGGAAGAAGGTTTGCTCTCATTGTCTACCTCCAGAAATTCAGGAAGGTCTAAAAATCGGAAACTGATATTATGTTAAGGGAATGACCTTGCCGTAATAGAAGTGCATGCACTGGTACCACTGGAGTACTTTCTAAACTTTAAGTACACGTTTCCTCAGCTTCCCCTAGGATGACAGGCACCCACATTTACAACGTAACATAGTCATATATTAAAAAATTATTGGGGCTGACCATGCCACATATCCAATATCCTCTGACGTCAAAGATGGCTGCGGTTTCTGTACAAATGTATGATTCCTATTTTAGGAGTCAGTAAACTTTAACCAATTCTTAAAATGGAATTCCTAATAGTTGCAGATTCACAATTTATCTGTGCTGGGGGCATCCCATCCGGTTCCAAATTAGTACCCTATGTATAAATGGTTTGCATATTCCAGACACAAACCATTGAAAGGTTACTGACTCCCAAGTTGGGGTGCTAACCCACTTGCAAAAGAGGAGGGGCCATTTCTGGTTCATTTCCGCTTTGTGAATTGGGGTAAATGTTTCAGGGGTATAGGCGGTGGTCCAGCGGACCACTGGCAACTCTCAATCAAAATGTTAAAAAACAATACTCTTCCTTTAAGGGATTCAAGATCTTTATTTAATAATAATCACATACATGGTGGTCTGCTGATCCTTGCAGGTCACATCATTGTGATTGTGACCAATTTGATTGAGTTTCAATTTGCAACTTACCAAATGGATATTAATTAGGTAGGTTGGATTACAAGCCAATCCAAATCCTTATTATGCAAGCCTACTTATTAGTACATAGATCGGTTCGCAAAGTAAATTTCTGGCCACAAAAAGACTAGTCACAAAGTGCAACCACGATTTGCATCTGGACCCTCTTTTTAGGAGCTGATAACAGTTTACCGACTCCTAAAATACCTATTATATGGTCACAAAAACTCCAATATTGTGAATTGGAGTGTTTGCATCCACAAAACTGGTTAGAACCTCAGCCCCTGGTCCCCTTTAACAGGTCTTCATGAAGTCTTTCTATAGACCCACTATAGACACCAAAATGTAAGTGAAAAAAATGCAAAAAGTTTGGTAGTTCTCAAAAATCTGATGAGATCCCTAACCGGAGAGAAACAACAGTATGCATGAGGAATGAAACATGGTGTTAAACTCCCACTTGTTGAGTCGTAGGCAATGTTATGGACTTGGGAAGCAATAGCAGTGGGATAATACCCATCAGAAGAGATAATAACAAGGCAGAGGCTGTCTGAACAAGCGTCCTGAGTATGACGTATCATTCTTAAAAGAGTTGGAGAATGTCCATCTGAAGAGATGGCAAGGGTTTTTGATTAAATTAGTAAAGTGCTGGTCTGCAATTAGGACACTGGTGAAGTGTCAATGTGAGGTGATAAAAACGGGAAATGATTTTTATGGAGACGGCTATGATGATGGTTTAGTCATTTAAAGAGATGACAGTGGGGAAGTATCAGTCAGGACAGAAGACAGAGGAAATGACCCAGATTGATTTGCGGATAAATATTTGGCAGTGTAGCAATCAGAATAAATAGTCGTTAGAGAAGAATGTTGTAGGTGCCTTACATGGGGTAAGCACCCTCTGGAGTACATTATAAGGATGTTGAAAGTACCCGAGGAGATCCTTTAGAAGGTCATAGAACTCTGAGGTGACATATAATATTCTTTATATATATACAGTAGAAGGCATTTTACTCTATATTAATCGTGGTCTAACCTTCACGTACATTTTTTTAATTCTTTGTCACTTTTACATGAAAGAGTATGGTTGCAGATCAACAATCTGTAGTGTGAAATTAAACACAACAAATTAGAGCTAAAAATATAAGCAGTTTAATATGTCACTTTCAAAAATGACTGTAATTCAGGGGGTGTGGTAACATTTAGAGAGATTCCTGCTTTCCTGTAATGAACTACAAGAGCGGAAAAATAAACAGCTGCCAGATCGTTAACTTCTGGGAAACAGATCAGAAAACATGAAAAGCTAGTTCTCCTTTTCATTGTATAAACAACAGTTGGCTCTGACAACCAGCACTGGGACATGGCAGGTCAGCTGTAATAAGTTATAACAGTTGATCAGCTACATCATTTCCCTATTACAGATGACTAGTGATGTGGCAACTGGTCTGTAATAGGAAAATCAGAAACACGTGCTTTACAGGGATTCCAGGCTCCCATACATTACACATCAATAGATGATCGAAGGGATATTCTTGCTCACATCCCAGACACAAAAGGCACAGCCGATTCCCAAAGATTGACCCAATTAGGAGATCCAATTTAAGATTACAGCACCCCGAAAAGGCATATATTTTTGCAGCAGATATCTTGCATTCGGTGGGTTTCATGTGAACCTACTGAACCCTCTGAAGAACAGCTGTTTAACAAAATAAGATCATTTGAACTGAAAGGTTTACATTTGAGGGTTTGCTTTCAGCTGCCTAATAGATACTTAGCTACATGTCAAGAAGAGACCTTCAGCCTGTTTAGGTGCACAATTTTCCGACAGAGTAATATGGACCTATAATGAACAGGGATGAGTGAGTAATGCTTCAGATCTCAAATGTAATGCGGCAAAATGCAACCAGCTATGGAAATAATTTTCCCGGGAGAGTGTGAACATTTTCATACCGAAAAATCCATGTTCTACACTTCCAATATTCTTATATTACAGGGGTTCTATTCTCTAAATGGCCCCAAGGCACCCAAACAATCTCAGGAACATGTTTTTAATCACAGTAACCACGCACAGTTCATCTTCAAAACCGCTGCATTACTTATTTTTTTAGACAAGTATAATCGTCTTGGTTTTGCATCATCTAAATGTGCTATAAATCGCAAGAAGGGCTTTCAAGCGATACGGTTGACATTTTTCAGCACCCTCATCCTTTCTTTTATCCTTTTGGAACCCTTACAATTGATTATCTGCTGTCCTACATGAAAAACTATGAACCAAAATGTATGATTTAGTATTCAAAACCAAAGCTTTGTAGAACATTTGACCAAAGCTAAATATTTTGCCATTTTTTTTTATAAATGAAGTTCTAATCTTGATAAGAATACTATTTCTCTATTCAGTTCTCTATGTTGTATGCCCTTATATTTTTGCAACTCAGTGAAGAAGATAATGCAAGACTAGTGGGTGAAATAACACCTTTGAGTTGATGCACGCTGATAGTTCCTAACTATGGCATTGAATAATTTTGTATCCAACTCCGTTTTTCACCGCATAAGTCAAACTACATTTCCATGAAAATAAATGACTGTGAATACAAATCGATTTCATGAGTCCGGAAAATGGTTAAAAAAAAATTCAAATGTCTTTTTCCCTTTTTATTAAAACTTGAATTCAATGGTAAAAGTAGATATTTGATCAGTTCAGTGGAAGCATACCTCTTAAAAGTGTAGTTTGTCCACCTGAGAGCAAACTGGATTAAAACCAGTTTGCTTGCTAGTCTCATGCCAGTGTCTAGAATACATATTGCAGAACCTGTAGAAGGAAGGCTGAAGTGGTCAACCATGACCACTTAGCAGAAATAAGTCATCTGGCAGGGCAGAGGAAAAGATAGCAATACAGAGGACTTGCAGCTCTTCCTTTGAAGCAGAAATTCCGAATAAGTGTTCCAGTAACCTAAGCCATTCATTATCAGAGGGAACACAGATGTTCATGTGTGTACACAGCAGAAGAGAAAGCTGGCTGTAGCACAGAGAGATCAGAGGTTCCCTCATTACAATAGGAGTGTGTCTGAAAGGGAATACCAGGAACAAGCACAAGGAAAAGGTCAGGGTAATTATAAATGGCAGACAGTGAGAAGTTTTACAGTAAAGAGAGAAAGGGAGTGCTGCAAAAGAAGGTGACGTTTCTGTAGGAAAGTTGCCAGAATTGGGGGAAGAAATTCTACAATCACTGGCTAATGAACAGGATAAGACTTGCATCTCACCACCAAGTCCTCAAACCAATTCTGGGACTAAGTAAACACCTGGAAGAAGAAAGCAGATTCCTGCCTGCTGGAAAAAAATGTACTTCTGGACTCTTGACTGTTGCTGACACCTAGGAACTGGCACTTCTTCCCAAAAGGCAACTATTTGGGCTACTCTTGCAAGAACACATAAGGCATATGAATGCCCCGCTCTGAAAAATGTCCAGCTTGCCAGATGAAACTGGACCCTGAAAGAACTACTCAAACATCAAGAGACTTTTGGGGCTACAGACCTGATATATAAAATTTCCATTTTCAAAAAGTGGCTGCCCACTCACAAATTTTTGTGAATGGCAAATCATTTTGTGAACCAACCTCTGTTCTCAGGGCCGGCTTTAGCGCTGGAGGCGCCCTGTGCGACAATGTTTGTTGGCGCCCCCCACGGACTCCCTCACTACCACCCTTTAACATTGCACCCTCAAGTCTCCATATCCACTCTCTTTCAGATGTATTTGATTAGTTATATAGCGCCACCTAAACAGTTTATGGTGTCAGAGCACTTTACATCACACACACATTACACAGAGACAATCAATCATATGTGTGTAAATCAGTGTATAGGAAATGTTACATAAGCCAGAAGACTACAAGGTGAGTCACATGTCATCCATACTGGTAGACAGTATGGTTTAAGAGAGCTTGGTCTAGAGAAGCACAGATTCAGAGAATTTAAAACATAACCCCATGGTTGGGGGATACATTTAATAATAAGGATTTTTTTTTTTCAGAAATGAACCCTTTTTGAAACATTAGAATAATGAAAGACGGAGGAAAAACCATAATGCTCCAATCTATACCTTACAGTTTGCATGCAGCTCTTTCATGACAGTTATTAGCTCACTGTTCCATGTTAGAATTTTAACATCTACACTTCTAGTAAGAAAAGGATCTCTCTGAAAAAAGCACTGACCTATTTAAACTATATGCACTTTGTGATCTGCATGGTACACATTCTCTGCAGCAGGGATATTAACCCTCTGTGCTACCATAAAATAATTCAAACTTCCACTAGACAAAACTCCTTCTCTCTCCAGAAGGAACATTAATCACTGGTTTTATCTTGACATTTTTATTGTTATATGAAAATTGCCGAGGCCATCAATGCAGCAGCAGGTGCTTTTAAAACCATAAAATACTTCCAAACACGGCGCCCCCTTGAAGAGTCAGCACCCGGTGCGGTCGCACCGGTTGCACCGCCCTAGAGCCGGCCCTGTCTGTTCTATTAGGTCAGTTCACAAAATTTCAAATTGTAGAGGGTCGTAATCCAGCCTACTTGATCAATATTCATGAGATTGGTGCAAATGTTGACTCACTACGATTGGATGCCAACCAAACGGAAATTGAGGTCATACAAACTGAGGTCTAGCCAAAGAAAGACGTTTTTCCTCCTATACATAAAAAAAACTTCGAGACATGCTCTGACCTCTCCACCATCTGGACCGTCAATTGATACGTACCGAGGATAGTTAGGTTCCAATCATCCTGGTACATGTACCCAAAGAAGTAGGACATAACAAACTCGTAATAAGGTTGCACATGTAAATATTGGTCACTAATTTTGGACTTCATAATTTGGTATTTCTTGATTTTTGGGAATTGTTGCACTGTATATAACGTTTTTATGTATCACAATTAAGCACAAGTATGTATAAGAAGATATGATCATGTTATTATGTTTATGTGATTTCAAAAGCTTAAACGAAAAATGAAGTAAAATACGTATTGATGAATACACAAGATATTTTGTGCATGAACCTCTTTGCATATGTTGAGAAAGGTTTTGCATGCCTACCCCCTGGTTAAGTGGACATTGAAATAACTCCAGTTCATATTTAGAACAGACACGAAGGTAAAGAGCGTAGACCTTCGCAACTAAAACTACAAGCGATTCATTGTCCAAGAGGTATTCTTTCTTTGCAATGCTTATTTGATTCCAGCCTCTTTGGTCCTAAACAGAATCACTCCCCTTGAGTTTGACAAACCTTTAGAAAGTTGGCATTTTCTTGTCCTAACAAATTGTTGCCTGCAGGCTGTTCCTGGGTCATATAACTAGGTGTAGCTGGCAGTTGGTCTTTGTGTAGTGCTCTCAGACAGTGAGAGAAAGGGATTATAGGCGCTGTCGCGATGGGCCACTCTGAGTTAACATGGGAGAGGAGCTGTCACCTACTACACTTTGCAACAAAGAGATTATACTGTTCCTATGGAACGAGAGACAATACACAGGGGATTCTTAACCGACTGATCTAGTAGAATCAAAGTAAGGAATCCATTATGTTGGATTAGAATGCCCTCACACACCCTGTCGGGTGTCATGCTTCATCATTGGGCGGCTCCTCGTCGGGTCGGCGGTGCAATACCCGACGGGCTCCCTATAATAGGGGCACTTTATCGGAGATCTTTTCCAAGCGCCGTCAGGTGAAGTGCGGGTGGGGGCCTCATATGTGTAGATGTGTGTGATTGGTGATAGTGAATGTAAAATAGAGTAGGGGTACCTATGAAAACAACTTTAATCAGGGGTCTCCTACCCTAGATAAAAACAAAAACTAAGGCGTGAAGCTGAGATTATATCTCAGTTAATGACGCTCTTATGAGTGATCGGTCAACATGTTTCTCGCCAAAAATGAATATTCAACAGGCGATTCGTCAGGACCAGGAGAATAACTATCTACAACTAAAAAATCAATTGAAGTTGTGGCAACATACTCACAACAACCATACGACTAAAAGGTCAAGAACCTGGTAGTGCAGGAACTTCCCGCAAAAATGAACTGACCAGGCATCACAGTACCCGGTAAGTTGTACACATGAGGGGTTCCTCATGTACTGAAAACCAGCATGGAGAAGGAAGAAGAAGAAGAAACAACTAGCATGTCAACAAGGTATATAATTAAATAAACAATGGCACACTCGCTCGGGTACACACATGACCTCCTGAGACCTGTCAAGTATGGTGATGAAACAACATCAGCTATCAATGTAGCGGTTAGGTGTGGGTCCACAAACTAAGAATATATATATTATTATAGTACAAAGTATTTATAAGTGTGCACCTCAAAGGGCGTGGTGATTTACCAAGTGCGTGCTAAACGTTAATATGACTGCACTGTCACCCTCGTCAGCGTGCCTCCGATAAGGATCAGCGATACAGCTGAAAGTAAATTCTATCTGTTGTATCGAGGCACCGAAGAAAACAGTATCGGCCTGACTAAACTTGATTACTCTCATGCTAAAGTTACCCCCTACATCCTTAGAGCGTCACTGGAAGTACTCACATTGGTGCTGTTCGCACGAGGGCTGCAGACCTACCCACTCCTACCGGGTCCGGGTGGTAGAGTGGTGTAGGTCTATTGTGTATTTAAGTCTTTCCCTCGTTTCCGGGAGGCGGGAAGTGAGTGTAGCAGACATGAGTGCATCGAACGCTATGTCAACAACAAAGAGAGACCAAAAGGGCAATAAAGGTCCAGCATACGGGCCCTAGCATCAATAGCAATAAAGAGGGTATGCAGTTCCTGAAGTGAAAGGCGGGAAAATAGCGATGGAAGTATCAATAACTGGCTAACAAAAAGGAAGGATGGGGAATCCTTCCTTTCGGAAATAGTGCCCTCACACACCCAGCCCGCTGGGTGTCATGCTTCATCATTGGGCATGCTCCTCGTCGGGTCGGCGCTGCAATACCCGACGGGCACCCTCAGTGGGGGCTCTTTGGCGGAGATCTTTTATTCCTGCCGTTTGGTGAGGTGCGTGTGAGGGGCCCTATAGTGTAGAAGTGCAGTGAAGTGTATAGTGCTCAATGGAGACAAAGTGAATTAAAACAGGTCTGGGAGAAACCAGGGCAACTAATTTAATATTCCTGACTCCCCACCTGATTAAAACTAGAAATGTGGCAACTGTCTCAAGTAATGTGAAAGGCAGTTGCACTTTAAATCATACGGTCAACATGTTTCTTGCCCTAGTAGTCCCTAATGGATCAAGCGGCAATTCATCAGGACCTAAATCTGGGTTGGAAATCTACACTAAACCATTGGTAATGGGGTATGTTAACCTAGATATTACCAGTCTTGTCACATCGGTGACGTGCAATGTTCATGGGTGCTGTAGCCAGTCTAAAAGATGGGATAAATAAAAACAAACCATCTGTTTACAACATATCGATTCCACCAAAGCCATATAGTAGCATGCTGTAAGCACATACTCGTATCGTCATCGCTAAATAATAAAAGCGTCCCATCTAATATAGGGCATCAGTTTAACCTTTGTGCGCACAAGGTACCGCACTCGTGATAAGTCATAAATCATGTGAGGTCACAATGCAGCAGAGGTACAACGTGAGAAATGAAAGAAAACTAAAAATGCATATACAATATAAAATCACGGTGAATTAGCAACAACATACCAGTGTATTGCAGATGTAAAAACTCACCGAAAATTAGTTAAAAGCCAGCCCCATCAGATACCGGCAAGGAATGGACACGTTGATTCAACATGTGTCCTGCATGATGGGGAAATTGAGATAAGTAAAACCAGTGGATATGCCAAGGAAATTTTTGGGGGAAAGTATCAAAGGGTGCACACCCCGTCTGTTTAGAAACATAAAGCGGAAAACCACCTCTAGGGTCGGTGATAAACAAGCAATCCAAAGCCTGAGGGTCGTTATCCCCAGGTCATGATAATGACAACACAAAACCAGGAAACCAGACCGAGCATCGCTAGATCCCCTATTGTGGGACCCCGCAATAAACCACGGATCACAGTCCCCTGCCGTGAAGAAATGTGGGACCTTAGGAGCCCGAATCCAAGTGGTAGCTTGTTACCGGTCCCCATCAAACATGGGGAACAGATCAACAGACCCAGCGGTATCAACCACTAAAGGTCCCAAACCAACGTCGCGTCTTACCTTGATACTGAAGGATCAGGAAAAAGGAAGGGCAGCAATGCAATACTCACAACAGCTCGCGCCCACTCAGCGGAGGACCTAACCTGCAATGCCGGTTCCGGGAAGGTAACTGCCTGCCCGGTTCTGGCTCCAGTTATCCTGTCAGAAGCGGCGCGCACACCAGGGCCACCGCGTGGTGAACGGAGGCTGGTGCGGAAATTGGCTAAAGAACAGTGGAAACCAAGGTGGCCATTTTGAAAGGATATTCAGGCGTGCTCTGTAAAGAGTGTCAGTGGTAATGTCAATAGTGACAATTCCTTAAGTTATGGCACGACTCCATCCGGTGAAGGTGGATATTGCTACTGCGACTATGGCAGTTAATAATTGATAATGCCAGTAACGCAGCCCCATAAGTCAAGTGCCCCAAAGGGGTGTGAGATCGCGATATGCAGAGAAGAGGTAGAATTACTGCACTTGGTAAAGCAGCCGTGCTTTTGTATCAGTGTACTCTCTACTAGCCTCTTACTGGTACAGTACTCAAGTGTATACCAGGCTTACGGTCAAATGTGTTAAAAAAGGGGAGGAGAGACAAGGTGAGGTTACTCCAGGCTGGTGCAGAACTAGATAGCAGGTCAAACTTAGATACCCCCAGATAGGTGAATGTGTAAAATGACCACTAGGATGAATGACAGATTAGTGATTATTTAAGGTCACCCAGGGAATGTCCTCATTCAGACCAATTCTGTCTGAGCATAAGCGATGTACCCAACGTTGTTCAATCCTGAACAACGCCTCCGGGGTAATAGAGGCATGCGCCTCCAGGACCACCCACCCTAATGTATCGCAAGTATGTTCGTTCGTTAAGAAATGGGTATAGAGGCGTGTGGTGGTCTTATGACATCTAATGTTGCTTTTGTGCTCTGTTATGCGGATTTTGACTGGTCTCGTAGTCATACCCACATATACAAGGTTGCATGGACAGGATAGTAAATAAATGCAATTAGTGGTGTTACAGTTAGTGTGTCTTTTCATCTTCCAAGTAAAGTTGTTAGGAAAAGTTATCATCTTAGTGAGTCTAGTTTGAGGGCACACTGCACAGGTTCCGCACGGGTAATGTCCAACCACTGGCGGTAAATCCCATAAACATCTTTGGGTAAGACCTGTTTTAAACTTGGGTCTGGTATGTATCAATAGATCTTTCAGATTACTTGTGCGTTTAAATGCAAATCTAGGGGCTGGCAGTGCCAGGTCACCAGTGTTTAGAATATCCCAATGTTTGAGTATGATGTTTCTGATTTGGCTTGAAGCTGGTGTGTAGGAAGTCACACAAGTGATGGCCTCTGAAGGATTTCTGACTTTCTTTTCCAGTAGTGCCTCTCTATTATTGTTTCTTGCTCTTTTCATGGCCATGCAGACTGTCTGCTGTGGGTATTCTCTTTTACGTAAATCAGATGCTAATCTGCCTGCTTCTACTTTGTAATTCTCAATAGATGAACAATTCCTATTGATACATACCAGACCCAAGTTTAAAACAGGTCTTACCCAAAGATGTTTATGGGATTTACCGCCAGTGGTTGGACATTACCCGTGCGGAACCTGTGCAGTGTGCCCTCAAACTAGACTCACTAAGATGATAACTTTTCCTAACAACTTTACTTGGAAGATGAAAAGACACACTAACTGTAACACCACTAATTGCATTTATTTACTATCCTGTCCATGCAACCTTGTATATGTGGGTATGACTACGAGACCAGTCAAAATCCGCATAACAGAGCACAAAAGCAACATTAGATGTCATAAGACCACCACACGCCTCTATACCCATTTCTTAACGAACGAACATACTTGCGATACATTAGGGTGGGTGGTCCTGGAGGCGCATGCCTCTATTACCCGGAGGCGTTGTTCAGGATTGAACAACGTTGGGTACATCGCTTATGCTCAGACAGAATTGGTCTGAATGAGGACATTCCCTGGGTGACCTTAAATAATCACTAATCTGTCATTCATCCTAGTGGTCATTTTACACATTCACCTATCTGGGGGTATCTAAGTTTGACCTGCTATCTAGTTCTGCACCAGCCTGGAGTAACCTCACCTTGTCTCTCCTCCCCTTTTTAACACATTTGACCGTAAGCCTGGTATACACTTGAGTACTGTACCAGTAAGAGGCTAGTAGAGAGTACACTGATACAAAAGCACGGCTGCTTTACCAAGTGCAGTAATTCTACCTCTTCTCTGCATATCGCGATCTCACACCCCTTTGGGGCACTTGACTTATGGGGCTGCGTTACTGGCATTATCAATTATTAACTGCCATAGTCGCAGTAGCAATATCCACCTTCACCGGATGGAGTCGTGCCATAACTTAAGGAATTGTCACTATTGACATTACCACTGACACTCTTTACAGAGCACGCCTGAATATCCTTTCAAAATGGCCACCTTGGTTTCCACTGTTCTTTAGCCAATTTCCGCACCAGCCTCCGTTCACCACGCGGTGGCCCTGGTGTGCGCGCCGCTTCTGACAGGATAACTGGAGCCAGAACCGGGCAGGCAGTTACCTTCCCGGAACCGGCATTGCAGGTTAGGTCCTCCGCTGAGTGGGCGCGAGCTGTTGTGAGTATTGCATTGCTGCCCTTCCTTTTTCCTGATCCTTCAGTATCAAGGTAAGACGCGACGTTGGTTTGGGACCTTTAGTGGTTGATACCGCTGGGTCTGTTGATCTGTTCCCCATGTTTGATGGGGACCGGTAACAAGCTACCACTTGGATTCGGGCTCCTAAGGTCCCACATTTCTTCACGGCAGGGGGACTGTGATCCGTGGTTTGTTGCGGGGTCCCACAATAGGGGATCTAGCGATGCTCGGTCTGGTTTCCTGGTTTTGTGTTGTCATTATCATGACCTGGGGATAACGACCCTCAGGCTTTGGATTGCTTGTTTATCACCGACCCTAGAGGTGGTTTTCCGCTTTATGTTTCTAAACAGACGGGGTGTGCACCCTTTGATACTTTCCCCAAAAATTTCCTTGGCATATCCACTGGTTTTACTTATCTCAATTTCCCCATCATGCAGGACACATGTTGAATCAACGTGTCCATTCCTTGCCGGTATCTGATGGGGCTGGCTTTTAACTAATTTTCGGTGAGTTTTTACATCTGCAATACACTGGTATGTTGTTGCTAATTCACCGTGATTTTATATTGTATATGCATTTTTAGTTTTCTTTCATTTCTCACGTTGTACCTCTGCTGCATTGTGACCTCACATGATTTATGACTTATCACGAGTGCGGTACCTTGTGCGCACAAAGGTTAAACTGATGCCCTATATTAGATGGGACGCTTTTATTATTTAGCGATGACGATACGAGTATGTGCTTACAGCATGCTACTATATGGCTTTGGTGGAATCGATATGTTGTAAACAGATGGTTTGTTTTTATTTATCCCATCTTTTAGACTGGCTACAGCACCCATGAACATTGCACGTCACCGATGTGACAAGACTGGTAATATCTAGGTTAACATACCCCATTACCAATGGTTTAGTGTAGATTTCCAACCCAGATTTAGGTCCTGATGAATTGCCGCTTGATCCATTAGGGACTACTAGGGCAAGAAACATGTTGACCGTATGATTTAAAGTGCAACTGCCTTTCACATTACTTGAGACAGTTGCCACATTTCTAGTTTTAATCAGGTGGGGAGTCAGGAATATTAAATTAGTTGCCCTGGTTTCTCCCAGACCTGTTTTAATTCACTTTGTCTCCATTGAGCACTATACACTTCACTGCACTTCTACACTATAGGGCCCCTCACACGCACCTCACCAAACGGCAGGAATAAAAGATCTCCGCCAAAGAGCCCCCACTGAGGGTGCCCGTCGGGTATTGCAGCGCCGACCCGACGAGGAGCATGCCCAATGATGAAGCATGACACCCAGCGGGCTGGGTGTGTGAGGGCACTATTTCCGAAAGGAAGGATTCCCCATCCTTCCTTTTTGTTAGCCAGTTATTGATACTTCCATCGCTATTTTCCCGCCTTTCACTTCAGGAACTGCATGCATCGAACGCTAACCTCAATGGTGGCCATTTTGGAAAGAGGTAATTCGTGATAGAGATTTAGATGACTATGGCAGACATCTTAGAACAGTATCAATAGATGTAAGACTGTACAGAGACAACACTAGGGGATGTGGATCTGTCGTAAATATATGGACAAATTACTTGATTCAGGGAGGAGGAAGATAAATGAAACAAGTATAGCAAGCGTTTAACAAAATAAGTCGCCTACTTGGAGCATGATAATACAGGGAAAGAAGGGGATGACTACGGCAGACATCTTGGAATGGTGTCAAGGACAATTCAGAGTGCACGTATAGGAGGTGTGTCATGAGATATAGTGCGGGGATAACACATCCTGTTAGATGGAAAAGGTGCACAAGTAAAAACATGGAATAAGCGGCACTGTGTTGCGGTTGATGATATAGATCATCAACTAGTCAAGCTACAGTATTAGTATAATATGACTACCGTATGTAAGCTGGTATTGGATCAAGGGACCACAGTATGTGAGCAGAAGTCAGATCGTCAGACCAAAAAATATATATGAGCCAAGACCTAAGTCTCAAATACGAAACCAACATGAATCTCATGTATTCTATGAAAAATACTGGAGTCTGTATTAAAATAAAGTCTATATTAAAATGAATATTGAAAAACCCTTTTAATGAGCAGGAGGGTATTTGAAAAATCATATCCTCAATGTGTTCCAAGGTATGTCATCGTTCAAACCCTGAGTGTGTAAGGATAAGCGATGTATCCATCTCTGTTCTTTCAAAAAGAGGGCATGCTTATTAATCCTCGTGAATGTTTCTAACACCAGCCATTTAAGTGCATCAGGTGAGTGGTGTTTCTCTAGAAAGTGGGAACACATTTTCGTGTTGGATTTTTGACATCGAATGTTGCTCCGGTGTTCAGCAACACGGGTTTTGATGGTGCGAGTAGTCATCCCTATGTATTGCAAATTACAGGGACAGGTCAGCAGGTATATGCAATTTGATGTGTTGCAATTAGTATGGGACCGTAATTCCCACGTAAAGCCATTTGAAAAAGTGATAGATATGCATATGGTGGTGAAAGCACATGCTGTACAAGACCCACAGGGATAGTGGCCCTTAACCGGAGGTAAATCCCATAGGGTTCTTTGGACAGTTACTGCAACTGTCTTGGGTCTGGTGTTGATTAGCATGTCTCTCAAATTACGTGAGCGCTTAAAAGCAAAGCGCGGTAAATCCAATGTCATATCACCAGTGTTAAGTATACCCCAATGTTTCTTGATTACTTTGCTTAGTCTGTTCGACCCGGGTGTGAAGGTGGTCACACACGTGATGGTATCACTAGGGATCTTAGTTCTCTGTTCTAAGAGTGCTTCCCTGTTGTTGTTTCTGGCTCTTTTTCTACTCAGGGCAATACTTCTTGGGGGATAATCTCGTGCCACCAATTTGTTGGCCAGTATTTCTGATTCTTTTTTGTAGTCAGTAATTTCACTGCAATTACGTCTCACCCTTAGAAATTGTCCAAAGGGGAGGTTTTCTTTCAAGGACAAAGGATGGTGACTACTATACAGCAGCAGGCTATTGCGGTCAGTTGCTTTTCTGTACATAGTAGTAGATAAGCTGCCCTGTGTAAGTTTGATCGTGAGATCCAAGAATGGTATCTGTTCCTGTGAGATGGTACTGGTGAATCTCAGATATGGATTCAATGTGTTGATCCATACACAGAACTGTTCACAAGATGTCACATCATCTTTCCAGAAGACCAAAATGTCATCTATGAACCTCTTCCATAGGCAGATATTGGATCGGTATGGATTTGAATCATGGAGGATCAGTGTTCCCTCAAAGGATGCCATGTAAAGACATGCTAAACTGGGAGCAAAGGTACTCCCCATGGAAGTACCTTGCTTTTGATGGTAAAGTTGCCCTTTGAATTCAAAAAAGTTTTCAGTCAATGCCAACGACGCACATTCAAGGACAAAACTAGAGGGTGTGCTAGAGTCCCAAGGTGTCAAATTCAATGCCTCCTCAATCACATCTAGGGTCGCTCTCTGTGGGATGTTGGTGTAGAGTGCCTCTACATCTAGGGTGATGAGGAGATCAATATCGCCTGTGTGTTGAAACTCAGAAATCAGGTGTAGTACGTCAGTAGTGTCCTGTATGTAGGATGGTATTCGTCTCACTAACGGTTGTAGAAAATGATCACAAAATTGTGACAGAGGTTCAAGTATGGAATCTATTCCGGAAACAATAGGGCGTCCAGGTACTGGTGTGACTCCCTTGTGTATTTTAGGTAAAATATAGAAATAGGGGATCCTAGGTTCTTTCTTCATGAGGAAGTCAGCCTCCTTCCTACTTATCCAGCCCTGGGTCTCTGCCTCAAAGATCAGTGCGGATATGGTTGTATTGAGGCGTATCACTGGATTGGTGGTGATGGGGGTGAAATACCGCCGATCACTCAGTTGTCTGAGACATTCGATGTCATAGTCAGTGGTTGCCATGATGACAGTAGCCCCGCCTTTGTCGGCTGGTTTGATAGTGATATTGATGTCATTGGACAGGGCAGAAATCGCAACCAACTCTTCGTCGGTGATGTTACAGTTACGTCTCGAGTTAGACTCCCTTTGAAGGTCCTTCAGGACAGCCTGTTCAAAGGTAATAACCTCATTAGGTACCATACCAGTATGGGGAGTAAAAGTTGCAGGATTATGTAGGCCAGAGTCGCAGATTTCCTGTGGGGGGTACCATGAAAGAAGGCTCTAAGGCGAACTTTGCGGAAAACGCTGAAGTTCGCACTGTTCTTTAAATTTGTCTACCCTAGGGGTAGGGACAAAACCTAGTCCCTTTTGTAGGACCCTGTGTTCAATCTCCGTCAAAGATTTGGGAGACAGATTAACAATCAGGTTTTCTTCTTGGTAACACTCCGGGTTTCCGATACTCGTTCTTGTGGTTCCTCCCAGTGTACCCTCTTGTCTTGCTGATTGTTTCTTCTTCGCCCGCGCCCTTTGCCCCAACCTCTGCCTAAAAAAGGTTGGCTCAGGCCTCCAGGGACAAAGGATTGTGGGCCAGGTATGCCAAAAGGTTGTGGGCCCTGAGGGAACATGGGGTATTGCCAATACGGTGGGCCCTGATAATGGGGTATAGGATATCCCTGAAAACCCTGGCGGCCCCTTCTCCTTGGGTAGTTATAGTTGCCGTTCTCTGTGCTCGAGTCACTGTTACTGGACGAGCCCCTCCTAGAGGAATTAGAACTGACGTCTGAGTCTGGGGGAACAAAATCCTGTTTCAAATAGGGATAGACTTTTTCTTTGTCAAATCTACGGATGTCTTTCTGTAGTTTGACTACTTTCTGTTTCATGAGGTATTCCTTATGTTCCATGATCTCATTGTTAAGTTCTGTAAGTTTCGTCTTGAAACTGGTCTGTGAGTTGGCACTTTTCAAAGTGCTTTCTGCTACCTGAATTCTTGATAAAAGTTCATCAGCCAGTCTTTTAGCTGTGTTAATTATCAGTATCAATAAATCTCGTGTGCACTTCCATGAAACTTGTGACCATTCTATTTTGAATGTGTCATCCTCAAGGAAGATGCGTGGAAAATTCTTGATAAGTAAACCATTGGGTGCTACATTGGCCCTCAGATATTCCGTCATGAGTGCCCCATGTAGGGTGATCCTGACCCATTCTCTTTTCATGGACGTCAGGGACAGCCAGTCATCCGACTGGCTCCCTGAAGCTGCACCTCCTTCTACTCCCAGGATGGAGGGTGCCCTCAATATCTCTGCTGCTATTTCTTCTCCATAGCTCAACCCTTGTCCTTCCATAATGAAAGGGACAGGTGTGCTGGAGAAAAAGATGGAAAAAGTGGGAATGCTCAAAAGGGATACTTGGCTAAACTATAGCCGTTAAAGATGTGGATGTGATTGTGGTAGGGGGACAGCGCAAGGTTTACCCACCTAAGAAAAGTCCCACGGGGGTTAGCCGTGCAGAAACCAGTCAACAAAGGAGGGACTATGGGCTTTTGAACAGGTCCAGTATAAAGGCCCAAGTATAATGTTTGCAACAAAGAGGTTATACTGTTCCTATGGAACGAGAGACAATACACAGGGGATTCTTAACCGACTGATCTAGTAGAATCAAAGTAAGGAATCCATTATGTTGGATTAGAATGCCCTCACACACCCTGTCGGGTGTCATGCTTCATCATTGGGCGGCTCCTCGTCGGGTCGGCGGTGCAATACCCGACGGGCTCCCTATAATAGGGGCACTTTATCGGAGATCTTTTTCCAAGCGCCGTCAGGTGAAGTGCGGGTGGAGGGCCTCATATGTGTAGATGTGTGTGAATGGTGATAGTGAATGTAAAATAGAGTAGGGGTACCTATGAAAACAACTTTAATCAGGGGTCTCCTACCCTAGATAAAAACAAAAACTAAGGCGTGAAGCTGAGATTATATCTCAGTTAATGACGCTCTTATGAGTGATCGGTCAACATGTTTCTCGCCAAAAATGAATATTCAACAGGCGATTCGTCAGGACCAGGAGAATAACTATCTACAACTAAAAAATCAATTGAAGTTGTGGCAACATACTCACAACAACCATACGACTAAAGGTCGAGTACCTGGTAGTGCAGGAACTTCCCGCAAAAATGAACTGACCAGGCATCACAGTACCCGGTAGGTTGTACACATGAGGGGTTCCTCATGTACTGAAAACCAGCATGGAGAAGGAAGAAGAAGAAGAAACAACTAGCATGTCAACAAGGTATATAATTAAATAAACAATGGCACACTCGCTCGTGTACACACATGACCTCCTGAGACCTGTCAAGAATGGTGATGAAACGACATCAGCTATCAATGTAGCGGTTAGGTGTGGGTCCACAAACTAAGAATATATATATTATTATAGTACAAAGTATTTATAAGTGTGCACCTCAAAGGGCGTGGTGATTTACCAAGTGCGTGCTAAACGTTAATATGACTGCACTGTCACCCTCGTCAGCGTGCCTCCGATAAGGATCAGCGATACAGCTGAAAGTAAATTCTATCTGTTGTATCGAGGCACCGAAGAAAACAGTATCGGCCTGACTAAACTCGATTACTCTCATGCTAAAGTTACCCCCTACATCCTTAGAGCGTCACTGGAAGTACTCACATTGGTGCTGTTCACACGAGGGCTGCAGACCTACCCACTCCTACCGGGTCCGGGTGGTAGAGTGGTGTAGGTCTATTGTGTATTTAAGTCTTTCCCTCGTTTCCGGGAGGCAGGAAGTGAGTGTAGCAGACATGAGTGCATCGAACGCTAACCTCAATGGTGGCCATTTTGGAAAGAGGTAATTCGTGATAGAGATTTAGATGACTATGGCAGACATCTTAGAACAGTATCAATAGATGTAAGACTGTACAGAGACAACACTAGGGGATGTGGATCTGTCGTAAATATATGGACAAATTACTTGATTCAGGGAGGAGGAAGATAAATGAAACAAGTATAGCAAGCGTTTAACAAAATAAGTCGCCTACTTGGAGCATGATAATACAGGGAAAGAAGGGGATGACTACGGCAGACATCTTGGAATGGTGTCAAGGACAATTCAGAGTGCACGTATAGGAGGTGTGTCATGAGATATAGTGCGGGGATAACACATCCTGTTAGATGGAAAAGGTGCACAAGTAAAAACATGGAATAAGCGGCACTGTGTTGCGGTTGATGATATAGATCATCAACTAGTCAAGCTACAGCATTAGTATAATATGACTACCGTATATAAGCTGGTATTGGATCAAGGGACCACAGTATGTGAGCAGAAGTCAGATCGTCAGACCAAAAAATATATATGAGCCAAGACCTAAGTCTCAAATACGAAACCAACATGAATCTCATGTATTCTATGAAAAATACTGGAGTCTGTATTAAAATAAAGTCTATATTAAAATGAATATTGAAAAACCCTTTTAATGAGCAGGAGGGTATTTGAAAAATCATATCCTCAATGTGTTCCAAGGTATGTCATCGTTCAAACCCTGAGTGTGTAAGGACATCTCTGTTCTTTCAAAAAGAGGGCATGCTTATTAATCCTCGTGAATGTTTCTAACACCAGCCATTTAAGTGCATCAGGTGAGTGGTGTTTCTCTAGAAAGTGGGAACACATTTTCGTGTTGGATTTTTGACATCAAATGTTGCTCCGGTGTTCAGCAACACGGGTTTTGATGGTGCGAGTAGTCATCCCTATGTATTGCAAATTACAGGGACAGGTCAGCAGGTATATGCAATTTGATGTGTTGCAATTAGTATGGGACCGTAATTCCCACGTAAAGCCATTTGAAAAAGTGATAGATTTGCATATGGTGGTGAAAGCACATGCTGTACAAGACCCACAGGGATAGTGGCCCTTAACCGGAGGTAAATCCCATAGGGTTCTTTGGACAGTTACTGCAACTGTCTTGGGTCTGGTGTTGATTAGCATGTCTCTCAAATTACGTGAGCGCTTAAAAGCAAAGCGCGGTAAATCCAATGTCATATCACCAGTGTTAAGTATACCCCAATGTTTCTTGATTACTTTGCTTAGTCTGTTCGACCCGGGTGTGAAGGTGGTCACACACGTGATGGTATCACTAGGGATCTTAGTTCTCTGTTCTAAGAGTGCTTCCCTGTTGTTGTTTCTGGCTCTTTTTCTACTCAGGGCAATACTTCTTGGGGGATAATCTCGTGCCACCAATTTGTTGGCCAGTATTTCTGATTCTTTTTTGTAGTCAGTAATTTCACTGCAATTACGTCTCACCCTTAGAAATTGTCCAAAGGGGAGGTTTTCTTTCAAGGACAAAGGATGGTGACTACTATACAGCAGCAGGCTATTGCGGTCAGTTGCTTTTCTGTACATAGTAGTAGATAAGCTGCCCTGTGTAAGTTTGATCGTGAGATCCAAGAATGGTATCTGTTCCTGTGAGATGGTACTGGTGAATCTCAGATATGGATTCAATGTGTTGATCCATACACAGAACTGTTCACAAGATGTCACATCATCTTTCCAGAAGACCAAAATGTCATCTATGAACCTCTTCCATAGGCAGATATTGGATCGGTATGGATTTGAATCATGGAGGATCAGTGTACCCTCAAAGGATGCCATGTAAAGACATGCTAAACTGGGAGCAAAGGTACTCCCCATGGAAGTACCTTGCTTTTGATGGTAAAGTTGCCCTTTGAATTCAAAAAAGTTTTCAGTCAATGCCAACGACGCACATTCAAGGACAAAACTAGAGGGTGTGCTAGAGTCCCAAGGTGCCAAATTCAATGCCTCCTCAATCACATCTAGGGTCGCTCTCTGTGGGATGTTGGTGTAGAGTGCCTCTACATCTAGGGT
Source organism: Calotriton arnoldi (assembly GCA_963921515.1). Lineage (NCBI taxonomy): Eukaryota > Metazoa > Chordata > Amphibia > Caudata > Salamandridae > Calotriton > Calotriton arnoldi. The sequence continues at coordinate 447,265 of CAWUFW010012489.1, read as the reverse complement.
GATGAGGAGATCAATATCGCCTGTGTGTTGAAACTCAGAAATCAGGCGTAGTACGTCAGTAGTGTCCTGTATGTAGGATGGTATTTGTCTCACTAACGGTTGTAGAAAATGATCACTTTCAAATCACAATGTCTCAGCCTAAGCACTCTCACAAAGGGTTTGACACTGGTCTTTTGTGACCCCAGATAAGCTGGGGTCAGGACAGGGAGTAAGGGGATGCCTTAGGGGGGTGGAAACTTCTAGAAGCTTCCTCTACTTCAAAGTGGGCATCAGGTATAAATATTGAACCATTAGTCCCAACTCTTCAGTACACGTCTGGATCTGTGGACTCTGAAGGAAGAAGGATAGCTGTGCTGCTGAAAGGACTGCCACTGTGTTGGACTGCTGCCCTGCTGTGCTGACCTGCTGCTCTTGCCGCTGTCATGCCTGGGTGAGAAGGACTGGACCTGCATCTCTAAACCCAGGACCCCAGAATGACTCCAAGGGCTAGTTGGCTGACCTCCTGATCAAAAGCCTCAGGGACAGAACAGGCTTCCACCACCTGGAACCCAACACCTAGACTCTGCCATCTGTGAGTCCTGCCCTCCCAAGTGGTGCCACCCCAGTCCACAATCCTTGGAAGTGGGCCTAAATGTGCTCTGCCAGCCCATCTGTGGATTCAGTAGAATTGACGCATCTCCTCTGCAGCTCTGTGCATCTCCCGCAGGACTGGTGCATCGCATATGCTGCTTGACGCATTGCCCTCGGAACCAAAGCATCGCCTCTACTGCGTGGACTAACCTGATGCTAGGACTTTGCAATGCCATTCCAACCCATTGGAACTGCTGCTGCGCAACGTATCTCCACGCAAGGAACCCGTCTCGCCCAATGCAGCCCATCGGAACTGCCAATGCACAACGCATCTCCATGCCCAGACCTCACATTGCCTCTGCTGCCCGATGCATGCTCAACCTGGGACTAGTTGGGGCACCAGAGAGCCCACAGCAAGATGGACGCACTTTAGCGCAGCTCTGCCGGCCAGGACTCCTCATTCATCTAAAATCCTACCATCTGACAGCCACGATGCCGGCAATTTGGGGCTATGTGCAGAGGAGGCTAAGGAGACTTGTATATCCCCAAAATTGAGCACTGAGGCTTGCCTGAAGATGCCAGCGTCTGACTACTGCATTGGTCATTCTATGGAGGAGGAGCCGGGGCTGGGCTGTGAGGAGTACCGGGTGTGAGACGGCGGGCTGCAGGGCCAGAGCAGCTGCTGCCGGCATTGCGGTGGTCCACCGATGAGAAGTGCCTGCTGGGACACGCAGTGATGAGCGGGTGTGGGCAGCCGTGGAGACACCAGCAGCGCAGGCATGAGGAGTTGCACCGCACAGGCTTGGAGCCTGATCAGAAAGATGCAGCAGCGACACAGTGGTCAGAAGCACCCAGTGAGAAGGCAGCCCTGCCCTACTGAGGCCGCGGAGGGCATAATTGATGTGCGGTGGCCGTACACCTTATGGGGCCGCATGATAACTGGAGCAGCGGCGGGCAGACACCTGATGGGGCCACATGACAACTGGAGCAGCGGCGGTGCGGCCTTTAAGGACGGGTGTGGGAGAGAGCCTACTGGGCATCGCAGCTCTGTAGGCCCTATCGCTTGCTTCATACCACGCACCTGGCAAGCCCGCATAACCCCACATACCGAACACAGACATTACCGCTGTGTCTCGTGGCCTAGCTTAGCAGCTTGCCTTTATGGGACCTCCCTCAAGCATTACCCCTGAAATGAGCTTGCTGTGCTACACTCCTTCACTAACTGTTGGTGCGAACGCAGAGGGAGTACAGAGCCTTCTTCATGTCTAGACTTAGCGCTGGCCTCCTGCGTCATACTGGCTGCCTGTGATGAGACTTAGAGTCGTGGTGTTGCGGTGTGGTGTTCTGGGAACCTCACTTGTTTCATTTATCTCTACTTTCTTCCATGGGGGACTCGCTTACTGACACAATTGGCCCTACTTGGCAACTGCACAGCTCTACGGGTGGCAGACACTCATGCATAGTGATACAGGGGTAGAGAAGAAAGCTCAGCCTACTGCAGGCTTTGTGGATCAGAGACTACCCCGTGTTCTTGGCTCTGCACACACCGAGCTACTTGGCAGCCTACCTTTAAGAACCTATCTGTGTGGGGCCCCCACCATCCTGGTTATTACACAAGCGCTGGTTGGGGGTTCTCTGGAGCCATCTTTCCCTGACCATGCTGCAGCACTGCTTGGGGGCAACCTACTGAGCATGACAAATCCCGGCACCCGAGGGCAGTGGTCAGTAGCAGCAGCGATGAGTTGAGTGGGGACAGACCTGCTTGTTGTCATAGGGAAACCAGACCTCAGCCAAACATGTCTACATTTTGAGTCTCGCCACTCTTTGACGCTCCCGCAGGGTGCACTATTGCACCAAGAGCAAGAGATGGGATCCCCGTGCACGACTGCACTAGAGGCAACACTACTGGCCATGCAGCAGAGTCTACAGTCCATCAATGGGAAAATTGACTCTCTGAACCTGCGAACAGACCACGTCAACGAAAATCAATAAGCAGATTGCACAAATTACATGCAGCTGAGCAGCGCATATCTAACTCAGAGGATGACCTGCAATCGGTAAGCATGAAATGCTTGAACATGGAGAAAACACTAGCAGTCATACATGCCAAGACCGAGGATTTAGAAGTGCGCTCATGTCAAAATATCTGCGCATTACTGGCATGCCGGAATCCATTAGCACAGGCAAAATAGAGAATTATGTGGAGACGCTGCTCACCACACTCTTTGGGAATGAAAATTGGTCGCATCTGCTGGTGGCGGAGAGAGCTCACTGTTTTCTCATGATGTGGCCGCACCCGGGGGTGCCCCCGGGCCCAATAATAGCGAAAGTGTTACCATGAACGTGATGCATGCTCCAGCTAGCGTGCAAGAAGAATGATCTCGTAACCTGCATAGCCTTCTTCTCCGACTTTACAGCAGTGGTACAGTAGGCATGTGGGGAGTTTTTAACTGTCAAGAAATAACTGCAAATGGCCGAAATCTCCTATGCTATGCTCTACCCAGGGCACCTACGCATAGATTATTGTGGAACTCCGTAAATATTTGCGAACCCCAGGGCAGCAGCAGAATTCCTTAAGACCATCACCCAGAAGTGATGTGACCAGCCTACAGATGATATTGAGGACAATGGCAAAGAGGTTGGACATGAGATGATGTGTGGGGCATAGGGGATGATGGGAGCCCTGTCCTCCCTACAATGCGATCTGCCTTTGACTTTAAAATTGTCCATATTGGTCGGTATATTGCTGTTCTTCCTGGCCACCTCCAGATACCTGGAGGAGTGTTGGGAACTTGGAGACCCCCAAGGGAGCACCCGAATGATCTTTATGTGTGGCAGAATGATGACTGATACAATCTTTAATGTCATGTTTTTGCTTATGATTTCCTTTATTTTTAGGTTGGGGGTTTGTCTTTAGCATGATTGGGATGCTGAAGTGGATGGAGGGGGGTTGCTCGTTTGTTCTTTTGGTTGCCATCAAGGTGCTACTCATTACTATGCTGCTTTTGTGCATTGCACACTGCCTGCCCTGACTTGCAACACAGTCACTATCCCTATGGTGTTATAATGGCCTGACCTGAGGACACATAGCCCTACTGACTTGGAATATACAGGGGCTTAATAACCCTCACAAAATTCGACAGGTAATCTCATATGACAGGCACCATATACAGATTGCGTTCTTGCAAGAGATGCACTTAACGGACTACGCAGAGCTCACTATTGGTGCCCGCTAGGAAGTGTATAGGCTGGCCTCTTCCTACTCCTCCTACAGAGATGTCATGAGTTTGATAAAAAAAAGGAGTACCTTTGACAGTCACACACTCCATGGTGGATGAGAAAGGTCAATATGGGATAGCGGAGGGTAGCCTCTGTGGCAAAACTACAACTCTGGTCAATATGTATGGCAACTATATAGACAATCCTGATTTTTATATGACACCATGGCACCACATACATGCCTTTCCACTGACAGCTATCATATGGGTTGTTGTCTAAACATATATATGGACCCCACGCTTGACCAGTCAGCCATGACCAACAGGCACAGCAAGCTAAAGTTATGATTTGGGTTTGAGGACATATGGAGACTCCGAAACGGTTGTATGACGTTACAACGCATGCCATTACAACACATGCCATTACAACGCATACCTTTACCCCGACTTGCTGTTGGGGGTGTGCTGGAAGTTGGAATAGTATAATTTACTATTCCAACTCCAGTGTGTGCAACAGTAGGGAAGATGTTGGAGTTAACTCCAACACCTTCTACCCCCTGCAACAAGCCTTTCGCATTGTAACAACATGCGTTGTAATGGCATGCGTTGTAACGCTTCTGTTGTAAAGGCTGTTTCCCCTCCGAAACCATCGTCAAACTAGGCAGATATGGTCCGAGGGGTGATGCGAAATGTGTTCTCTGTGGAACACCTGACATTGATTTTCTACATCTGGCTTGGCTGTGCACTTCCATTAGGTGGTTTTGGGCTCTAATCACAGCAGCTCTGGCAGATATGGTGCTGGACCAAGTGGGGTGTAACTGGTTAAAAGCTTACAACTGGCGAATTGTCGATTTGTGGCAGTAGCCCTTTTGCTGGCAAAACGGAGAGTTGCTCTACACTGGGGCAAACGTGCAATACCCACAAAACAGCAGTGACTCTCAGATCTAGCCTACTGCAAGGAACAATTAGATCTACATGCGGAAGATTCACCAAGGTCCTCGAGGACAAAAGGCATTTGAGGTCTTATCTGCTGACAGTCCCTGAAGAGTCGTAAAGGGTGTGTCTAAGTGGTGATGGGTCTCACTAATTATATCATATTGGTGTCTGTACTTGATATTGCACGGATAAACTGATCCGTTACAATGTGTGCAACGATGTTGGACACTATGTTCATGTATTTTTTGCCTATTCTGAAAAAGGCAGATAAAAAAAACATGGGACTTCACATCTCTTTGCAACCAGGATAAAGGTAACGTGTTCAGAGGGCCTAAGTGGGTACCTGTAGCTGGCCCACGCTCCATCACTGTTGGCTTGAATTTGTGGCTTTGTCCTGGTCTGGCATGACCCAATAACCATGGATGGCGGTTTGTGCTTTTTGGCACTATTTTCACAGGAATTTTGAAACCTGTTTATCTCCAGTTCTACTAATTGGATTTTTGTAGTTTTGGTATTGATGCATTTATTAAAATGTACTCTATTTTTCTAATTTGGTGAGGGACTCTTTTTGTGTTGTGTTTTCACGTTATTACTGTTTGAAGTACTGCATAAATACTTTACACATTGCCTCTAAGTTAAGCCTGACTGCTCTGTGCCAAGCTCCCAGAGTGTTGAGCACAAGTTAATTTGGGGTTTGTTTGTGACTTCACCTTAGCAAGGAATGTGGTTGCTGCTTGAGTAGGTTTTCACTCCACACAACCAGTAACCCAGGGGCATATTTACTATGAAGTGACGGAGTGTGACGTTAGCCTTCCTGGCTTAACGCCGCACTCCACTACTTCTGAAATGCAGGGCTGAACCATATTTACAACAATATGGTCAGCCCTGCTTTTCCCCCTGTCCTGGCACTAAATTTAGCAGCCTAGCGCCAACGCAGACACCTTTGCACCATAGTGCAAGGGTGTCTGTATTGAGGGGAAGATTGTTTATGTGCAGGAAGGTGCACATAAACAATCTTTAAATGCTGTTTTGTAACTTCTATGTGTGCTGCTTAATGCAGCACACATAGAAATTGCAATACGCATTTTTTTTTAAATGATTGTTTATGTGCAGGAAGGGACACCTTCCAGCACATAAACAATCAATGGCATTTTGCTGTTTCTATGTGTGCTGCACAATGCAGCACACATGGAAACAGCAAAAACGAAGAGAAATTAAACATTTCTCCTCCTTTCGCCAGTTTAAGACCAGGTTTTTCCTGGTCTTAATTTTGGCGCTGCCTCCTATTTACGCCTTCCTTGTAAATAGGGGGCAGCGTCAAAATCAATGGGTGTTGTGGTGGAACGCCCACTGCAACACCCATTGCCTTCCCCTTTCACGCTAAGTATATATTGTAAGGGTGCCTTATTTACAAGGCAGCGTTAAGCCACGTTCATTGGCTTAACGTTGCCTTGTAAATAAGGCGAAGCCCCTATCGCCACTACAACGTCCTGAAAAGTGACATTGTGGTGGCGATAGGGGCTTGTAAATATGCCCCACAGTTTCTTACCTCAGCTCTCAGAGCAGGAATAGGGGAGGATAAGCAAGGAAATTCACCTGTCTTTCAGCTCTTACCTCTGCCTAATTCTGTATTTTAATATGTAGCTATTGCATTTTACTCTAGAATGTATTAATTCATTTACAGAATTAATTCCATCTACTTGTACAAGAGTTTTATTGAGATAGGAAACTGGAAACACAGGCTATGGGACTGTAATAAGGTCAGGTACTTTTGGTAGGCAGTGTTTAAATGGTTGGAGGAAAAATCTGGATGTGTTTTAGACCGGATTCCTGCACAGGTATGTTAGGCAGATGATGGGAACCTCTCATAAGGGCCAAAATGTGTATGACATTGTATTTTAGCTCACAGGTGGTTACATCTTTACTAGTCCATAAAAGGTAATAGATCGGTTGATAACACTACAGGCGAAGACTAGATCCGGAAATTGACACAGACACAGAAAGAGACATGCAGGAGAAAGAATGGATTATATAATAGATTTGAGAAAACGTGAAGTCAGCTTAGGAAGTCACTCAAAAGATGATCTACTCTTCCCACGCTCAACCCAGGACACCTATACACACACTGCTGCTGCATTGCACCTCTCAGCATGGTGGGACCTTTCTCCTGTTTCCACTGTTGCTTCACCTGCAACAACACGCTCTCATGCCCACCCCATACTCTGACTTTCAAACCACGCTCTCACAACCTCACCGCACCAAACTCCACACCAGACCCTCAGTAAACACTCAAATGCATGCTCCTCAACACCTGTTGCAGAAAAAACACACAGGTGAATTTTTTTTACCTCCTTAGCAACAGTCACCAGACTTCCTCTTGCTGACGGAAACATAGATGAACCCCGCTTTATCTCCTGAGAACACTGTGGCCGTCCCATCAGGATACAGGATTGCACGCCAAGACCACCTTCACAAGCCTGGAGGGGAACTCACCATCATCTACAAGGACACTCTCAAATGTACAACCACCATGGACCCGGACAGCTCCTTCATGGAACACATGCAATTCAGCCTACAAACTAACGAAAGCTACACCCTGAAGAGCACCCTAGCTTACAGACCACCTGGTCCACAAAACAACTTCAGCAACCTCATCTCCCACTTCATCACCCCCTCACCATCAACTTCAAGGTCTTCCTACTTTTTGGTGACTTCAATTTCTACCTGGAGGACCCCTCCGACCACTGTTCCACTGACCTCCTCTAGCCTGCAAAATGTAGGACTTTCCCAGCTTGTCACGGACCCCACACACAGCACAGGACACTCTAGATGCAATCTTCACCTCCTGCAACAGCATCAGCTACCACTCTGCCTCACCACTCACATGGACCAACTACGTCATCATCCACTTCAAAATCTTCATGCCACAAGCCAAAGCTCCTATCAGCATCAAACTATATAGCTGGAACTGGAACAGTATAACGGAAACTGATCCGCGCGGCACACTCAAAACAGACCAAACTAACACCACCAACAACCTAGTCAAGTACATTACCAACTTAAACCAGTGGATCGCAAACTGTGCAGATGCTTTTGCACCAATCAAAGCACATAAACTCAGCAGAACCAACAAACAGGCCTCCTAGTACAAAGACAAACTCCGGGACTAAAGAAGATACTGCAAACAGCTGGAAAGGAAATGGAGAGACAACCACGATATTGATGCCAGATCAACCTACAAGGCCACACTCAGGCACTACCACCACCTTCTGAGCGGTACCAAGAGAAGACCCCTCACCGTGCTGATCGAAGCTAGCTCTTTCAACTGCAAAGATATTTTTGATATCATTTAGGATGTATCACAGCGGCCAGATCTGCCGACCCGGGAGCTGGGGATCCTGGTTCGAGTCCCGACATTAGCTCAACATCCTGTGATTCTGGGCAAATCACTTAATCTACCCGTGCCCATAGACAGAGCCTGGATACCCTCATAGGTGATAAGCCATGCTATATAAATCTACAAATTTAAATTTAAATTTACCCGAGAAGCCTCAGCAAACTCCATCACCACCTCTCAGGAACTCTGTGAAAACCTCTCCAACTTCTTCTACAGCAAAATTGAAAATATCTACAATAACTTCGAAAAAACAACCTAAATCCAAGGATATCATCAGCCACCAATCCACCACCCACTCGGGAACAAATCTAGTCAACTGGAGAACACTCACGGGGGGAGACACCACTTCACTCATGAAAACCATCTACTCCAGGGCCCCCACAGACTCCTGTCCACATCATGACTAGGACCTTTGGTTAGCAAATTCCTCATACACATCATCAATTCCTCCATCAATTCTGCAACCTTCCCCAAAGAGTGAAAACATGCTGCAGTCACGGCTTTCCTCAAGAAACTTTCAGCAGACCTCAACGAGATGAGCCACTTCTGCCCCATCTCCCTACTACTGTACCCAGAAAAAGTGATAGAGAAGGCAATCAACCATCAACTCACCAACCACCTGGAACTCCATAACCTTCTTGACCACACCCAATCCGGCTTTTACATCAACCACGGCACCACCACTGACAAGATCTGCACCTTACTGGACCGAGGAGAAACCTTTGCCCTCATATTACTGGACCTCTCTGCTGTGTTCAACACTGAGCCACACTACAGTCTCATCAAAAGAATACACGCAAAAGGCATCCAAGGTCCAGCCCTCAAATGTATATGCTCATTCCTCACAGGGAGAACATAGAGTAAGACTTCCACCCTACACGTCAGAGCCCAAGGACTTGATCTGCAGAACCCCACAAGGATCATCTCTTAGTCCTTCCCTGTTCAACATTTACATGACACCACTCACTGACATCATCAGAGCTCACTGCTTCGCCATCATCTCCTAAGCCGATGATACACAGCTCATCCTCTCAATGTCCGCAAGTCCTCCACGACCAGATCCAACTTCACCAAATGCATGATCTGCATTGCAGAATGGATGAAAACCAACTGCCTGAAACTCAACTCAGATAAGACAGACGTGCTGACCTTTGGGAACAAGAACTCCCCCTGGGACTTCACCTGGTGGCTATTTGAGCTTGGCCCAACACCAGTACCCACTAACCACACAAGAAACCTGGAAATCATCTTAGACGACTAACTCAACATTGCCTCACAGGTGAATGCAGTCAGCTCTTCCTGCTTCTTCATACTATGCATTCTCAGAAAAAATTTCAAATGGATCAGCAAGAGCACCAGGCGAATGATCACTCAAGCCCTGGTCACTAGCAGACTAGGCTACTGCAACGCACTTTATGCAGGAATCTCCAACCACCTCCTCCATCAACTTCAGACCATCCAGAACTCGGAGCCAAATTCATCCTGGACATCACATGTCATGCACACATCACACCACACCTCAGAGAATTCACTGGTTGCCAATACACAAACGCTACCTATCAAAACTCCTCATGCATGCATACAAGGCATTGGACAACACAGGACCAGTATACCTCAACTGCTGCCTTCACTGCCACCAACCCACCAGACACCTATGCTCAGCCTCACTTTCTATGGAACATACCCCCCCGTATCAACAAAAGTAGAACGAATGGCCTAGCCTTCTGCTACATCACATCCAAAACATAGAACAGCCTCCCTCCACACATCAGGGATTCCTCCTCGATTCTTAAAATCCGCAAGATGCTGAAGACCTGACTCTTCAACTAACCCCCAGCTGACGGCCTTCACACCTGCTCCTGTGCCTGGATACCCTTCGGGTGATAAGTCACACTCTACAAACCCAAATAACATTACATAACAACTAGGGATCTCTGAACTATTGGTTGATATATTTAATTACCTGAATAATGTGGTTTAATGGTTATTTGTTTTGTATTTTCATTCCAGCTTTAATGAAATGTAATGTTACATTGATTCAATTCTCTTATAAAAAAAAAAGAAAAAAAAGAAATATCTAGAATAATATCATTACTATAAATGCATATTCCATACTGTATTTTGGCTACATCATCTAGTGCAAAAAAAAAGAAGATATATCAGCTGCTGTGAAAAGAGTAAGATCCCTAAAATCTTGGGTCCAGATTCCAAAGGTTGCACTAGTATCCGGAAAGGTTGCACTAGTATCCGGAAAGGTGGCACTAGTGCAGTTTTACACTATCATTTCAGTTCATCAAGTACATTTCCACCTACCTCTATTGTTTTTGCCCAAATTCGATTGTGTAGATCTTGTGTTTGCTCTGGTGGTGTGGTGCCAGTTACTGGCAAGCATTGGTGCAATCAGTGCTTTCTAACTTTAAAAAATACATTCAAATTACATGTTGGGAAATCAAATTCTAAAATGAACTATGCAGTATAATATTCTACTGACTAATGAAGTATTGCAGTACCCATTAGGACTATTGAACACAATATTAGTCATTCTGTGCTAGAACTAGTGCAAGATTACAAAATAGTAGGCCTGAAAATAAATATAGATATTGAAGACAACTGTAGCCACGTTTTCAATAGAGATTATTTCATTGACCTATATATATATATATATATATAAAACAAAGAAAATAGTCTGAACCCCAACTTTCACAGAATGCTAAATCACTTAGATTCATCTTGGACAGCAACCTCATCCTCAAGAAACACACTGGCAAAGATACAAAGTCGGCCTGGTACTGGCTCTTGTGTTTAAATATAGTGAAGTCATTTCTTACAGAAAGTGACTTCAGAACTGCTGTTCTTGCCCTCATACTCTCACATCTGAATGATGGTAACGCCCTGTTCATGGCCTCCCAGACTCCACACCAGCACTCCTTAAGGATATCCTACACACCATATCTCATCCAGGACCTGAAGAATTATGATCACGTTATTCCCATCCTGTTGAAATTCCATTGGCTCCCCTTGCTGGCCCGCACCAACTTCAGAATAAGCTGCAACATTTACAAAGTCATCACAACCAAAACACCTGTGTATCTTGCAGATAAGCCACCATCTGTAGTTGTTCCTGGCACACCTGCAGCCATGACACCATCAGACTGCAGACTAAGAAGTGTAAAAAAGATTAAAAAACAAAACATCAGTCCTTTTCCTTCCATGCACCCAGAATCTGGAACAGCATTCCCATATCCATCAGGACAGCCGAAATGCACTCCAACCTAGAAAAGAGTTGCCAACTCAGCTCTTTAAAAACACTACCCCACAATGTATTACCATCCACAACCAAGCTACTTCTCCTATACCTCATTGACTTTAAGCTTGCCTTTGACACTGTGCAGTGCTAGAATTTATGGCGGCTGCTGCGTGGTGAAGAGAGCGACCCCTGACCTTGACTGGTAGGTCGCTCCCCCACCACACAGCTCCGTCTGTGTGCCCTGCTGCTGCCCCTGATTGTGCTCGTTTTTTCCTTTCTGTGCCCCCTTGCTGCCCCTGATTGTGCTCGTTTTTTCCTTCCTGTGCCCCCTTGCTGCCCCTGATTGTGCTCGTTTTTTCCTTTCTGTGCCCCCTTGCTGCCCCTGATTGTGATCGTTTTTCCTTTCTGTGCCCCCTTGCTGCCCCTGATTGTGATCGTTTTTCCTTTCTGTGCCCCCTTGCTGCCCCTGATTGTGATCGTTTTTTTCCTTTCTGTGCCCCCTTGCTGCCCCTGATTGTGATCGTTTTTCCTTTCTGTGCCCCCTTGCTGGCCCTGATTGTGATCGTTTTTCCTTTCTGTGCCCCCTTGCTGCCCCTGATTGTGATCGTTTTTTCCTTTCTGTGCCCCCTTGCTGCCCCTGATTGTGATCGTTTTTTCCTTTCTGTGCCCCCTTGCTGCCCCTGATTGTGATCGTTTTTTCCTTTCTGTGCCTGTTTCCCGCCGCTGCGCCCCTGCGGCCCCGCCCCCTCACTGCCCATTCGCTGCCCCATTCCCTGCTCCTCCCTCCCACCTCCCCATTTATGGCGGCCGCTGTGCGGCCGCGCCTAAGGCAAGCCCGTCTGCGCCCGTCCGCGCCGTGGCCGCGCCCAGCGCCAGACCCCCTGGTCTGGGCATCCCCCGCGCCCACCACATCAACAGACGCCGATACGATGCCAGCACCCTCCACGCACTCAACCCCGGAAAAGATCACGCCTGCTACCAGGCCACCCCGAAGCGCACCCAAGGGCCCTTCACCTGCCGGAACTGCAGCTTCGCCAGCACCCGCCCCGCCAAACCACCGCCCAGGAAAGAACCCAACTACCTCAGATGCATCCTCCTCAACACCCGCTCTGCCCGCAAACACGCCATCGAACTCTGGGACCTTCTCGACTCAACCTCCCCAGACGTCGCATTCCTGACGGAGACCTGGCTGAATCCCGCTTCAGCCCCCGCCATCGCCATTGCCATCCCGGACGGATACAAGATCACCCGCAGGGACCGCACCAACGGAGTCGGAGGAGGCATCGCCATCGTCCACAGGAACACCCTCAGAGTCTCAACCAACACCGACGACACCCTCAGCACCGCCGAACACATGCACTTCCAGATCCACACCGATCCCAACACCACCCTCAGAGGAACCCTCATCTACAGACCCCCGGACCCCGACCACAGTTCAGCGATTCCATCGCTGACTTTGTCAGCACACACGCCATCGCCTCCACGGACTACATCCTCCTCGGGGACCTGAACTTCCACCTCGAGAACAACAAGGACACCAACTCCACCACCCTGATCGACAACCTCGCCACCCTCGGACTCAGACAGCTCGTGACTACACCCACCCACGCCGCCGGCCACACGCTAGACTCCATCTTTTCCGCAAGCCCACACGTCTCCTTCAACCACACCTCCGAACCCCACTGGACTGACCACCACTGCATCCACTTCACCTACAGGAAGCCCACCACACACCATCGCACCGAACAAATGCCTCGCCGCTGCTGGAGCAGAGACACGGAAGACCAGCTAACCACAACCCTCGCCCTGAGCCCACCCGCCGAACCCTCCGACCCCGACACCGCCGCCCGCAACCTCAGACAGTGGATCGACGACTGCGCCAACACCCTCGCCCCGCTCAAGAATCCGCCCAACAGCCACACCAGCAAGAAAGCCACCTGGTTCACCGAAGACCTCCAGGCCTCCAAACGAACATGCCGAAAACTGGAGAAGATCTGGCTCCACGAACGGACAGCGGACAGCTACGCCGCCCACAAGAGCGCCACCCGCAATCACCATCACCTCATCAGATCCGCCAAAAGGGCCTCACTCAAAGACCGCCTAGACAACAACACACACAACAGCAAAGAGCTCTTCAACATCGTGAAGGAACTCTCCAACCCCAGCTCCAACACCAACGACATCCAGCCGTCGCCAGACCTGTGCGACTCACTGGCCACCTCCTTCCACCGCAAAATCGCCGACATCCACGACAGCTTCAACACCACGACCGCCCGGCAACCACCGAGACCACTGCCCCCACAACCACCAACCGCCTGCTCTCCTGGACCAACATCAACGACGAGGACACCAGCGAGATCATGAACACCATCCACTCCGGTTCACCGCTAGACCCGTGCCCTCGCCACATCTTCAACAAAGCCAGTACAGCCATCGCGCCCCATCTCCGGAAAATAATCAACATCTCCTTCGAGACAGCAACCTTCCCGGAAAGCTGGAAGCACGCCGAGATCACCGCCTTACTCAAGAAACCCAAGGCAGACCCCAAGGACCTCAAGAACTTCCGACCCATCTCTCTGCTCCCGTTCCCCGCGAAGGTCACCAAGAAAATCGTCAACAAACAACTGACCCGCTACCTCGAGGAGAACAACATCCTGGACCCTTCCCAGTCCGGCTTCCGCAGCAACCACAGCACCGAAACCGCCCTCATCGCCGCCACCGATGACATCAGGACCCTGCTAGACAACGGAGAAACAGCAGCCCTCATCCTCCTGGACCTATCAGCCGCCTTCGACACGGTCTGCCACCACACACTACGAACACGCCTTCACGACGCCGGGATCCAAGAGAAGGCCCTGGACTGGACCACATCCTTCCTTTCCGGCAGAACACAAAGCGTCCGCCTCGCCCCATTCCGATCCAAGGCCACCAAGATCATCTGCGAAGTACCCCAAGGCTCCTCCCTCAGCCCAACGCTGTTCAACATCTACATGGCACCCCTCGCCCATGTCCACCGACAGCACAACCTCAACATCATCTCCTACGCCGACGACACCCAGCTGATCCTCTCCCTCACCAAAGACCCTCACACCGACAAAGCCCACCTCCACGAAGGAATGAAGGCCGTCGCCGAATGGATGAGGACCAGCCGCCTGAAGCTGAACTCGGACAAGACGGAGGTCCTCATCCTTGGTTCCAACCCTTCAGCCTGGGACGACTCCTGGTGGCCAACATCACTGGGAACAGCCCCGCCACCCACCGACCACGTACGCAACCTAGGGGTCATCCTCGACCCCACCCTCTCCATGACTAAGCAGGTCAACGCCGTTTCCTCATCCTGCTTCAACATCCTCCGAATGCTCCGCAGGATCTTCAAGTGGATCCCCACCGAAACAAGAAAAACAGTCACCCAGGCCCTCGTCACCAGCAGGCTGGACTACGGAAATGCCCTCTACGCAGGAACGACGGCTAAGCTCCTGAGACGGCTGCAACGCATCCAGAACGCCTCTGCACGTCTTATCCTCGACATCCCCCGACGCAGCCACATCACACCCCACCTGAGAGACCTGCACTGGCTCCCTGTCAACAAGAGGATAACCTTCAAGCTCCTCACCCACGCACACAAAGCACTCCACAACTCCGGACCAGCCTACCTCAACAGACGGCTCAGCTTCTACACCCCCACCCGCCAGCTCCGCTCGACCAGCCTCGCCCTCGCCACAGTCCCCCGCATCCGGAAAACGACTGCCGGCGGCAGATCCTTCTCCCACCTCGCCGCCAAGACCTGGAACACCATCCCCACCAACCTCCGACAGACCCAAGACCTACTGGCCTTCAGAAGACTCCTCAAGACCTGGCTCTTCGATCAGTAGCAGCACCACCCTCCTCTTCCCCCAGCGCCTTGAGACCCTCGCGGGTATGTAGTGCGCTTTATAAGTGACATGATTGATTGATTGATTGATTGAGTGCTCTGCTGACTTTTGGCTCGGTTTGTGCTGTAGAAATACCCTAAACATACATACTTGCATGCAAAGCAGCAAAGAATATTCTAACTACAGTGATTATATATGATGCTGAAGGCAATCCAAAGCATTTTACCTAAACAAAATACAATGTAGAATCAACTTCAAAATCAGAAATTACTCCAAATCATGTAAGGCTACATAACCCCTGAGACAAGCAATTGTGGAACGTTAGAAGTTCATCAACTTGTTTTGGAGCAGCTCTGATTATCTCAAATAACATATCACAAACTCTTTACAGACAGGGTACTCTACCACATGTGTATCCATCTAACACAGTACAGGCTTCGTTCTACTGTTCCAATATATATATATATATTTCTTTATTCGGGTGCAACGCATCCATAAAAGATACAGTCAAACATTCATACAAAAGAGAAAAAATACATCACATGATAAGTAAAAAGGCAGTTCAAGCAGCTAAAACATCATGAAAAATGTAAAACGATACTGTTAGAAATGGGATCTCTATGTGGCAAGGGCTTGCACCTTTGTCCAAGTAGGGACCCTTCTTCCTAGTCAGGGTAAGGGAGTTACACTCCTAAAATAACCCCTGCTCACCCCCTTGGTAGCTTGGCACGAGCAGTCAGGCTTATTCTAGAGGCAGTGTGTAAAGCATTTGCACATAACCAACAGTAATACAGTGTAAGCACTACAAACTGACACCACACCAGTTTAGAAAAATATCCAATATTTTTATATACTTTAAACAAGACCAAATATGATAAAAAATCCACTGTACAGTACTTCAGAAATAGTTACTTCTCAAAATGTCTTTAAAAACAGTTCCTTGATGTCGATAGCTCCGTCCAGGGCTATCACGGCGTCGTGAACAAACAAATCCAAACAGTTCTGGCTGACCGCGGCGTCGCGGGTCAACTACGGTGTCGGGAATACCCGCAAACAGTACCTTTCAGAAATGCAGGGCGTCGATGACCTCGCGGTGAGCTTCCGAAAACACGGCGTCTGCAGGCGTCGGTTCCGGAGGTCGGTGCGGCGTCGTCGGGGCCCTCGAAGTCACACGTGTTGCAGATCGATCTCCTCTGTTGAAGTCAGGAGCGCTGGCATCGGCCGGCGTCGGGTGCTGCGGTGCGAAGTGCAGCGGTGCGGCGTGCGGTGCTCTCAGGTCGCGGTGCGAGCAGCGGCTCGGTGGCGGCATCGGAGGGCGTCGTCGGTGAGACCAGAGTCGCGGTGTGAGATGAAGGCGGTGCTCGTCACGGTGCTGGCAGGTCACGGTGCAGCAGCGGCGTCGTCGTAGCTGCAGCGCTGTCGTCGGCTGACGAACTGGAGTCGATGGCACCGGCGTCGGTGGGCCAAGGCTGCGGTGCGGGATGAGGGCGGTGCGTCGTGTAACTTACAAGCGGTGCCCCCGAACCACGGTGCAAGCAGCGGCGTCGAGTCCGGCGTGGAGCGGCATCGTCGGGAAGGCCACGGCGTCGTCGTGAAGCGAGGCGGTGCAGAGTGCGGTGCCCACAGATCGCGGTGCGAGCAGCTTATCGGTGGCGGCATCAGCAGGCGTCGTCGGTGAGACCAGGGTCGCGGTGCGGCATTGCGGCGGTGCCCTCTGCGGTGCCGTCGGGACACGGAGTCGGCAGCGGCGTCGTCGACGTCGTCGAGTTGCTTTTCTTCTGTTGCAGCACAAAACACACAGTCCCCAGTGCTGAGGGAAGAAGAAATTGAAGTCTTTGCTGTTCCTGAGACTTCTTGAACAGGGGGCAAGCTCTACCTCAAGCCCTTGGAGACACTCACAAAGTAGATTGCAGAAAGTTCAGTTCCAGTCCTTTCACTGCCCAAGACAGAAGCAGCCACTGCAGGCCAACACAGCAAAGCACACAGCAAAGTGGTAGTTCCTCCTCACAGCTTCTCCAGCTCTTCTTCTTGGCAGTCTTCTTGATCCAAAAGAGTTCTAATTTTCTGGGGTTTGGGTCCCCCTTTTTATCCTCAATTTCTCTTTGTCCTCTGAAGGCAGAGAGGCCTTTGCCTAGTCCAAACCAGTTCTGGTCAGTCCTGGAGCACTTTGTTGACAAGTCTCCTTCTTTCCTTTCACAGTGCAGGCCAGGGACATCAGACGCACCACAGGAGGTGGAGCCAGCATTGTGGAGGGAAGGCCCAGCCCTATTCAGGTCCCAGGTGCATCTCCTCCCACCCATCTACATGTAGATCTTGCTATTCAGCCCTGTGCTGACTCACCCTGTCTCCTGGCATCCCCCAGCCCCTGTCACTCACACTCCAGACAAGGAATACACAACCTAGCAGAGGCAGGCTTGGATGGTTAGACAAGAAAATACCCACTTTCTAAAAGTGGTATTTTCAAACACAGAATGTTAAAACCAACTTTACTAAAAGATGCATTTTATCATTCTGAGTCCAGGCATACTAAACTCGAATTTCTACCATGTTCCCTGGGTCAGTTAGGATTATAAGCTGTAATAATCAAAACTGCCCATTCTGGCCTATGGGGAACAGGTAGCCTTGCAATAGTGAAAAACGAAATAGGCTGTAATTCACTATCAGGACATGCCACACACACCAGGGCATGTCCTACCTTTCACATACAATGCACCCTGCCCACAGGGGTACCTTGGGCCTACCTTAGGGGTGACTAACATGTAGAAAAGGGAAGGTTTAGGGACTTGCAAGTGTGTGCACTTGCCAAGTCGACATGGCAGCCCCAGGCTGCACACAGGCTCTGCAATGGCAGGCCAGAGTTACACTTTACGGGCTGTTTGCGTGGGTGGCACAATCCAGTGCTGCAGCCCACCAACAGCATTTGATCTATAGGCCCTGGCACTCTCAGTGCACTTTACAAGGGACTGACACATAAATCAAATAGGCCAATCATGGAAACACCAATCCATAACACATTTTATACAGGAGCACTTGCACTTTCCCACTGGACAGCAGTGAGGAAAGTGCGCAGAATCATTACACCAGCAAAAACAGAGTCAAAACCAGGAGGTCAGAAAGCAAAAAGTCAGGGGAAACACGCCAAAAGATGCCAAGTCTAACACATGTCCCCTCCAGCTGAAAGTAGGGAGAACTACCCAACCCCATTGGAGTTCTCTTCACTAAGGCGGAAGAACCTGGACAGACCATCTGCGTTGGCGTGTTCTGTACCAGGACGGTGTTCCACCGTAAAGTCCATTCCCTGTAGGGAGATGGACCACCTCAGCAGTTTTGGATTCTCACCCCTCATTTGCATCAACCATCTGAGGGGCCTGTGGTCTGTCTGAACCCGGAAGTGAGTCCCAAACAGGTATGGTCTCAGCTTCTTCAGTGCCCAGACCACAGCAAAAGCTTCCCTTTCTATGGCACTCCACCTCTGTTCCCTGGGGAGTAGTCTCCTGCTAAGGAAGACTACAGGCTGATCCAGGCCCTCTTCGTTCAGTTGTGAGAGCACCGCTCCCACACCATGCTCTGAAGCGTCAGTCTGCACGACGAATTCCTTGGAGAAGTCAGGTGCC
This sequence comes from Calotriton arnoldi, assembly GCA_963921515.1. NCBI lineage: Eukaryota > Metazoa > Chordata > Amphibia > Caudata > Salamandridae > Calotriton > Calotriton arnoldi. The sequence goes on along the minus strand of CAWUFW010012489.1, from coordinate 428,411 downwards.
TTGAGCACGGGCGCCGTGCACATGGCTGCCTTCAGGGCATCAAAAGCTTTCTGGCAGGACTCAGTCCAGATCACTTTCCTGGGCTGCTTCTTAGAAGTCAGCTCTGTTAAGGGGGCAACGATGGTGCCATAGCCCTTAACAAATCTCCTATAGTAGCCGGTGAGACCTAAGAAGGCTCTCACCTCTGTCTGGGTCTTGGGGGGCTCCCAAGCCAGAATGGTGTCAATCTTGGGTTGTAGGGGCGCCACCTGGCCGCTTCCTACCTGGTGTCCCAAGTACACCACAGAACCCTGCCCGATCTGGCACTTACTGGCCTTGATCGTGAGGCCTGCACCTTGCAGAGCCCTCAACACTTTCTCAAGGTGCTGTAAATGTTCTTCCCAGCTGGAACTGAACACAGCAATGTCATCCAGGTAGGCGGCACTGAAATCCTCCAGCCCAGCCAACACCTGATTGACCAACCTCTGAAAGGTGGCAGGGGCATTCTTCAACCCAAAGGGCATCACCCGGAATTGGTAATGACCTTCTGGGGTTGAGAATGCTGATCTCTCCTTGGCCCCATCGGTTAAGGCAATCTGCCAGTACCCAGACGTTAAATCAAATGTGCTGAGGAACCGGGCAGCTCCCAACCGATCAATGAGCTCATCAGCTCTGGGGATGGGGTGCGCGTCAGTCCTGGTGACGGCATTGAGCCCACGGTAGTCCACACAAAACCGGAGTTCTGGAGTGGCACCGGGTGCAGCAGCCTTTGGGACCAAGACCACTGGGCTGGCCCAAGGACTGTTGGAGGGCTCAATCACCCCTAACGCCAACATCTTAGAGACCTCCTCCTTGATGCTGGCCCTGACCCGGTCAGTCAACCTGTAAATCTTGTGCTTCACAGGGGGGCCGTCACCAGTGTCCACGTCATGGGTACACCAGTGAGTAACACCGGGGGTCAGAGAGAACAGTGGGGCGAACTGTCCCAACAACTGGTGACAGTCCCCCTGCTGCTCCTGAGTCAGAGTAGGGGAGAGGATCACACCCTCTACTGACCCATCATGCTCCTTGGTAGACAGGAGGTCAGGGAGAGGCTCACTCTCCTCTTCCACCCCATCATCTGTCGCCAAGAGCATACTCACTTCGGACCTCTCGAAGTGGGGCTTGAGGCGGTTCACGTGAAGGACCCTCAAAGGGTTCCTTGGAGCCTGCAAATCCACCAGGTAGGTGACGTCACTTTTGCGCTCCACCACCTCATATGGCCCAGTCCACTTGTCCTGCAAGGCACAAGGTTCCACTGGGGCCATGACCCACACTTTTTGCCCAGGTTGAAATTCGACCAGAGTGGCATTCTGGTCATACCACCTCTTCATTTCTTCCTGGCTTGCTTCTAGGTTCGCCTGAGCGAGTTTCCTGAAGCGGGCAGTTTGGTTTCTAAAGGCCAGCATGTAACTAAACACATCCTGGGGAGTTTTCCTGGGAGCTGCCTCCCAGCCTTCCTTTACCAAACTCAGAGGTCCTCTGACAGGGTGGCCATACAGGAGCTCAAAGGGGCTGTACCCAAGAGACTTCTGAGGCACCTCCCTGTATGCAAAGAGTAGGCATGGCAAGAGGACGTCCCACTTACGCCTCATGGGTTCTGTTAGACCCTTGATCATGCCTTTCAAGGTCTGGTTGAATCTCTCCACCAGACCGTTTCCTTGTGGGTGGTAAGGAGTGGTGAACTTGTAGGTTACACCACACTCCTTCCACAGGGATGTCATATACTTGGATATGAAATTGGTCCCCCTATCAGAAACCACCTCTCTGGGGAATCCCACACGGGAAAAGATCCCCATTAACGCCCGGCCCACCACTGGCGCCGTCGTTGTCCTGAGAGGGATTGCCTCCGGGTACCGGGTGGCATGGTCCACCAAGACCAGGATGTACCTGTTGCCCATGGCTGTCTTGGGATCCAGTGGCCCCACAATATCCATCCCTACCCTTTCAAAGGGTGTTCCAACAACAGGAAAAGGTTGGAGAGGAGCTTTGACCTTCCTCCCACTCTTACCACTTGCCTGGCAAGTTTGGCAAGACCTACAGTGTGCATCTGACTGCCTTCGCATTTGGGGCCAAAAGAAGTGGGTGACAAGCCTGTCAAAGGTCTTGTCCTGCCCCAAATGTCCTGCCAAAGGCACGTCATGAGCCAGACCCAGTAGGAAGGTCCTGAAGCGCTGGGGTACCACCAGCACACGGGCTGACCCAGGCTCAGCAACCTTAGGCTCACTGTATAGGAGACCATTCTCCCAGTAGATCAGATGTGACCCGGACTGATTACCAGCTGCCTGGTCTGCAGCCTGCCGCCGCAGACCCTCCAGAGTAGGGCACTCGTTCTGCTCCCTGCAGAACTCCTCCCTGGTGGGACCCCCTTCTTGCTGCCAATGGGTCAGCTCAGAGATGTCTCCCAGTTCGGCTACCTGCTCCCCTGTAGGCACCGGGGCGTCCCCCTCGAGGTCCGCCTCCTCCCGGTCCGTGGGAACTTCGGGGGCCGGTTTCCCGCGCCCCTGCCCTTCCTCTTGGCAGGGACTTGGGCCACTGTTCCAGGCTCCAAGTCCTCTTGATCACCCTTTCTGGCTGCCATTGACCGAGTAGACACGCATGCCCACTCTGGCAACCCAAGCATCTCCAAGTGAGACCTGAGCTCAACATCCTTCCATAAGGACTGCTCCAGGTCGTTTCCTAGCAGACAATCTACAGGCATGGTGGGGCTCACAACCACCCTCAAGGGACCTGAGACCCCCCCCATTCAAAGGGAACCTGCGCCACCATACACTGGCGCTCAGAGTTGTCTACAGCAACTACTTGGTGGAATGCCCCTGGGACTACCTGCTTCTCAGAGACCAGGTGACACCGGACTGAGGTCACACTGGCTCCAGTATCTCTGAGAGCCTCTACCCTGTTCCCATTAATGGTCACCCAGGTGCTATATTTCTTTGTGTTAGGGGGCACCTGGTTTCCTGGGACCATCTCACTGTCCCCTAGTGAGACAAGGGTCATTTCTGCGGGATCCCCACCCTCCTGTGGGCACCCCTCCTCCCCAAGCGCTACACTAGCCAACACTTTGGACTGTCCACCGGTGGGTGGCTGTGTCCCCTTTGGGCACTTGGGGTCCCCCTTAAAGTGACCTACCTGGTCACATGCATAACACTTGCGGGGGCCGGTCTCAACAGGCTTCCCTGTAGAGACCCCTTTCTTCTTATCACCGGGGGCTGGGAACCTTTACCCTGGGTACTAGTTTGGGGCCCTTTAGAGAACTCCTGTGCTTTACCCTTGTCCCCCCACCTTTCTGCTGGGGACCCTGCCCACCTTTGGCTGAGTCTCCCCCAAACGCTTTCTTGTGGACCCTGGTACTCACCCAGCGGTCCGCCTCCATAGCAAGCTTCCTGGGGTCAGTTAGCTTACTATCAACTAGGTGCTGGCGCAGATCTGCAAAACATAGACTAGACAAGTGCTCCCATGCAATCAAATTGTAGAGCCCCTGAAAATCTGTTACATTACTGCCCTTCACCCAACCATCCAGCGACCTACAGAACATATCCACACATTCCAACCAAGTGTTGGCCTCAGACTTTTTACTGGACCTGAACTGATCCCTGTACTTCTCAGGAGTGAGCCCATACCTAGTGAGGAGAGCGTCTTTCATGTCAGCATAGGTGAGGTCCTGCCCCTTACCCAAAGCTATCAGAGTATCCCTAGCTTCCTCTGGAAAGAGAGGCCACAACCCCGCTCCCCAGTTCCTCTCAGGGACCCCATTCATATGAATAGACGACTCGTACCCTTGAAACCACCTTTGTATGTCATCACCCTTTTTGTACTCTTTACCTACATTCTTGGGGATGTGTACAATCCTGTCTGTGTGTGCTGAAGAATTGCTGCCACCATCTGAACCGGATCTACTCTTTAGCTCCAGCTCCTTGATCATTCTCTCATGATCTAGTATCATTTTCCTTTCCTCCATGGCTATTCTTTTCTCTTCCCTCTCACTTTCTATTCTGAGTTTCTCCAATTCAAACCTCCTTACTTCCCGCCTGTCCTCCAGCTCCTCTGGGGACAAACTACTGCTGCCTGGCCTGGAGGGTTCCCCCCTCCCAAAAGCACATCCACCCTAGGAACAGGCTCCTCCACCTCTCCATTGAGATCACCAGATTGCCCACTGGCACCTCTGGCTGCTACCCAGGCCCTCAGCGCCTTTTGTAGCTCATCCTTCCTGGTGAGGCCTCTGACCTGGACTTTCAGGTTCTTGCAAATCGATTTTAACTCCTTGACATTGTAGGCTTCCAATCGATCCTCCTCAAAGGCAATTTCTACTGATGCAATTGATGATACTATTGATTCAGGCATGTTGAAGTAGCAAGTTCAAACTGGCAAGATCAAAAATAGGCCAAAAGAAAAAGAACCTGTAAGTGGTACGTAATGGTCTGCGATATGGTAGTAGTGCACACCAATCACTGTAAGTCAAGTGCAAACACAAGTCCTATCCTCACCGCTGACAACCAATGTTAGAAATGGGATCTCTAGTTGGCAAGGGCTTGCACCTTTGTCCAAGTAGGGACCCTTCTTCCTAGTCAGGGTAAGGGAGTTACACTCCTAAAATAACCCCTGCTCACCCCCTTGGTAGCTTGGCACGAGCAGTCAGGCTTATTCTAGAGGCAGTGTGTAAAGCATTTGCACATAACCAACAGTAATACAGTGTAAGCACTACAAACTGACACCACACCAGTTTAGAAAAATATCCAATATTTTTATATACTTTAAACAAGACCAAATACGATAAAAATCCACTGTACAGTACTTCAGAAATAGTTACTTCTCAAAATGTCTTTAAAAACAGTTCCTTGATGTCGATAGCTCCGTCCAGGGCTATCACGGCGTCGTGAACAAACAAATCCAAACAGTTCTGGCTGACCGCGGCGTCGCGGGTCAAGCTACGGTGTCGGGAAGACCCGCAAACAGTACCTTTCAGAAATGCAGGGCGTCGATGACCTCGCGGTGAGCTTCCGAAAACACGGCGTCCGCAGGCGTCGGTTCCGGAGGTCGGTGCGGCGTCGTCGGGGCCCTCGAAGTCACACGCGTTGCAGATCGATCTCCCTCTGTTGAAGTCAGGAGCGCTGGCGTCGGCCGGCGTCGGGTGCTGCGGTGCGAAGTGCAGCGGTGCGGCGTGCGGTGCTCTCAGGTCGCGGTGCGAGCAGCGGCTCGGTGGCGGCGTCGGATGGCGTCGTCGGTGAGACCAGGGTCGCGGTGTGAGATGAAGGCGGTGCTCGTCACGGTGCTGGCAGGTCACGGTGCAGCAGCGGCGTCGTCGTAGCTGCAGCGCTGTCGTCGGCTGACGAACTGGAGTCGATGGCACCGGCGTCGGTGGGCCAAGGCTGCGGTGCGGGATGAGGGTGGTGCGTCGTGTAACTTACGAGCGGTGCCCCCGAACCACGGTGCAAGTAGCGGCGTCAAGTCCGGCATGGAGCGGCGTCGTCGGGCAGGCCACGGCGTCGTCGTGAAGCGAGGCGGTGCGGAGTGCGGTGCCCACAGGTCGCGGTGCGAGCAGCGGCTCGGTGGCGGCATCAGCAGGCGTCGTTGGTGAGACCAGGGTCGCGGTGCGGCATTGCGGCGGTGCCCTCTGCGGTGCCGTCGGGACACGGAGTCGACAGCGGCGTTGTCGACGTCGTCGAGTTGCTTTTCTTCTGTTGCAGCACAAAACACACAGTCCCCAGTGCTGAGGGCAGAAGAACTTGAAGTCTTTGCTGTTCCTGAGACTTCTTGAACAGGGGGCAAGCTCTACCTCAAGCCCTTGGAGACACTCACAAAGTAGATTGCAGAAAGTTCAGTTCCAGTCCTTTCACTGCCCAAGACAGAAGCAGCCACTGCAGGCCAACACAGCAAAGCACACAGCAAAGTGGTAGTTCCTCCTCACAGCTTCTCCAGCTCTTCTTCTTGGCAGTCTTCTTGATCCAAAAGAGTTCTAATTTTCTGGGGTTTGGGTCCCCCTTTTTATCCTCAATTTCTCTTTGTCCTCTGAAGGCAGAGAGGCCTTTGCATAGTCCAAACCAGTTCTGGTCAGTCCTGGAGCACTTTGTTGACAAGTCTCCTTCTTTCCTTTCACAGTGCAGGCCAGGGACATCAGATGCACCACAGGAGGTAGAGCCAGCATTGTGGAGGGAAGGCCCAGCCCTATTCAGGTCCCAGGTGCATCTCCTCCCACCCATCTACATGTAGATCTTGCTATTCAGCCCTGTGCTGACTCACCCTGTCTCCTGGCATCCCCCAGCCCCTGTCACTCACACTCCAGACAAGGAATACACAACCTAGCAGAGGCAGGCTTGGATGGTTAGACAAGAAAATACCCACTTTCTAAAAGTGGTATTTTCAAACACAGAATGTTAAAACCAACTTTACTAAAAGATGCATTTTATCATTCTGAGTCCAGGCATACTAAACTCGAATTTCTACCATGTTCCCTGGGTCAGTTAGGATTATAAGCTGTAATAATCAAAACTGCCCATTCTGGCCTATGGGGAACAGGTAGCCTTGCAATAGTGAAAAACGAAATAGGCTGTAATTCACTATCAGGACATGCCACACACACCAGGGCATGTCCTACCTTTCACATACAATGCACCCTGCCCACAGGGGTACCTTGGGCCTACCTTAGGGGTGACTAACATGTAGAAAAGGGAAGGTTTAGGGACTTGCAAGTGTGTGCACTTGCCAAGTCGACATGGCAGCCCCAGGCTGCACACAGGCCCTGCAATGGCAGGCCAGAGTTACACTTTACGGGCTGTTTGCGTGGGTGGCACAATCCAGTGCTGCAGCCCACCAACAGCATTTGATCTATAGGCCCTGGCACTCTCAGTGCACTTTACAAGGGACTGACACATAAATCAAATAGGCCAATCATGGAAACACCAATCCATAACACATTTTATACAGGAGCACTTGCACTTTCCCACTGGACAGCAGTGAGGAAAGTGCGCAGAATCATTACACCAGCAAAAACAGAGTCAAACCAGGAGGTCAGAAAGCAAAAAGTCAGGGGAAACACGCCAAAAGATGCCAAGTCTAACACATACAAGTTGATAAAACTCTAGTGCTAAAACATCATGAAAAATGTAAATCGATACAAGTTGATAAAACTCTAGTGGACAGGAGTATACACACCCACACGCTAAAAGGACTTAACCAGAGCAGGCCGCACAGGTTCAGTCAATTCTAGATAACCTAGATCTGTAGGCGGCCCGCAAAAAAGTTATCACTGCGCAGAGTGTGAAGGGGTTAGGTAACAACTGTAAGTGCAAGAGTGCCACTTTGGCTTGCCTAAACTTCAAACTTTTTAACAAAGGCCGGAGAAAGCGTTTTCTGGGCAATGAGAAAAATTTGCACAATAATATAAAATGTAACGTGTCCTGAGGAGATCGAAGATCACAGCCACTGGGACCACGTTGGTCTGGCGGGAGAAAAAAACCCGCTGGGGATGCTAAAAAATGATGAAGCTGATTGAATCTGAAGCGTGTGATTAAGAATCTATCATGAGCACTAGGTAGGGCCGAGAGGTATGGTTCAATGCCCGGAACCGATTTTAACATTACATAGGTGTAGGAGAGTAGGATCTGCTTCTCATGGGTACCCCCACTTTTTTGCTGATGCTTCACTGTTTTTCGACTTTAGTCTGGCTGGGGCCCTGCTAATCAGAACCCCAGCCTAGCTGCTTCCTCTCTAAAATGGTTTCCCTGTGCCTTAGGCACATCTCTGATTGGAATCTGGAGTGCCCTTATAAGTCCCTAGTATATGGTATACTATGTACCCAGGGCATAGGTACCTCAGAGGCCTACCAGGGGCTGCAGCATGTATTGTGCCACCCCTGGAAGGCCATCCAAAATGACACCACAGGTCTGCTACTGCAGCCTGGGTAAGGTGGTGCATGCACCCCTTACAGTGATATGGGCTACCTATATCACTACCATTGCACACACATACAAACCTATAAGTCACTCCTATGGCAGGCCTTACCAATCCTGAAGGCAGAGTGCTTGGTTTTATGTGAGAGGGTGCCCCTGCATGAGCAGGGCCCCTCTGCAGCGTTCGAGTCAATCCTCTGATGCTGTTTGTGGTGCAGCCTTACCATATACTCTTAAGTACATTATATCCTCGCGGTAAATGCTAACTTTGGGATGGCTACACAGAAACATGTCGTGTTTGGTGTCAAACATCTTGGAATACTAACCCCCCGCCAATTCTGGCAGCAGGGGTAGCATTCCACCCTTCTAGAGGGAGAGACATGTACACACCGGGCTACCCGGTAACTTCTTTCCAGAGCCCTGGCATCACAAAATGGATGCCGCTGCCACAGACACGGGTCTGGCCTCCTGCTGCTGACTGAAACTCTGGCAGGGGAGGCCTGGACAATAGGTTTCCTGTCGAAGGGAGGTTTAACCACCTCCCCAGACAGGATAGTGTGTATTGGGGCTGGGCGGGAGCACCCTCTGGTGCTTTGAAGTCCTGCACTGGAGGCACATTTGGTGTCCCTGTGCATATGCCAGTTCAAACCGGTTGCAGGGACTACCTGCCCCTGCTCTGGCGCAAAACTGGACAAAGGGAAATGGGTGTAACCACCCCTCTTCCCTGACCCTCCCATAGGTGGGTCCCCAGAGTATGTTCAACCCCCTAACTTGGTATAAGTATGGGACCCCAGTCCTTAGGACTTTAGATTACCCTGGACGAAACTCTGACACTGAATCCTGGACCTTCGACGCTCTACCTGAAGATTAGAGGACTGAAGAATCTCCCTTGGGGTCAAGGAGTAACTCCCCTGCTTGGCAGGCACCTAAGAAGCAATTGTCCGGTCTGCATCGCTGAAGCTCCCGCCGGACGCCGAAGTCTTTGCATCACCAGAGGTAGATTTCCAGACTTCCCCGAGGCTGCCCTGAGTCCCCAGCAAAGCTGAGGCCCGTAGCTGTCGTGGGTAATGTGGTACCATGACCCCTGGACACCGAGTTCTTTTGTAAGTGCATCCTCTTCCTGGTCTCCCACGAAGTTGTGCTTTGGGCTCCGAGTAGCCCCCACCTCCAGCACTGAATGCACCGAAGATCACTGGCCTCCACTCCACGAGTGTCCTGTAAGCCAGCTCCAAGTGCGTCCACTCGAGGCTCCTTCGCGGTCGCTAGTCCGTTGGCTAGTGGGCCCTCCCGAAGGCAACTCTTCTTCTGCTTGGGCTTCCCTGGTTGCTCCAGACGTGCCCTGACTTACCCTTGCTGGGTGAGCCCCTCAGACCTTGCTGGTCTGTACCACCATCCTTCTTCTATTTCCACGTGACTTGCCGTTGCCAAGGCTTGTTGGGTCCAATCCGGTCGCCGACACCCCTGCAATCGACAGACGTTGTGGGACAGCTCGAATCCAGTTCCTGGTGGTCGTCGATGCCTCCTGGACCTCGTGGCTGAAGAGTCAAGACGACCGTCAACCTACCTGAAGCACCCAACATCGGTGGGCATCTGCTCATCGCCTTCCTGGTCACTGGCTAGTGACCCAGACTCTGTCCCCTCTGCTTTCAGGTTCTTCAAATCTTCGATCCACCTTTGGATCCACCCGAACACTTTCGACTTGGTCACCAGCAGCACTTTGCAGCAGATCGCCATTGAAAACGACGACGAAACCCGACCCCGAAAGACACCTATGCACCCGGCTTCCCTGGGTGAGGTAACTCGAGTACTCCGGTGCTCCCGTGGGTATAGACTCTAGAACAACCTAGTTCTAAAGGGGTTTGCTCCAAGTCCTCCTCTAAGTGTCCTTTTTCTTTAAAACTCCAACCGCGACATTCCCCATAGAAGTCAACGGCGGCTCGCGGCTGTGTTCTCACACTGCACGCGTCCCCCGTGGGTCCCCTGTGTCACTACCTTGAGTGGTTCCTTGAGGGCCAAGCACTTCTACAGGCTCTAGGCCTCGTGTCTAGCTCAGTCGTGGTTCTTATACCACTTTATTGGTATATGGTTTGGTACGCCCCTAGGGCTCAAACGTGTATTTGTGCTATTACTGTTGATATCTGACTTGTAACTTATGTACTTCGAACTCTAGCCTCATAAAGAGACTAGAGGGGTGTGTTTAAGACTAAATACATATATTTTAAATATATACCTGGTGTGGTCCTCTTACATTTGGTCACTCAAGAGATTATAGACTGGTAAAACAAGCTGCTTTACATTCCTTCAAGACTTAGCCTGATGGCTGCTCTCCATAGCTACCACTAGGATAGCTTTCAATAAAGGTTGTCTTTAACCTATCTCCAATAAGGGGTTGTTTGGACTGGTGCAAGGTGCCCACTATAATTGGTGGACAGCATATACCAGGCCAACTTCTCACAATAGGCCCTTACTGAGGGTTTACTAAGCTCAGTGTTTTCGCGGTTTACAGTTGAAAATTTGTGATGTAAGTCTTTTATGATTTTAACGTCCCCCAAACTTAACGTGTCATGTGCAAAGAAAATATCTGGCCTGCCTATAGCCTGGAAAGACTCCTTTACGTATCGTATCCAAGGGATTTTGATGCCATGTTCCAATGCCAGACAATCTGATACGATCATGCGATTTAAATTCTTATGTTCAGAAGTCCATGTCTTTATCCAGCACACTAAAGGTTTGATTGCCACTTGATCCGCCAGGTAACCAATCCCTAACTCTTCATGCACAGACCAGGCTGGCGTGCCTTGGGGGACTCGCAAAATCCGACGCAAGAATTTATTTTCCGCCACCTGTAACCTATGTGGGGGCACATACCCCCAGATTTCACTGCCATATACAACTCTAGAAATACCTTTAGACTTTTACAGTTTTAAAATGACCTCCGGGGCCCATGAACCCAATCTACTTGCAAAACTAGTGATGGCTCCCAAGGATTTATTCAGCTCGCTCAGCTTCCCTTCTAAGAGGGCTTCCCACTGTAGTTTATCATCAAATAACACTCCCAGATAGGGAAAGGCCGGGACCTTACCAAGGGTATAGTTGCCAGCTTTAAAGCTTTTTGTCCGGAGCCCCCGGCGAATTACCACTAAGACATAGGACTTGGTATAATTCACAGACAGGTCCAGCCTGTCCATAAATGCCAAAAAACCATCTATTAAAACCTGCAAGCCCCGGCCCGTACGGGCCATGAGCACTGCATCATCGGCATAGAGTAGGCCTGGCAAAGCTCTCCTACCTACTCTAGGGGAGTCTGACTGGAGGGCCAAAAGGGCAGCCTCGAGGCCATTAATATAAACCGAGAATAAAAAAGGAGCTAGGATACAGCCTTGACGCACCCCCCCGAATACAATTAAAATGATTGGAAAGATCTCCCTCATGGGAAAATCTCACTGCCGCCGTTGTGTGGGCATGGAGTGATATCAGTAGATGGACAATGCGAGGATCCACTCCCAGAGAAGTTAATATGTCCCACAGCTTAGACCGGTTTACCCGGTCAAAAGCGGACGTAAGGTCCATGAAAGCTAAGTACATAGCGCCCGTTTGGGCCACTGTGTATTTAGATATCAGAAGATAAAGATTGATACATTGGTCCGTGGTTGACAAGCCTTCCCGGAAGCCATATTGGGCTTCCGATAAAATGTGGTAATCTGTAGCCCACAAAGACAATCTAGATAGAAGTACCCGACCCAGGACCTTGACTACGGCATCAATGAGGGAGATTGGGCGGTAAGATTGCGGATTATTCTTATCTCCTTTTTTAAAAATTGGGACTATGATGGCGGTGCACCAGGAGGGCAACGTCCCCTTTGAGGCCGCCGCATTTAGGACTTGTGTCAATAAAGGAGCCCAAACCTCGGTGTTATCGCGGAAAAGGTCGGGGGGTATACCATCAGGGCCTGGGGCCTTATTTGATGCCAAGAACTCAATGCTTGAGGCTACCTCCTCCAAATAAAAACTAATGGGGGAAACCGCCACACATGGAGGCATATCTAAGCTGCACTTGCCGTGGCAGACTACATTATAACCATTTTCATAATGAGACACCCACTGATCTGGCGTGATGTGGTGGCAAACTGTCGGGTTGGCTGGTTCTGCGAAGCAAGGGCTATTGATGATTTTCCCAAATAAAGTTGAATTCCTCAGTTCGCCCGCTTTGGTTAAGTCCTCCCAAACCTGCTTTTGGAGTTGGAGTCTGCGCTCTCTGAGCGACTCTTTATAAAGGCGTCGGCGCGAGGACACTCTATCTTTCTCCCGTGGCACCTGTTTCAAGGCTGCTTTTAGCACCCTTAAAGCCTGCGAACACTTATGGTCAAACCATGAGGGGGAAACCCGGACCCGCCCCACTGCCTGTGTGGTTAAGAGACCAGAAACTCTCTGAGCGATGGAGGAGAACAAACTTAAAATTTCCTCGCTCGGTGTATTAAGACTCAGACATACGCCTATCTCTTTCTGGCATGAAGAGAAAAGGCCAGGGTCAAAGGCCTTTACGTCTATGCTCGCCCATCGAAGGTGCCTACTCTGATCAGTGGAAGTTAAGGATGCCTGGAGCTTATGGGGACCTATGGTAGAGTAGCCCAGCCCTGTCAGTACCAATGTCAGTGGGTTATGGTCGCTAAAAGCACTATACTCTATATTAAATGAGCCGGGACCGCTCCCAAAAGTGCTGTGACGAAGACAAAATCTATAATAGTTGCAGAACCCCTACCTTTATAGGTCGGGGACAATTGAGAAATAGGCCCGGGGTACCAAAGATCTAAGGTGTTTACCAGACTATGAGTAAGTAACAAATTGTTTAATGCCTTCCCTTCCATTGTGTGTTCCATGTGGAGGTCGTCTGAAAGCGGGCAGGGCTGGGCAGTCGACTGGATCTTCACAAAAGATGGACACAAATGACAGTTGAAATCACCCGCTAGAATAAAATTTGTGTGCCCGCGACCCTCCTCCTTTATCGAGTCAGGGGCACAATTTAAGGCATTGAGATTAGGGGACCCACCCTCTCCCCTCTTGGCATTTTAAAACTTAATTATACCAAGAGTGAGTGCTCTCCCCATATGCAATTCTATACCCTGGAGTGCCTGAAAAGCCCACTTTAAAATCTTTAGGTCTTTACATAGGTCTAGGGCCACAAATATAATAAGGCCTCCACTAGCTCGTCCCATGAATGAGTTTGACGCTGGACAAAAGATAGTCTTATACCCATCCAAAAAGAAATTATTCTTGGTCTCCCAGGTTTCCTGTAAGCATATAATTTTATATGACCTGACAAACAATAGCCAACTATCATCAGTAAACTTGGAAGAGAGACCTGCCACATTCCAGGATATAAGACTAAATTCACTACCAGGAATGTGGTTGATATTACAAGGGGCGGGAAATGGAGAGAGAGGCTCCTGAGGCCTCTCCTGAGGCATGTGGTTAATCACGGGAAGCACATAAGGGGGTGGGGCTGATACAATCTCATTTGGGCTCGATATTAATAGGGGGCAAACTTCCTCTACACTCTGTCTCAGGGGGTCATTTTGTTGGCAAGGATAAGCGTTTGTCTCCTCAACCTCCTGAAGTCAATCCAACTCATTCAAATCTGCAAGGGGGCCATAAGAGTTTGAAAGTGGCAACGGCTGCCCCAAACCTCCTTCATCAAGCCTACCCCTTATGGGCAGTACCTCCCCTGGAATGCACAGCGGAGGTCTATAGAAAAAACCCAGCGGGAGTAGTTTGATGCATGAGAATGGGGAAAATGATTTAGATGCCCCAGAGAGAATTTTACGTGCTAGCTCCGGGTATCGTACCGAGATAATGATGCAGTCTCCTCAAAGGATTTCCTTGATGGGCCTATCCACGCCACCCTCCGCGCCATCAGGATATCCTTATGATCCCTGACAGAATACCCGGAGTGCAAGGCCAGCCAATGGGAGACTTTATTAATGAGTTGGACCGTGGATTCCTCTTTATAAGCAGGTAGGCCAGGCACCCCTGACAAAACCACAGAATAGGGAGCACATGCTGGGGGAAGGTCAATCACAGGGAGCTGGTGAACCTTAGATAATTGCACCCCTATATAAGGGTTGTCTTCGAGGCCTAGGGCCTGGTGGGCCCGCGCTGCGCTAGGAGCACCGTCTCCCACTATGCCAAGACCACCAGACCCTGGCGCTGTATGTTGTGCCGTAACTCCCTTGGACTTTAGGAGGGCATTAACGTGCGAAGCACCACTGTTACTAAAGGGAATAGCAAAAGGACTGGTATCAACTAATGAGGGGCACACTGGCGATTGAGAAGGTGGATGTTTTTCCACTGAAGTCAAAAGAATATCCATCTTGCTAGCCAAATCCCTAATTGCCTGCTCCAGTTTATCCAATCTTTTCAGGATCAGAGATAAAAGGTCCGTAAGAGTCACTGTGATGTTATGTAGAGCTGGCGTCAGATGGGTCAACAATTCCTCCGCAAGCAGCCCATTTGCAGCATTCGTCTGACCCTGACGTGTAATCACAGAAGCTTCCATGATCTTCTTTGCCTTCCGTTTCCGTTTAGGAGCGGGGGAGCTCACCGGGTCAGGGGATGGAGTAGACAGGGAAAGGGGAGGCTCAGGCCTCGAGGCTAGGGGCTCGGGTGGGGATGACTCCACGGGTACCAAGTTTGGAGCTGGGGAAGGGGCAGGCAGGACCTGGGCCATGGGGGTCATTGGCAAGGTAGGTGGCAAACTTAGTCCCGAGCACCCTAAGTCTAATGAGAGCCGCCTCTCCGCCTGAACTATCTCCTTCTTGATAGCGCCCACTGCCTTTGCCAGAAATGTGTCAATGGTATGGCACGGCTGACCCATAGGGGTCGCTAGCTGAGCCTTCCTTTTTCCCATTATGCTCGATCGAACAGAGCCCGATGACAAATTGTCCCATTACCCAAAAAGCCCAGGAGGGGCAGCAAAGTGCATAACAGTGGTTTGTTCAAATTTGCTCAAAGTCCATGTGAGATTCCACAGAATAACTAACCAAGTAAATAAAGTACTCACAAATGGACCTGTGTCCTTGATTCCTGGGGCGACCCCTCCAATTGGCAGGCATTGGAGACATTGGTAAAAGCTTTCATGCAAACCCGGCCGTAACCCGGATTGTAAAACCAAGAGAGTAAGCCCAGCCTCGGCCAGCCGCGGACGGGTGCAGATGGGTCCGCCCTTGGCCCGGGCTTTACCCAGGCACGGCCCCGGCACGCCCACATGCGTCCCGTGCTGCGGGGATCCCCGGCCGCTCTTATGCACCTCCGGGCGCGAGGAACTGTCGTGGACACCTCCTGGCTCTGAGGATCCTGGGGATTGGAGTCCCCCGACGTGGCAGAGTTTGCGGCAAGTAAAGCGGGCTCCCGTGCTGCGGGGAGCCCCGGCTGCTCTTATGCACCTCCGGGTGCGAGGAACTGTCGTGGACGCCTCCTGGCGCTCAGGATCCTGGGTATTGGAGTCCCCCGACGTGGCAGAGTTTGCGGCAAGGAAATATGCATTGTAAAACATTAGCACAAAGTACCCCACTGTGTGACTGCTATGTGTTTGCTGTAACTAGAGTGCATGTTGGACAAATTCTCATAGACTTTCAAACGTTGAGTTACAATATTCAAGACAGCGTGAGGCCTTGATGGACATTTTAAAGTGGTTGTGTGGGAACAGCAGATTTATTGTGCTCAGTGGTTTTAGGGTGTCCTAATCCACAAGAACCTCATTTACAAATTGAGATGTTTTTTTCAATGACCAACAAACATGCAAATAATGAAAAATGTCCTAGCTATCATAATGGAAAGTTTCAATTCTATAAAGGACTCAGAGGCCAGGATTATGTTATAAATCTGTACTTCTCTGATAATAAAAATTCACAGCAGCCATATAAACAACAACTCATTATAAAACTGACATTCCCAAAAGTCCATGGGAGGTTATAACAAGTAACAACAACCAATCAAGTAATGGCAGTCACAACATAGTCCATTATCACTCTCCATGCTGCCTCATCTCTTCGTGCGAATAATGCAGTCCTCATTTGCTCACGAATCCTACTTGGAGCCATCAAGTCCTAATAGGAACCAAGAAAAAGAAAAATTCTCATAACTGTTTCCTTAGACAGGGGGAAAAAATCTGTTATATCAGGAACCATTTTTACAACAGTCAGTGCAAAAAAAGTACCATTTAAGAATCAAATCCATCAAAATACAACTCAGAGAACCTCATTACTTAATAAGTACGGGGAAGGTTAGGCACCCGAGAACTTTCTCGGCAGGTAGGATAATCCTCGCCTCTGAGTCCTTAATAGAACTGAAACTTTCCGTTACGATAGCTAGGAAATTTTTCATTCTATGTCAGGACCAGACACAAGGATTATGCTGGTTCAAAGCTTGTCCACTATCAATTGAGCTATATCCATCACCGGCTTGAAGTAGAACCTCTTGAAAGTGGAAGACCAGTCCGCCATGTACATGATATCTTCCAAGCAGGCACCAAGCTGAAAAGCATATATACCATCACTCCTCTGGCAGAATGTGCTCCAAACATCCCCACATTAATTGCAGCTTCACTCATGACCCAATGAACCCATAGGGCAATTGTGGGGGAAGAGACTCCTCTGTGCGGTTTCCGCAGGACAATCAAAAATTGTCGCTCACCTGGCAGGTAGAAATCCTCTGTCATCTCTTCATATGCCTTCAAGCATTTGACAACACATAATTTGGGAGAATCCGCAAAGACAAGGTCCATCATCAGCCAGTGTGGCCGAAGGTTCAGATCGAGCAGGAGTTCTGAAAGAGGGGGAGTAGGAATGGAAAATCCCAAGAAAGTTTTCCATAACAACTGAGAACCAAACTTGTGATCTCCAACAAGGTGTCACCAACACCACCTCTGCTAACTGCCTGTGAACCCGGGCCACCACCCTCATTATCATCGAGAATGGGGGAAAAGCATACCCCTTTTGCTTCCAATCCCGGAGGAGTGCATCCATCGCCACTGCCAGGGGCTCCGGCCTCCAACTGAAGAACCTGGAAAACTGATGGTCCAGGTGAGAGGCAAAAAGATCCATCAAAAACGCCCCCACCTGTCTGAAATCATGGAGATTTCTGGATCCAGTTTCCAAAGACTGGAGTTGTGTCAATAGCGAGAGCGCCAATCTGCCACCTGGTTCAACTGGCCGGGAAGATACTCGGCTGTGACTGATACATGATGGTCCAGGCAGCATTGCCGAAAATCCTTCACTAGATCTGACAGTGATTTGACCTGTTCCCTACCAGATGGTTGATGTAACGCACCATGGATACACAGTCCATTTTGAGAAGGATGCAAAATCGAATGCTATCCTTGGTTCATTAACGAATGGCGAAGGAACCAGCGAGGAGCACCAAACAGTTTCCGCTGGTAGAGAGCTCTCCACAGCAAGTGCCCCATCCTAATTTACTGGCTTCGGACTCTAAAATCAGACCAGAACTGGAACCGAAGATTGCCTTCCCGTTCCAAGCCTCCACGTGGGAAAGCCACCATTGGATCTCTTCCTGAGCTTCTTCCGACAAAGGAACTGACTGGTAGTACGTGAGCCCCCTCTGAAGGTAATGGGCCTTGAGACGTTGTAGGGCCAGATAGTAAAGGGGCCCTGGAAAGATCGCCTGAATCAACTATGACAGTAGACCCACCAGTCTCGCTATCTGGCGCAAAGAGGGGTATGGTCTGGAGAGAGTTTGTCTCAAAATGTGATGGATCTTTGCCATAGAAGACACAAAGACGCCACCGCTAAGACTATAACATACCCCAGAAAGTCAGTCATCTGCGACGGGTGTAAAAGTGACATGCATTCATTAATCACAAACCCCAACCCTTCCAGAAGTTTGACCACTGACTGCAGTTGCAAGGACAGAGTTCTTGAGCATTGATTCATAATGAGCATGTCATCCAGATAAATGATGAGTCTCAACCCTTGTACTCGCAGGTGCTCTACCACAGGTTTGAGTAGTTTCATAAAGCACCACAGTGCTGACGACAGGCCGAAGGGAAGTGTGAGGAATTCATAAGCCTGGTCCCTCCAACGAAACTGAAGGAATCTGCGGTGGGGTTGAAAAATTGGGACAGTCTAGTATGCATCCTTCAGATCCAGGTGCACCATCCAATCAAATGGTTGGAGTAAGTCCCACAGAAGATGGTTACCTTCCATCTTGAAATTACGGCACACCAACCATTTGTTGAACTCTCTGAGATTGATCACTAGTTGCTGACCTCCGTCGCGCTTGTCGACCAAGATGTTGCTTAAGAAACCATAGGGATGAAGAGTAAAATAGCATACGCCCCTTTGTCGAGGAGGGCCTTGACCTCTGTGTCTATAAGGGCACTCTCCATTGTGGAGAATCCTATCGGACGCGGGGCGGTGTCCTTTTGTCGAGAGCCAGAGATCTCTATCTGAAAGCCTTGAACTGTCTGAAGGACCCATGCATCTGTCGTGAGAGACACCCATCTGTGGAGTCAAATGGCCATCTATCCTTAGAAGGGAAGAAGGATGAATACTCACCATTATTGGAGGAGCCGGAACTTTGTCCTCTGGAACCACCTTTGCCACGGAAATGCCGGGATTTGGTGGTGTAGAAGGTCTTGAACCTGGTTTGGTTCTGTATTGACTGCGTCCGTAGCCTTGCCCTCTGGAGAAGGTTTGGGAGGACAAATGGCCAGCTGAGCAGCCCCTACCACAGCTGGCCCCTTGGAAAATACAAGGGTGGAAGATCCTCTTAATAGAAGTTTGGGCCTTGTTCAGCATAGAGAACATGGCCACAAAACTTCCCCAGCTTCCCTGGGCCACCATCCCTGCCTCCGAAGACACCAAGTCTCACAACTTAGGGTCCACCTTGATGAGTAGGGAGTGGCGACGCTCCATAGACAGGGCACAGTTGGCATTACCTAAAAAGATTATGGCCCTCTGAGCCCAACCAGATAGGACCTCAGGTGTAATCAATGAGCCTGAAACTTTGGCCTCCTCCGCCATATCCAACATTTTGGTTAGTGGTCCAACAATGTCCAAATGTTGGTCTTGGCACGAGTGCCAGGAACGATCAATTCCTTACTTGGGATCCTTGATTAATTTAGCCAAGAAGGTGGCCATCATCCCTTCAATATTGTGAGTAAGGGCCACCTTCCCTTCTAATGACGGTCTGGGACATTTTGCGCACAAGCAACTGTGTGCCTCCTTTTCCAGAGGTTTGCACAGCCAGGCCGTGACGTAATTTGCCACTTTAGTCGCTGGGGTCCACCCCGCAGAGCGTGGGTGTATTATATCATCAGGATCCAGCATGTCGGAAGCCATGTCATTAAAAGGCTGGTCCAAGGCATCATTAGCCGTAAGAGATCGCCATGGCCTCGAGGGACCTAGCTTCCCGCCTGAATCCTCGTGGGAATCATCACCACCCCTAACATCTGGCGAGAACAGGGGGTTTCATTCCAACAAATCATTTGCCGTCCCCGATGGATTGGCTGGGGGCTCAGTGTGGGCCAAAAAAGGCCGCTTAAGGTACGCAAAGGCGTCCTGGTCCATCTGGTAAGCTGCTGCTTACGGTGAGAAGGCCCGGGTTCTATGATGGTCTGGGGTTGATTCATTCTGGCATAATCCGCCAAGACCTGCTTATAAAGGCGATGTTCAGCTGGGGCCATAGCGTCTGCTACTGCCCTATGGATGGAGGCATCTACTGCCTCATAGAAGTCATCATCCCGAGGCAGGAAGGACAAGGTCTCCACCTCAATGTACACATTCTCTGAAGACTGCATGACCTCCAGGAAGACGTTGGTGTGGTGACAGGCGAAACTGTCATATGTGGCACTGGGAAATCCAGTAGATATATATAGGGGGACTAGAGGTCACCAATCAGGCAGCATCTAGGTCCTAGGGACACACACACCCAGATGGATAGACAGGATCAACCTAGTACAGTGCCCCTTGTTATGCCAGAACGGCGTTCTCAATAGAATATGCCCCTCAGGGCGAAAAAAGATGTACAGGGCCAAAGGCGTGAATAGTAATAGGGGAAACCCCCAAATATGGGGCAACGGGCTGCTGTATATTGAAAAGTATTAGATAGTCCCAGGGCGATAAGAATTCTGCCACAAGATGCCCACAATATAGACATATATAGCACCGAGGGGCATTGTCACAAACTCCCAGCTACTGCGCGGGGATATATCCAGTGAAACTCGCTAATTAGGCCTGAGCGAAAGCCAAGCGCCTAACGTGCCCACAAGGGGGCTTGGAAACACTCATGGCTTAGCCCGGTCGGGTGTCACCAAACAGAGTCTACGATGGTATACAGAACCCATGCCTTGGGGCGTCAGTCTCCAGGCTGTGTGGAAAGAGCAGGCAAGACTCCTGTGGCGCAAGTCTCCCGAATCCGAATGGGAGCCGACGGGTGCGCATTGCGGGAGGAGAGGGGACCACTCTGGACTGCAGGAACAATGCCACCTAGTGGTCAGAGGGCCACACTGGGCCTGCCAACAAAACAAAATAAAGCCACATAAGGAGGGCAGGAATGCTCCTGCAGTGCAGCTAGAGTAGGAGGAAAATCACAATAAGCAAGACAATGCCAAATTATTACACACAGAGCAGAAAAAGGCATTAAAATACTAGCAAACATATGCAAAGCAGTAGAGAAAGAAGAAACACTTATCTGTGACTGCTGAGCAACGAAGAAAAGAGCCAGCATGGGCAATGATAATGGTCTATGTTGTGACTGCTATTACTTGATAGGTTGCTGTTATTTGTTGTAACCTCCCATGGACTTTTATGAGTGTTAGTTTTATAATGAGCTGTTGTTTGTTTGGCTGCTGTGAATTTTTAATATCAGCAAAGTTATGATTTAATGCATTATCCTCACCTCCGGTCCTGACATAGGATCAACTATTATATAAAGTCTTGTGTAAATTGGACTAATTCAACCCGAGATTAAAATAGGAGTCTCAAGTACTCGGGCTGGAGATTAATCTCAGAATTTGTGCAAATCGGAGGCAGTCAACTACAAACCCCAAAGTTGGATTCTGTTTTGGCAGTCAACAAACAATCAATTTTTGATACTTAGGAGTTAGCTGGCTAGCATGTGCATTTTTATGCCCCATTGGTTTGTTGAAGTAAAGCACATTGTATGCATGTTGAAAAACAGACCGTTCACTCAAAGCACACCCACTGGAGACAGATGGAAATATTGGGCCTAAGCAAGTATTGCAGCTAATTGGCCTATCTGGCTTTCTATAAGGACAACGTGATTTACAGTTTCAGCGATAACTGACAGATTAAGGAGTATCTGGCTGCCTGTACCTTCAGAGTATTAGGATTTAAGAGACTCTGGGGCATATTAGCAAGACCGGCGATAAAATTATCGCCGTTTTAGCGGCAGGAAACTGCCGCTAAAACGGCGATAATGGGCTTGCTAATATGCGTTATAGAATTCCAATAGAAGCCCAGGTTAGCCCATTATCGCCGTATTAGCGGCAGTTTCCTGCCGCTAAAACGGCAATAATGTTATCGCCGGTCTTGCTAATATGCCCCTCTCTTTTTATGGATAAGGGCATGGTTTCTGTTCAGTGCATAGGTAGAAAATCACAGTGAGAATCACTCAAACGCTAATTTGTAGGAACTGTAGCTGCACTTAATGATGGCTTTTTCCAGGGCTTTAGCAGGGATATGTGTGTTTTCATATAACTTGCAAGTTGTAGGGCCTGAGGGAAGCTGTGGGAGAATTGGTTGGTACATACTCAATTACCTGACGTTTTGTGCTCACCATGCATATTGAACATTTAAGAAGATTAGATTATGAAGTTTGAGCAAGCTAAATAATCATGAAATAACACCTCCCCACCTCAGGAGCTACTCTGCGTTCTATGCAAGCTGGCAGACCATGTTGAAGCGAGTGGTTTCTGCTTTTATCCCGATTATATTGCCTAAAGACAACACAGATTGAAAGTGGGAGGTTGGACTGTTTTCCGTCGCATAGCTGGTGATGCTGGTTGCATGAAAACCCATTTTAGAGGGAAATGGGCGCATCACTTGTACTTCTTCTTCTTTTTATTCGATCAAAAATATGATCATTCACATCATAAAACAGTACATCAGAATAAAACCAATAGATATTACATTAGAAAGAATATAAATTCATTAAAATCTAATAAAATACAAAATTATGGGTCCCATAAAAACATAGTAAGCACGATCAAACAAAAACCAAGTAGGACTAAATAGGCACAACAATGTTCAGAGACCAGTTTACACATTTTGTCCTCCTCCACCAGGCAAATAGCAAGAATCTCGAAATAGCGAACACTAACCATCTTGTGGTATCAAATTTAAAAATGCGTATGGCATCTGAAGAACACCTAATGGAAAGCATACGGCAAACAGGAACTATCCATGTTCTTCTAAAATCAACATAGGAGGGACAGAAAAAGAAAAAATGCTCAAGTGTCTCGGGGGCAATGTGGCAAGAAGGACACAATGGATCGACCGACATATTTCCCCAGGAACTTCTCCTAGCATTTAAGGGAATAGTTCCATATCTAAGTTGGGTATACAGTGCTCTTGCCTGTGGGGGTTCGATATCATCCAAAAAGTTTCGAAACCAAAACTG
The DNA here is from genome assembly GCA_963921515.1 of Calotriton arnoldi. Taxonomy (NCBI): domain Eukaryota; kingdom Metazoa; phylum Chordata; class Amphibia; order Caudata; family Salamandridae; genus Calotriton; species Calotriton arnoldi. The sequence goes on along the minus strand of CAWUFW010012489.1, from coordinate 405,852 downwards.
TCTTTAACATTTAAAAACCTTGTTGTTAAAGTGCCATGTGCAATACGTTCAATGTTTTCCGAAACCATCAACCCCCAAAACCTTTTTTAACAAGAGGGACCATAGATTTAATAATGGTCCCAGGTTCCTCCCAGAGCTGCCCCAACCCTATTTTTGAGAACCAAGCCTTGATCTTTTTAAACCACTTAATTCGGCCTGTTTGCTTGTGCAGGGCAATCAGCTCAACCAAAGCTTCCTTCAGCGGTACCTGAGTATTGCTTGTCCAGACCCTTATCCAAAACAAGAGTGCCCTAAGAATAGCAAAATGTTCAATAGATTTTAAGCCAAGATCTAGCCTTAGCGGCAGTAGTGGTGTGTTCACTGGCAGATTCATAATGGCTCTAATAAATTTATTTTCAGCAAGGGTTAGGTCCGTCAGATTTTCCAACCCCCATAACTCGGCCCCATATAAGGCGGCTCCTAATGCTTTTGCCCTGTGCAATTCTAGGATGGGAGAAATGGGCCGGTAGGGGAGGCCCTAACCTTGCGTACTAGGGCACAGTCTACGTGCTGGAGGGTCAAAGTACTCTTTTCCAAATGCAGATTCCAAGCCAACCTATCGCTAATACGAACTCCCAAGTAATCAAAGGACTTAACTTGCTCCAATACTTGCGTGCCCAGCACAAGTTTAGCCTTGCTGGATTTGTAGGGATTAAAAGACATGTATTTAGTCTTGGAGCAATTTATTTCTAGGCCCTTTTCTTTGCATACCTTAGCAAATTTATTTAAAAGGTTTTGGATTCCTCGGGGTGTTCTAGCAATAAGCAGTGTGTCGTCCGCAAACAACAAACAAGGCACTGCACTGCCTGCCAGTTTCGGAGGGTCTCCACCACAATTATAGAGTTCACCAATTAGACCATTGATATAAAGGGTAAATAATGTAGGCGCAAGAACGCAGCCCTGGCGCACACCTTTTCGGACCAGTATGTTATTGGTCAAGCTTCCTTCGGAATTCCACCTAACCTTTTGTGCTCACCATGCATATTGAACATTTAAGAAGATTAGATTATGAAGTTTGAGCAAGCTAAATAATCATGAAATAACACCTCCCCACCTCAGGAGCTACTCTGCGTTCTATGCAAGCTGGCAGACCGTGTTGAAGCGAGTGGTTTCTGCTTTTATCCCGATTATATTGCCTAAAGACAACACAGATTGAAAGTGGGAGGCTGGACTGTTTTCCGTCGCATAGCTGGTGATGCTAGTTGCATGAAAACCCATTTTAGAGGGAAATGGGCGCATCACTTGTACTTCATTTCATGACGTTGTGGGGAAACTGCATTGTTTGCAGGGTTGGTAAGTACACCAGTTTGCTGTGACATAACTATAAGTATATTTTAGGACTTTTACCAGACGGTTGATTATGCATTGAGCTCTCTAAATGTTGCTTGCACCTTACTTGATCATGATATTTGGGGAGTCTTCATTGTTTGGCAGTGTGAGGTGTACATATAGTGAATAGATTTAGCACAAGGCAGATAAAAAAAAACACCTTGCAGAGCAGTCTTTGATTATTCTTACCTGAGTTGATCATACTGTGGGAAGCCTTCATGCTTGGATGTGTTTGGTAGCTCCGTTTGGTGTGAGGTAACACTGCTTGGTTGAGTATGAGGTGTATATGCTAAATACATCACTTAACTTGTTTGCTGTTCTTCTGTCTAACAGGGTACTGCCCCTACAGCATGCTATAGTCCGTATGCAATTAACTGTTACATCTTGCTACCTACACCCTGAACCATACGATGCTGACCCATGAGGGTCCCACGAATACTCAGGGTACATCAATTCTGATTGACCATATGAAGCAGCTCTACATACATAAATAAGCATGCTACACAAAGCTGCTTCCCCCCACAAGCCAGTGAACAATCAGCATCATGCTGGAGCATAACCATGCGTGCATCCAGGAATGTGGATTATTACAAGCAAATGAATGTATGCCTAGCTGTACAATAAGCGCCTCTAGGCTGTGGTCCACCCATGTGCAAGCCCAGCCTTAGTGGGACATTTGAGTGCAGTCTGAAAGTCACCAGTGGCTTGAGAGAGTGTATCTGTTCAATGTCAAACTGTAAATAATGTTTGTAGAGATTCCGCTATGGTCTCATGCAAAAAACAACGGTGTTAAGGAGCCAATGGCAAGGGCTCACTTCTACTGCCATTTTTTAGGGCAATTCCAGATTCTCAATTGAAACTGTGGATGGTTAAGGGGGAGACATATTGCAAGTACCTCCAGCAGGCTAATAACTATGATAGACTTGATACTTGAGCCAGGTAAGACCACCTGAGTCTGGCCTGAGAATCTATAACAGTGGGTGGTCCTACAGGTGCACTAGATATAACCCACAACTTGTGTCATCATTTAATGTTAATCCCAAGTCTGTCCATTGATTATACATTTCACACGATAAATATCATAGGCAAACACTAGTTTATAAAAGTTTTTCTTTTTGTGGTAAATTTGGGCAGCGTGAACCACAGGGCTTCTGAATTGAGTGGAGTCTAGCGTTACAGCAAACAGTGTTTCTAAGAGTTTCTGAGGACTATTTATTTTCTTCAGATTTTTGCTGGATATTTTTCATCAACAGATAAAAATCGCAAACTGAACCACACAGTCCCATGATTCTCCCCACACTTAGCATACAAGTTAGTCCTGAATGTTTAGCAATTTAAGCTCTTCCTTAGATCAGCTCCCAAAATATAACCATTAATAAACTGATCAAATTGTGACATGTCTTCATTTATGGGTGTTTTTGTTAAACGTATGAGATAAATTTAAAGTACTGTAAGGCATGTTTTCAGTACATTTAGCAATTGTGGTTTCTTACAGCCATCATAGCTCAGATCCAATACATGTGTTAGTGCAGGGGAGATCAACTATGGGAGTCACATGTGATGCATGGTGGAATTAGCCCAATCATCAATTCCCTTTCTCACCACAGTGATCATCAGCATGATTATTTAACTTTTTGATCTCAGTTCCAAATTATCACTTATAACAGTATGTATTAATTATATGTGTTAATATTGTTTTGCACGTAGTGTCCTGAAAGGTAGCTTGGACTTGCTGTGTGGAAGACCTGAATTGAAAATTCCCCTGCAGCAAAGGTCGAAAAACGTTGGTTCCTTATAATTTATGGGGACCAGAAATATAGTAAGCTTATGAGAAATGACAGCCTCCAGGGAAATTCCATCTTGAAAAATAATTAAATTAAATTATTTAAAATTCCAACAGGGACTGACCCTGAATAGAATGGTGACTGGGGCTTGGAGCGCAACACCTCATGCTGGTTGGGTGTGTTACTGTATGTGAAAAACTGTAGATACCTTTCAACTTATGTTATTTGCATGCCAACAATTTGGTATCTCTGCAGAACAGTTTGCTTTGTAGCGAGGACCCCGATAATAATTGATGAACTAGAGAAGTACAAGGGCTGGATTACATCCTTAAATGATTTACACGTTATCATGATTGCTATGTTAAGACTAGCAAATGGGGGGGCGTGGTCTAAATGACAACAAGTATGGCCGCATCCTGCTGAAGCTCTGCGGCGTCCACAGTCTTGCAGTAAGAAATATATGGCAAATACCTTCATAATGGACATTTACAGGTGAAAATACATGCAGTCATGCTAGCGACTGGCCTTGCTATGCTTTTTTTTCAAATTAACAATTAATCTAAGGACTTTCTTAGTTCCAGGACGTTCCACCCTCCATATTGGTTTCTCACACGACGAGAGGCTCATATTACATTTCTCTCCTTCGGTGTTAGTAAAATGCCAACAATTTTGTCTGCCTCTCAGAAACCAATTATTGCATGTTTTTGAGATACATTAAGCCACTCTCAGAGGAATAAATAGTTAGATTATGGGCTTGAGGTGTTACGGCAGCCATTTTGTAGTGATATGAGGTCGCTACATGTTTTCTCCACAGTTTGTAGAGATATTGCGCAATGTTGACTGTGAAGATATTTTTCAAGCAAATATTTTCCTGTTCTTTATGTCTGTAGTTTGGATCCACTACGCATGACCTCATCCGTAGCATGGTTTAATATCATGGTTTTCCTCACTCTGGCATAGCATACACATTTTTTCACTTTGGGAGTCCTCAATTGATTTATATATAATACTGTTCTATGGGAAGAAATAAAAAAAAGTCCACTCCCACTCTGAGTTACACATCTCCAAGGTCATATATTTTCAATCTCTCATCAAGTCTAAAGCTGTCATGGTGAAGGGAAAGGAATATTCTTCTACGGACAATCAGGAGCTTCTGATTCCTTCTCAGGGTCCTGATGCCATTGTTAAAAAGATTAATGCTTTGGACTCGATTAAAAGGCCCAAAAAAATGTGGACTCTCCTAAATCTCCATCAACTCTAAGACTCGACAATTTGATGGATGAGCTAAATACCTTACAGCATTTTGTTATTGAAACTACAGCAGCTCTGCAAAGACTGGAAGAACAATAGTCTATGCTAGATAATAGGATCTTCACCATGGAGCAATGCCTTGGTGATGTGGAAGTCTCAGTACCTAATGTCCATCAAATATATAGCTATGCTTAAGTAAGCAACTGAAGACTTTGAGAACAGAAATAGGAGAAACAATCTCAGACTTATGGCATTCTGGAGGGAGCAAAAGGCACAGAAATGATTGCTTTTCTTTGGCTAATATTACCACAGATTGTTCATTGCACTTTCAAAAACCGTTTAAGCATACAAAGATACCATCGTCTTGGTCCATAACTTACATCAACCTCTCGAGTTCAAGCTAGAGGTATTATTATATTATTTCTCCTACATACTGATCTGATGGAGATTGTTAAAGCTGTAAAATTGCAAAAATCTCTTCAATGATCAGGAAATACCGTTTTTGTCTCATGATGTTTCCAACGTAACGACTACTAGGCGGAAACAATTCCTTGATTTACGACCCCAACTTTGAGCTATGAATGCTATATAGGGACTGGTACATCCTTGTTTCTTCCAAGTTACTTACAGAGACAAAACCATCACGTATACTGACCCTGCTATTTTAAAGGACTTCATACAACTACACCAGGTGGAAGATATGGATGTTGGTGCTCATGCAATTGGTTAACTATGCTTGTTTGCTGTTCAATGTATTTTACATATTGGTTTTCATCCTCTTAGAATTCCTCTCTTGATTTTTCAGTAGTAATCCCTTATATTTCTTCTCTTGCAGATTTGTCTCCCAATCTTCTTGATTGCAGTGATATGTTGTAAAGTAAACTTCTTCAATTGATATCAGTTCTGTAATGTTGTTAGTTTCACGCCCGATATATACCCTCTCTGTAGCTAAGTGACACTTATTTACTTTATGCGTAATTATCTTTGTTATTGTTTATTTCACTAACCACTTCGAAATTTTTCATTTATTGCTTATTATTTTGTCATTCTTCTTTTATGCGATTATAAGTCGGGGTCTGCATGTCTTCTTGTGGGTGTTCCCTATTCCTTGCTCCTGATATGGTGTATGTTTTACTGTTAGAAATGTTTCAATGTGTGATTTTTTTGATAGTGCCTCTCTCTTTGTACTTCAAGTTTGGGATGTTTTCTCCAGTCACATTTTGAGTTTTTCAATTTCTACATTACTATCTCCATTTCTCATATCTCCTTTTTCAATTTTCTCTTTCTTCTCTTACCTCTCCTTTCTTTTTATATTATTCCGTTTTCTTGACAGAGAATGTTCTTGTTCTATCCATAAAACTGTAAAATGAACCTTAGAGTTATTACTTGGAATGTTAAGCGCCCCAAAAAACCCTATTAAGAGACAACAAGTTTTAACTTATCCATCAAGGCTGAAGGGACAATTGGCTCTATTACAAGAAACTCATTTATCAGAGAGTGACATATGTAAACTTCAGACACAGTAGGTTGGGGATATTTTCTATTCTCCTGCTTCAGGTATCAAGGCTGGAGTTGCTATTTTATTAAGCATTTAACTGTACAGTTGTTTTAGAAGAAAATTATTCTGTTGGTAGGTGGATGTCGGTTCATCTTAAGGTCAATGACACTGAAATTTACACTATCAATGCAAATGGACCCAATAATCATGACCCCCAATTTTGGTATACCTTCTCACAGATGCTTCTAAAATAACCTACTGATAATATTGGGGGGTGATTGTAATCAGATAGTTGATCCCTTCTTAGACAGATAGTCAATGGTTAAATTCATCCCCAACACCACACATAAATCATTTAAGAGGATAATCTCTCATAGAGGTTTAATAGATGCATGGAGATTAGTTAACCCATACCTTAGAGAGTATACTTTCCATTCCACATTACATTAATCTCAATCAAGTATAGACTACCTCTTCATTAGCAAAGTTATGACTCAGGCCCTACATACTTCAAAGATTGGTTCTATAGTCATTACAGACCATGCCCCAATATGGTCAGATTTTGACCTGCTACATATTAATTCAAAATCCTCACGATGGAGGTTTAACAACACTTTTTTAGGTGACCTGGCTTTTTTAGCACAATTCCAAAAGTTTAGTCATGAATTAATTTATTGCCTTTAAAATGAATGACAATATCCCGAGGATAGTCAACGATTTCGCCCCATTACCCTGATGCTTTTACAGATTTAATGACATCTCTTGGTTTAAAGTTAATTTTAAGAAATCATATATTATCATATGCGGCCCCAAGTTGACAAAATCCAAAACTTTTATGATGAGGAAAAGAGATGGATCAAGTCAAAAGGTTTTCGTATTTGGATAATCTATTCAGTACGCAGCAGACAACTAGGGTCACGGATGTTCTCTTTCAGTTTGTAGCTAAATTGGGTCAGAAACCAGTAAAAGAACTGTTAATTCTCTATAAAGTAAAATGCCTTTCCATCGCTACCTACGGGGCAGGAATCTGGGGGTATAGTATGAGTCATAAACTTCAAGCAGTGGAGAACAGCTTTATTAGAAGATTTTTAATGGTACCCAAAACTGCCTCCATAACATTCTGTCCCTCTGAATCAGGTCTGGAACATATTGAGGACCACATTGGCCTCACAACCTTTCTTTTATGGGCAAAAATCTGACTCTCAGAGGATTTCGCTTTTTCGAGAGCCATCATCGGGGACTGTCTTGCTGTGTATAATACAGAGAAGATACCCTGTTTCTACTATCTCAAACATATGTTTTTAGAGATTGGTTTATGTGATTTCTTTGATAATCCTTAAAATATGACATTATTAAATCAGCTTTTTTTTTGCTAGGAATAGTATTTGTCAACGGCAGCCCCAGACATATCATGGAATATTGAGTCCGGTGGCGGTTAGTCCTCTGACCAATCACTTGCAATTTTATTTAGATTTTATCATGAACCTGCAATATAGATTTTATCTCACAAGGTTTTAGTTAGACACAGTACACTGGTAGCTTTTCCATGTCAAGGAGGCTGGTCGGATAATATTATGCCATGTCCTTGTGATATCTTGTCCAAATAAAGCAGCCAGCACTTTGTATTATTTTTTGCACTTTATAGAACTACAAGAGCAAGATTTCTGCTCCCACTATTGAGAAAGCAAAGTCCCTGTACTATAGAGAAGGTTTTAGATATTTGTACTCATTGGCCTCTAGTGACATCTGTACAGCTGTTGTGAACATTATAGGGGGTACCCTTGTAATCAGAAAGCATTACGGGTAAAGATTGTTATAGAGTGACACGCACTGAAATTTTTATATTCAGTCAGTCAGTCAGTAAGGGTCTTATAAAGTGTGGCAACTCACCTGTGAGGGTCTCAAGGCGCCGGGTGGGGGGGTGGCTGGGTCTGCAGCTCAGTCGAAGATCCAGGTCTTCAGGTCCTTTCTGAATTGCAACAGCGATGGTGATTGCCTGAGGTGCAGAGGCAGGGAGTTACAGGTCTTCGCAGCGAGGTAGGAGGAGGATCTTCCTCCAGCCGTGGTCTTGCAGATCCGTAGGACGGTGGCCAGGGCCAGTTGGGCGGAGCAGAGATGTCAGGTGGGAGTTTGGAAGGAGAGACTGTGGTTGAGGTATGCAGGTCCGGTGTTGTGGAGGGTTTTGTAGGCATGCGTGAGAAGCATTAAGGGGATTCTCTTGTTAACAGGTAGCCAGTGAAGGTCTCTCAAGTGGCTGGTAATGTGCTTGTGGCATGGGATGTCCAGGATGAGTCTGGCGGAGGCGTTCTGGATGGTCTGCAGTTTTTGTGGGAGCTTCTGGGTGGTGTCAGCATTGAGTGTTGTTGCCGTAGTTGAGTCTGCTGCTGACGAGCGCATGGGTGACCGTTTTCCTGGGCTCAGTGGGGATCCACTTGAAGATCATGATCATGGCTGCTCGGAGCTGATGCTCCGTGGTATCCCAATGCTCAGCATCCAAATCCTGATGCTTCATCGCACCAAATCCAGCAGGAAATACTCACTCCCGATTCCGGAACATTGGAAGTGTCTGCTGCTGTGATCGCCATTCCCACATACCGCCCCGTTGCCGTGTAATTGGCTAATACTCACCGCCTTCACTGCGCATTGAGTAGGAGGGAAGCCGCCGCCTCGCAAAACAATTCAATTAGGCACCGCGGCACAGAGGAGCACGTCCGACAGACCCTTCCGCCGCTTGAGACGGCACGGAGCTGGCGATGCAAGTACTGCAGTGCTACCGCCTCCCATGACCGCCACCGAGCCAGTTCCCAACTGCGGCTCGGCTCGCGGCTGCCATCTTGGGACTTTCATCGATTGCTGGAAAAGTGCACGGAAACTCCACCTGGATGGCCTGCCTAACGGTCCGTAGCACCGGAGATCGCCGTGTCTGTGATTCACCACACAGCACAATTGACGGTGAGATCGGGGGCGGGCATGGCTCTTTGGTGTCAGCTCCGGGAGGACTTGGCGGACTGCCATCTTGAGACGGGGTCTCTCCCCACTTCAGTCTGACCCCGATCGCGAGTCTAAATTTAAAGCTCCTACTATCTGCCCCAAACGGTTGACCCGACTCATCTGCCGGAAAAAGCATTCTATTTGATTCCTTGGTTCCCTCGTTCTCTGGGCGTTATTTCACCTCGTTACAGACTGCCTGGCTCGTCTGACCCTGACGCCGTATCTAAAATGGCGGATTCCACCGCGATGATTATCACTGCCTTTGTGTCGGACAGGCAATCTTGATCTTTAGGCAGTTATTTTACTTCCAAAGATAACAAAGTAAGCCCTTCTCTTGCATTCTTCCTTGCCTAATGCTATCAAGCCCTTTCACCTCACCAACCTCCGTCCTGCCTCAGATGCCTTGACCTTAATATGGCAGACCTACCTGCAATCGACCACCACCAAATTGGCCTCCACCCACCCCCTTCTCGCTCCACCAGACTGCAGCAAAGAGAGAAACCACACCGGACTACATGGACTGGCTCACCGAGCTTACACCAGCGAGGCTAGGGATGCTCTCTCACCATCCTCCCCCACTCGGCTCACCCATCATGACACTGAATATGTGACTCATCTATTTTCTTTAAATGTTTTACTAGTAACAGATGTAACTTTTAACTGATGTTAATTTTGTAATTTTGTAACATTTTGGAACCTCATGTACAGCGCTCTGATACCTTCGGGTCTAGCCAGCGCTATATAAAACTCATAACCCTTTAACTCGCTTTTTATTGCTAGCCCTCCCATTTTAGACCACAAGGGTAACTGATTTTGATTTAGTTACGTTCATTTTGGCAGACTACTCATATTATTTTCTTGGATTTTTCCCACTACCTCCTACGTTAGCTACTCTAGGGCAGTAGGCGTCGGTACCAGCGTACCTACTATCATTTCCCCCTTTCTGCTGTATAGGTCCTCCCCTACCGCTCAACTGTCCCTAATCGGCCTCCATGAATGTGCCCCTTGCCAAAGCACTCCCTCTTCCCTTGTTGGGGAGGGATCCAGCATTTTTGCCCCGGAGTCTCAGATTCTCCTCTGAGAGAGTCCACAGTGTTAAGGGATTCACACATAGCGGAAAATGCCTAAACAGCCTCCTTTAATGTGCCCCTTGCCAAAGCACTCCTTCTCCCCTTGTTGGGGAGGGATCCAGCATTTATGCCCTGGAGTCTCAGACACCCCCTCTGAGAGAGTCCACAGTGTTAAGGGATTCACAAATAGCAGAGGTTTGGGACTGTTCCCTTTAGCGCTGGGAACTCAGCACCGTACACCGTGAAAAGGCGCTCTCTTTGAAACCTTTTTGATGATCTCCCGTAGGCTGATACTTTAACCCTCTGATGTACTTCGGCGACCGAGCAACCTTTGGCCGATGACCGGTGGAGTTGCCCTACGCAGCTATTGAGGAGTTTGGCTCTGGTTCCCCCCCTTGGCCATCTCCTACCCATCCGATCGTCAGACTCTGTCTCTTTCCTCGTCGCACTGCTGTGTTTCCTACCCCCTCCCGCACCTCTTTCCTCCCTCACTCTTTATCTTCCTCTTCTATTCCTTCCCTCTCTCCCCCGAATCTCTCTCCCCCTGCCTGCCTTTTCTTCCCCATACCTGAGCCATGCCTTTGTAACTCATGTATCTCCAGTAACTACGTACCTGAAACTGTTGTAACTATGTAACTATGTTTTGAAGCAATTGTACCTCCTCATGTAAAGCGCTCTGATACCTCTGTATTTAGCCAGCGCTATATAAAACTTTTTTCAAATAAAATAAGATCTTACGAAGGAGGCGGCGCGTGTGGAAGCAGGAGGACGAGAGTTTAACAAAAACTGTCCTCATAAGCTGGTAATGTCTCTATTCATGGCATGATGACAGCGTGGCCAAATATTTTAATATCTCCTTAGCATGATATTAGGCTTGCTTTTATATTACTTATGTGTGTACCTCCATCTTAAATTGCTGTGTATTTGATTATGTGCTTCTATGTATTGCTTGATGAATCGATGAAATCCTTGTGATGCGGATGAATTGCTCGGAGATATGCACCAGTTTAACGACACCTATTTGGCTTTTATTGTTTTAAAATGCTTATATTCTTAAATATTGTAAGTGATCATTTTTACCCCACCTATCTCAGTGAGTCGTTTCCAGCTGCCCACACTAGCAAACAATACAGATAATCCAGGATGATAACCCTTAAGGAACCCTTAAGGAGCCCATTTTTTAAGGACTTTTTTCTTTTGAGGTTTTTGTTTCTATGATTTTGGTTTTAGTATTGTGGCTGCACTTTGACAATTTGATGGATCATGATTGGAATTGTTTTATATACTTACACTGTTATAAGCTGTGATTCGTATTCTTTAAGCTTGTATGTATTTATAATGTTTTTACACTGTGCACTTTTCTGTTTCATTAAAGTTGATTGATTGATTGATTGAATGACAATATTGCAATGCATACAGTTTGGGACGCCTTTAAAGCTTCTTCTAGGGGATTTATTATCAACTATGTTTCTGTAAGGAAAAGAAGCTTTGTAACTTTTATATAAAATTAAAACATTAGAACACAAATCTTATACTATAAACAACCCCTAGAGGAACTTATCAAAGTCAAGATACAATTTAATAAAAACTCCACAAATTGGGCTTGAGGTTATTTATTAAAGGTTAATGCTCGGTATTATGGAGGCAGGAATAGATCTGGCAGACTCTTGACCAATTACTTAAAATTTGAAAAGAGAAGACAAATGTCAATTGTATTCTCAATTCACAAGGATCTACTGTCTATAAAGATGCAGAGATTTTAAATTGTTTTGTCCAATATTATAAAAATGTATATTCTCCAGTTACTACTCCTTCTGACACTTTATTAAATGATTACTTCTCGTCCTTACATAAGGACATTCCTAACTCCTTCGATCTTTCTTCCATAGAGAATGCCTTCACCGTCCAGGAACTTTTAAGTGTGCTGAAAATACTGCCTACTGGTAAATCACCTGGACCTGATGGTTTCACAGTAGAATGTGTTACTTCCCCTTCTATATATCAACTTATTACCTCTTTCTCCTCTTCTAACTCCTCTCAAGGCTCCTTTATGGAGGCCGTGATATGTCTCTTTCCAATAAAAGTAAAGGATTTGATGCTGTGTCAAAATTACAAGCCAATATCTCCCATAAGCACAGATTGTAAAAGTTTTGCTAAGGCTCTTGCTCTTAGATTAGAAACTTTCCTACCAGACATTATTGGTTCCGAACAAATGGGCTTTGTTAAAAGATGCAATATATCTGATAATTCTCACACTTTTCTCAACATAATTAATAAAGCTGCTAAACTACAGTATTTCCTGGCAGCATTATCTTTAAATGCTGAAAAAGCTTTCAACAGAGTTAATTGGCAATTTTTGAAAAAAGCGTTGCAATGGCGTGGATTTGGTCCTAAATGTATATATTTAGTGTTTTTACTGTATTTTTCCCCTCAATCCTCTACATATGTTAATGGTACACATCATCTTATTTTCCTTTGAAATGAGGTACTAGACAGGGTTGCCCGTTATCAGCTCTTCTGTTTTGGTCTTGGATCTTTTTTATGTCAACTTAAGTCCGCTTCAACCTTTTGTGATCTTAACATTAAAAATCAACATATTAAATTTACTGCTCAAGTGGATGGCATTTTAATGTTTATGTCATCTCCCGAATCGTCCCTCCTGGCTTTTTTCAAAGAACTACAACAATATTCTCAAATCTCTGAGTATAAACTCAACATTAGTAAATCAGATGTTTTACCCCTCAAAATCATTGTGTAAAGGGTCAATTTGATCATATGGGATTTGTATGGAATTCTTTCAAAATTAAAGTCCTCAGTATTTTGTACTGTAATTCATTGCTGCCACTCTTAAAGCCAATATCAATGAATTATGAGACAAACTCAATGTTCATAAACCAAAATGGTCTACTTTCTACCTCTCATGGTGGGGCCAATGAGATACAATTAAAATGATGCTACTTCCTCCTATAACTTTTTTCCTTATGATGTTCCCAAATATTATACCCCAAATTTTTTCACGGATAGACACCATACTTTTATGGAATGGAAAAAAGGACAGATTTCCTTTGCTCAACTTAAATGCCCCAATATGTATGGTGGAGTTAATTTCCCTGATTTTCCTCGTCATCATAAAGCATTTGATATTAAACAAATTCAACTTCAAAGATTTTTACTATCTCCTACCACTACCCCTAATATGCTATGGGCTGATTTGGAACTTGCACTTACTCTTCCATCAATATATGACCATATATTATGCACGTTCCCTCCTCCTACATCTTGGATGCTTTCTGTTACACTACACACTTGTAACCTGTTGAGACCTTATATGGTATGTAACACTCAACTCTTGGGTCAATTAATTTCTAGTTCCATCTGGTACATTTAAACTCTTACACTTAAGGTCCATGTAATACATTGGAAAGATAGGATGGATAAGGGAATTATGACAGTTTCACAGTTGATGCTTAATGATAGCTTTCTTACATTCTCTGACATGTCATCCAAATTTAATTTACCGAACTCACAGCTCCAAAAGTTTCAATTATTACACAATAAAATAAATCCATTGCTTGCAGATTTATCTCAACTTACCTCAGACAGTTGCAACACTAGGGATCGTGTATTAGGCTGTTCAATTCACAGTAAAGCATCTATCATGGGAATCTGACTTATCTTGCAAATGGTCTGTGGATTTGTGGGATAAGATATGGCTGAAACTCCACTCCAGTGCACGTTTGGCTTCTCTAATCACACTCTAATTTTCTTTTATAATAGACTATACTACAGACCTGAACAATTACCTAAATGTATACTTGCAGGACTAGTTTCGTTGGTTCATTTATGCACATGTTTTTTCATTGTTGTAAAGCATTATAATTTTGGAAGTCAGTGTGGTTTAAAATTAATGGTTACATACGTTTCTTCAGCAGTTTCATTAGAAAAATGAAAACATATTTTTAGTAGGGTTGCACAGTATTTGATCTCACAATCGCCTCCTTGGTAAATTGGTACACTTGCTGATTGCTATTGCTATACAAGTCATTGCATCTAATTTCAAAACAAAAGACGATATACCAATTGAACAATGGTGGAGTGTAGTGTGTTACAACCATAGGTTAGATACATTTCACCTTCATGCAACCTCAGTAGCAATTTAAACGTGACAGACTGTGGTCGCCTGTTATTAATTACCTATTATAGGTTTCCTATGGTATCATTTTAATTTTTTAGCATGTCTATTTCACTTATAGAAATTATTATTGCATTCATATGGTTCATAACATATACTATATAATTGCTACAACTTTTAGATATTATCTTTTTAGATTTTTTTAATAATAACACTGTCCTAAGATTTTGATATTTTTATTCTTTCTCTTTCTTTCTTTTTCGACTTTCTGTCTTATCTTGCTTTTATTTTTTAAAACATCTCTTCTTTTAACAACGTTATTGAAATGGTGCTCATATATCTTCATTTTTATTGCATTACTTGATTATTGATGTATACAGCACCTTGTTCTGTATTATAAAATAATAAACATATTTAACTAAAAAAACACCAGCAAACAAAAGGATGTCATACAGTATGACTTTAAATAATGTGATGTTTTTGTCTTTCTAAATAAATTACCATTGTTAAGCTGATAGTGTTTCTTTTAAGTACTGGAACTTGATATTCATAAATTTTGTCTTGTAAAGGTGAAAATCAACCCAGTACAGCCTTAAAAAAAATGAATGTGCCAGATTCAATTAGAGAGTCAGAAAATTACAGCAAAGAGCTCTACCTCTGCCTGGATGTCATTTTCTGATGTTCTAGTATTAACAAACATTCCTATGCGTGTGTGTGGAAAGCTGCTCCTAGTTTCTAGGTGTACTGCTGAGAAGGTGATGTGGCATACCCAGTGGGATCCTCTTCCCATTGTGTTGAATTCTCCATACAGGAGAACTCCGCACAGGTAAAATAGAGCCCTTTGTCCAAACACAATTTTTCTCTTCTGTGGAGAATCCCCTTCCTCTACAACCGCCAGCAAATCGGTGAATGCTCCATTTCCCTTACCACCCTGGAAAGGGATGCATGCCAGTTTTTGGCTGGAATAAAAATCCTACTGATTTCAGGGTGGAATGAGAGGAGTTTAAGACTGTCCACAAATGTACATTTGTGGGCATTCACAAACATCCGAGGCTAACCACACCTTGAAATGTCCATTTTCTCACTCCTTGAGTGAGATTTAAGGGTGCGGACACCAGTACACGCTACACAGAGATTTGTGCACTCATAAATTAGTTCACACTTGCCAGAAATCCTTTTGTGAGTTCCTGAAAATGGAAAACAGTTAAATTAAGTCGCAAACAGCTATATATTAATAATATACACATTGTAAGTTAGTAATAGTAATATAGGACAGTCAATTATATTGAATGAATGAATGATTCTTTATTTGTGTGATTAATAAAAACCAATACAAAAAGGGCGATCAATATAAAAGAAATAATTAAAATAGAATAATATATGTACACATCTTATTCCTAAAACCTCCTTTGGTGTTTTTGTTTTATACATTGGAATTAATAACGGTCCTTTAGGTGCACCAGAGCAAACTTTCAATGGGGGCCAGACTGGGTAGGCCCCTCATCCAGTTAATTCCCATGTGCAGCCAAAGTTGTCCTGTCCATAAGAGCTGTGCGGGCGTAGTAGATGAACTTGCCAAAGTTGGCCATGTGCTTCACTGTGTCCAGCAAGTATAACTGTTGAACAGCCTCATTTGCCGTCTGCGTGGCCAGTTGAAGAAGAATGGGCCTTAGATGGATTCGGCGTGCTGGCAACAAGGCAGGACAGCATAGCAGGATGTGAGCCAGCGATTCTCGCTTATAATAGCAGAGGCGGCACTCCGTAATGGCCGGTCTTACTTTCACTGAAGGATACAGATCTTTTAGGGGAAGCGGATGTAGTGTGGCTGCAAGAATCCTAAGAAGGGCTTGCCTCCCCACCGGCTGTGTAAGATGTAGTTTAAGGCCATGCGATGTGTGAGGGGAACTTTGGGTCTCATGAAAGCCTCTAGCTGTCAGAGCTTCGATGTCTAATATACGAGAGCATGATCTTACTTGCTTTTTTATTGATGTTTTAATGGTGGTGTACTTAATTGTGTTGAGGTCCCAATTCTCTATGGCTAGTTTCAAAAGTTCTTTGGTTGAAGCAAGGCCAGTTGACCATTGATTGCCAGGTTGTTGAAAAATTTTGTTTATAACGGTCTTCATTGAATTCTCTGGTGCCACAGTTGTTAAATTAAAGTATTTCGCCAGAGTTGCCAGTTCTTCCAAAGATTGTCGGTTGAGATTGAATTCCAGGCGAATTAGAGTGTTCCTAGTGCATGCTGGTAGACAAAATAACTTTTTGTAAGCTGCACAATGGATCTTTTCAAGATCCTGCGCAAATTTGCCTGGAAACGCCTGTATCGCATAATTGAGGGAAGGTAATAGTTTTGCCCTCAGGACTCGTTGGATGGCCGTTGTTGTTGGACTTTCTAAGACGGCATGGAGTTTGCAGATGGCGTAGGTAACCATTTTTCCTTTCTGCTGGAGCTTATGACAGTGGACCTGTGAGCGGCCAGTTTCACTGATCCAGACCCCAAGACAGTTGTACGATTGTGTACTATTCAATGTTAATGGGCCCAGACTCCATTTCATAATTTTTTTTTTCAGATACCGTCCAAAGATCACTATCTTGGATTTCGTTGGGTTGGCAACCAGCTTGTTTTTAGCGTTGTACTCTGAGAGTGCTGTTAAAGCTTTTTGAAGGCCGATTTTGGTGTGGTCCAAAAGGACCAGGTCGTCAGCATATTGCATCAGCTGGATCTTGATTTTCCCAATCCTGGGAGTCGCTATAGTGGCTCCGTGCAGAGCGCTACCCAAATCCGCTGTATATAAATTAAAGAGCAGCGGGGCAAGGACACAGCCCTGCTTTAGCCCGTGATCCGTGGTGATTTTTTCTGTGGCGGATTCACATGAAAGTTTAACTCTTACCCAAGTTTGCGAATACAGCGATCTAATGGCTTATAACAGTTTCAGGCAGATGTTCCAAAGTGCCAATTTCTTCCATAAGATGTTGCGGTCTACCCCATCGAATGCTGCTGTATAGTCGATGAAACAAGCAAAAAGCGGCTGAGTGCCATGGGCCATCGTTTGGTGTACTAGGTATGATAGGGCAATGATGTTGTCTAAGGTGGAACCTCCTGATTGAAATCCGGTCTGATAGAAAGGGAGAAGATCTTCCTTGCTGACCCAATCGGCTAGTTCCGTCAGAAGAGTGCTTGCGTAAGCCTTGCCCTCAATGTCCAATAAAGCAATCATACGGTAGTTCCTAGGGTCCGTACTTGGCCCTTTTTTGTATATTGGGTGTAGCAGTGACCCCCTCCAGGAGTCTGGGACATCCTCCAAAAGCCTACACTCGGCATACAGCTGTGCCAAATTCTCAGCCCAGAAGTCGATGTCCTCCCTGAAGAGTCAGCCAGGCAGGCCATTAGGTCCAGGAGCTCCATTATGGCGTATTTTTTTCAAGATGATTCGAATTGCCTTTTTTTCTGGGGGGGTGTAAACGGCCAGAGGTTCCATAAGTTCTATTATCACTTTGCTAGATTGCCCCCCAAGAGTTGTTGTTCTTTCTATTAATTTTGCCTTCGAGTCATCGGTGTAGAGGGTTTTTACATGGGCCGTCCAAGTGCTTGCAGCAAGTGGATTCTCTCTGTTAGAGGTCCCATGGATTACCTTGTTTAAATATTGCCAAAATTCTTGGGATTTTCTAGGTGCAAGCAACTCGAATATCTTCAGCCATTTTGCCTCTATGAGTTCGCGTTTTACCTGCCAAACCAGTAATGAGTGGCTCTTGGCCGCTAGTTTTAGTTCCTTTTTGGCAGACTCGGATCTAGTTGCCCGATAGGCCCTGCGTTTGGAATTCAGTTGTTTGGAGCATTCCTTGATTGCTGGTTGGTGTCCCAGTTTATATACGGGGTTAGCATTGGTTCTGTGTGTAATGCTCCCCCGAAGCAGAGATGCTAAATCGTAGGCAAGTGAACCCCATTCCCCTATATGGCCCTTATCGTTGAGACCGGTCTGCCAGCCTTTCCACGTTGATTTCCATTAGGCAAACTTATGACTTGGGAGCGGCCCCCATTTGATTCTTCTAAGGAGTCTGTGTCACTCTTCCCCCTTTGTGACTCCGATGCAGCGAAGAGTGTAACGAATTTTCGCAGTAATGGATAACTGTAAGATTAGGGCGGCATGGTCACTTTAATTCCGGGGTTGGACTGCATAATTTAACATATGTTTTTGTAGACTCTCACTTAGTAGGATATAATCTATTGTGGTCCGATTGTTGTAAGTAGGTGCTATCAATGCTGCTGAGTTGACTTTTGTGGTTAAAGAATGTGTCGTTACCAGGTTATATGCCCGCATTAGGGCATTGAATCTTCCGGTCCCCCCATTGGATGGCTTTCAGGTGCATTCAGCCCTATGTCGTGCATGTTAAAGTCACCAAGAATGATGGAGTCCATGCCTGCATACTGTAATAGCAGAGTTTCAATCTCGTTTAATAACCGATTGAGTTTGTCCTTCAAACCCATCCCATGGCGATTAAAATAGACATTAATTAAGAGTATTGATATTGGGCCATCTGTCGTGTTCAAGCCTTTCAGAGTGCCAGCCAAAAACATGTCTGAGGGGTTCTTTATTACTGAGAAGTGTACTTTCAGTGCATGCTTGACGTATATTGAAATGCCCCCTGATGGTCTCCCAAAGATGTTGGCTTTAATTGCGGGTTTGAAATATTCTGCATAGTCCCCTATTGGTGTAGAAGAAATAGCCCATGTTTCTTGGGCGCAGATTATGTCTGCTCCTGCAAGGAATGTAATTGCAGCTGGACTTTGCAAAACTTTATGTATCCCTGCAATGTTCCAGGTCATGATATTGATCATTTGATTGTTATCCGAGGGACTTCTATACTGGACGTGGCCGTTGTTTAAGGCGTAGCTGATCTTTGGTGGTGTCGACTGATTGCCTAGTAAGGGCCTGATATTAGGAGCTAGAGTTTAAGGCCAGTGAGAGCCAGGACCAATCTTTGGCGCTGTTCCCCTTAGTTGAACAGGAGCGATTGCCTCCTTCCACATGTTTGGTAATTTGAATTGATCTGTTGCTCCGCTGAATCGTTTGTGTGCCACCTATAGAGCCATGTAAAATGGAACCAGTAGCTAGTAGAGTTGAGTGTTTACTGTTCATCCATTTCTGACCATTCAGATCTTGTTCTCCCTGTCGAGCGCATGGCACATTATTTTTCAGAATCTCTGGATATTTAGTGGCAAGTGGGGGCTTGATTTTTATGCCCCAATTGTCCAGTTGCGTTTTGTATCCTCTCAAAGCGTCCGCCATGATCAGGTTGGATAAAGTTATCTCAGTTGTTTCGTTTAATTCACTTGGTCCTGGGCCAGAAAAAGCCACTGTCTCAATATCAGTTGTTTTTATATTTTCCAAACCCGGAATGTTTTCGCAAAGCTTCAGAAGGTTTCCTCTATTGAGGATGTCCCAATTCCCCTGCGAGGTATATTCGGGATATAACAATACTTTCAGATTTTCTCGGTCTGTGGCATGGACCTTGAGGGGGTGGATTTGGTTAAAAAGCGCCTTGGTAGCATCTAAGGACTCTGTAGAATTCCGAGTTGAATTTTCACTGGGAACAGGTCCATCCCCGGTCCGGTTTATACTTGGGGCACAAGTTTGCGAATCACTCCTGAGGGTAGAGATGCGATCCGGGGGGGACGGAGAGTCATTAGTGCTTACTTGGGCTGTTTTCATCTCCCGTTGGTAGTTTGATATATTTATAAATTGGGGCTCCTTATGAGCTATTGGCTGTGCGGGGGCAAGTTTATTTGTGATATCTTGGCGTGGCTCTTCAATCTGTGGGCCCTGTGTATTGATCAGGTGGTCGCTGGGCACTAGGACTGTTGTGCTCAGAATTTTAATCGGATTCCCACTTAAGTTACCTGGGAGACTCTGAGCAGGTATGTCATTAGTAGTTGTGCCATAAATCTGTGTGCCTCTATTTTGTTCAGTGGCAATTGTTTTTTGTGTGGGGCCAAGGTCATTCTGGTTCACCTTGCTATGTTCTCTGTTTTCCTGTTTTTCTGGCACAAGCCAATGCTTGATGGTCCCTTTAGAATAGATTTTGCCATTTTTTGTTTTGTTTAACTTTTTCAATTTTTTCTTGTTTTTCCTGGACAAGTATTGAAATTCTAAAGTTGGTGATATTGGATCATCTGATTTTCCAGGGCCGTTATCAAGGGTAAAACAGGATTGTGATTTGGAATGCGAATTGAATTTCAAGGCCAAGACATTGACGCTAGATGGACTTTTAAGGTTGCTACTGTCATACCTGGAGATTTCCTGCATTTTTTCTGAACTAACCTGATTGTCCTGTAGCCTTAGCTGTGGGGCCAATGAAGGCTGCGGGTCTCTTGTTCTTATTTTGTTTGTTTGGTCTCCCATTAGCCCTGATGACTCATATATGGCTTTTATCATATTTGTTTGTGTAGTCTTCCTGCTTGGACTCTGAGTTAGATTGTAGTGGGGGAGGCGTGATGTGTTGCTCGTCCACCTATTGACCTCGCACTTAAGGTCCGTAACTAAGGTGCTCATTATTTCTGGGAGCTTTTCCAAGTTCTGCAGTATTGGGGAGCACCCGCAATCATCTTGTTTTGCCTTTACGTCCGTGTTTGGCTGGGCTCTGCGTATCAGGGATTTTAATAGTTCCAATTTCAAGTCCAATCCAGAGATCAGGCTAGCGACTTATTGCAGTATGTTTATTTGAGTGTCTAATTTGTCTGCGTGCATTATGGCTGCATTTGCCATTGAAATCAAAGCTTCGTTAATCAATGCAAGATGATTTTCTATTTTTTGTGGCACCGAGACAGTTTCCATTTCCGTTTTTAACGAGCCGGGCGGCCTTGGTTCATTTGCACTTAGTAGTCTTTGGTTTGAGTCAGAACACCCTTTTAGTAAAAAGTTCTCGTCCCCGGGCTCAGTGGGCATGAAAGAGGAAGCCAGGGGGTCCAGCTGGGGCTTCAGATGTATGCAACTATCCGTAATATCCGTAGTGTGTCGTGTTAAGGGAGGAAACTCCTCGCTTGCCTCACTTTCCTCTGAGGAGGTGGCGGGGAGAAATTCCATGGATCCACTGTCTAAATTTGTGGGCACTGATGTGCATATTCCTGAGTTGTTGGGGCGCAGTCAATTATATTGCTGAAGGCTAACATAAAATATTGATGCTGGATTAATCATCTGCACACTTTTACTCAGACCTATGTTGCTTACTGCACTGAAAACCGGACAGTGGCATACTCCATGTATTTGCTGGGTAAAATGTTACCTCACAATTAATTTGCAACTGCCATTTGACAAATGCAGTCAATATCAGAATTATTAAATATCTTAAATATAATTTAGCCGAAAACTCTCAACTCTGTAGTCATCTTCGAGGTACTTTTTTAATCACTTTGATGGGATATTGTGTGCCTAATTAAACTGCCATGGCTTACTGAAATGCAGGTATGTAACACTGGCCTTTACACACCTTTGCACATCTTTGCTAAAAGAGCTTAGCTTCACCTTACACTTCCTGACAGTCATCACGAATGCACTGACATTGCATTTGTTAGGTATAAATCTGTTAACACTTGGTTACTTTCTAGCAGAGGTTTTTGGCAGATGCAAATTTTTCTATGCATATCATAATCCCCTGGGATGGTATTAGCAGAACCCCTAGGAATCTAATTCAAGTGGGCTCTGAACAAGCTATCAGTTTGTGAATCAAGCCAGCATAAAGCCATGGCCTCAGAAATCCTCACTAAGTAAGAGTTTTCACATCACAGACATGGTAATTGTCTTGAAAGCTTTAAGGCACAGGCTCAACAGCTTCAAGCTGAATATAAGGGTTTGCTCTTCTAAACTAATCGACCCACTTTCAGACAGTAATCATATCACAACTTTTATCCAAGGGTTAACTTGATGCTATGGCCTAGGTATGATAGGCTAGTCAAATGAACTCTAAAATGAATCTGTTCATTTCTGTGGATTGGACTATGGGATACTGCCCAAGAGGTTGGTTGCTGGCATCGGTGTCAGCTACCAGATGTGTGTAATAGCCACTAACCTGCCATCACAGTCTAAACTAATTGCTTAATAAAGGCAGTTTGCATATGTGTATGTGGTATTCATATTAAAGGAACCTAGTGGAAAAGAAGCAGAGCGCTGAAGGTGTGCCAAAATATTTCACTTTTTATTTTTTTGTGATTTTTTACAAAAAAGATATTGATCTCGATAACCTGTCTGGGCTTCGTTATAGCCTGAGAGCAGGTCTGACAATTCGGGGAGGAGGGCCCTTGGGGTGAAACATGAAGAAAAGAAAAGAAAAGCACACTAACTTGGTTGTATTTTTCTGCCTCACTTTACCTAGAACTGGTTGACAAAATGAACAATAGGAGTCAAGGAGTATGACAATGGATTGCTCTTATGTTTCAGAATGTTGTGGGGTTATTTTTTTTTTTTTTAGTTTTATATAGCGCGAACTAGACCCCAGGATATCAGGTATCAGAGTGCTTTACATGAGTACCATTTTCGTTACAGATGGACACCTTCATTTTTATTAGGCAAGGGGAGATTAAGTGATTTGCCCAGAATCACAGGATGTTTAGCGTCGTTGTCGAGACTCGAACCCTGTTTCCCAGCTTTGAGGTCGACTGCTCAAGCCGTAAGGGTACATCCTCTCATCCTGGGGCATTTATTTTCACAGACTCTTCCATTGCCGAATGAAAACCAGAAATCACATGCACAGAAAACTGTGTAAACATGCAGAGACATTGCTTTAAGAATTGTTTTGTGCAAGCCACGGCATTGCTGTGGTGTTTTCACACACATAAAAAGGTCATTACACCGAGACCTACTGCAGACATACTTCCATGCAGGCCAATGAGCAGTTGCACACATATCTGGAGTCTCTTAGTGTTGAGGTCTACACTGGCAGATTGTTGCTGCACGGATCTCACAAAAAGCTTTTTTCTTCTCATCTTTCCTTGACTGATTGTACCTAGCTTAATTGTGTTGTTATGTCGTCTAATTTCTCATGAAATGAAATATGCAACCATGGCCTTATGTTGCCTGATTGTGTGCAACGAGATATTGCATATACATATCACAAAAAACTGAAAACCCTTGTATTCAAATGCACCTGAAATGCGATACTACTGATTTCTAAACCTTCTAAAAAGTCTACCCACTTCTTCCCCTTTGTCTTCCTCTCTGTCTTCTGTCCTCTGCGCTTCCCTTTTTACTGTCTCCTCTCAACTTCTCTACCTACTCTTTGCTCTCCTCTTCCCCTCTGCTCGCTCCCCAGTCTTACTCAATCCTAATTCTTCTGACCTCTTAGATCTCGTGATTTTGACCAAAATTCAATTATGCATATAATACATAGTCAATTGTTAGCGCTGTTATCACTCCCCCGCCGATGTTTCTGTGTAATCGAGGGCTCTGTCTCCTTTCAGCTGAGATTTTACCAGCATACATTTTCCAGTGATCCAATGTACTAAATAAATTCTCAATGTGACAAAGCATACAGAGCTGAACTTTCAGTTAATTCATGTAGTACCAGATGAACAATATATGTGTATGCACATATTTGCCAAAGTGAAAGATATTTTGGATAACTTGGAACTTAAGCATTGATTTTTGCTTATGAAATACTACAGTTGCACTTTTCACTGTAAATTGTTCTTCACAATGCATGGTAAATTGAGACTCTGTTGTCACATTTGTTTCATGGTATTGGCTTAACACTCTTCTGTACTGAGCAATTTTATTTAAAAATCTCTCTTTTCAACAGTCACATGCAGGGCCGATTATCAGCCAAAAATACAAACAAGTTACTGCAGAATAGAAGATAATAACATTCTACCTGTATCCCTATAGAGGAACGCTGCTTCTTAAGAAATTCCTCTGTTCTTGTCGCGAGAACCGCCTTGTCACTGGTGCTTCGAACTGAACTGCTCTCAGATGCATGGCGCTGTGCTGCTGCAGTCTCCAGGGCGAGGTTCATTGCTTTATTACTATCCAGACTGTCTGTGGAGTTGTACAGTCCTCGGCCATCATGGGGCCATGGGGATATCCTCTGAGTCCTACTGTCATGGTAGGCATCCTGCGTAGATTCTGTGCTGCTCTGTGCCGTCACTGAAATCAGCGGTTTGGACGTTGTGCGAGGCGGGACTGGTGGAGGTGTTTTTTTGTAACTTGTATAGGTAACAGCTATACAGGAAAACAAAAAAAACATTACTTTACTTTCTACACACACATCTTTCCACATCATGTAAATGCTAACAACAAATGTACTCAGGACTTAAAATGAATGGTTTCTAAAAAAAAAAAAACTACCGACCACTGACACAGTTCCAAAAATAGAGAGATAGCTACAAAGCATTGCAAAAAGAATATTTTTGATTTCTATTGAATAATGAAACAAGTATCTCCAAACAGGACACAACTGATTTTTCCGAATAGCACTCGTTACAACGCATGCGTTTTTTACGCATGCCATTACAGCGCAAGTCGTTACAACAACGCGTTGTTACATCGCATGCCATTACAATGCAAATCGTTACAACGACTTGCTGTAGGGGGGGCGCTGGAGTTTGGAATAGTAAAATTTACTATTCCAACTCCAGTGTGTGGAACAGTAGGGAAGGTGTTGGATTGAAAATCCAACAAATCCAACACCTTCTGCCCCCTACAGCAAGTCATTGTAACGACTTGCGTTGTAATGGCATGCAATGTAACAACGCGTCGTTGTAATGACTTGCGTTGTAATGGCATGCGATGTATCGCATGCGTTGTAAACGATGTTTCCCGATTTTTTCTTCCACAGGGTTTTCAAGACCTCTGATATGCTGTGGACAGCAACAGTCCACCTGGGCAAAATCATTTAAAGGTCTGCTTGAGTGCTTGAGTTACGCAGCCCAATTTTAAGTTGAAAACGAGCCCCTGTAAGAAGCACAGGAAAATACTGGGCCTGTTTGCGCCACTTTGCACCACATGAGCACCTCTGCAAAGCCTTAATAAATTTAGGACTTCTATGAACTTCTGCAGCACTAGGACCTGGCTTAGGACATGGATTGTTGAGAGCAGTTAAGATCTAGAGAAACATGCATGCCACTGATAACAGCTGTTACTTTCTCTCCTCAAAAAATATGAACATTTTGTGTTAACTGGATTACAATGTTAGAAGTTGCAAAAGCTCTAATATGTTTCTTCAACGAAAATGACATACAATTGCGTTACAAAGTGAATTACTTTTAATTATTTCTGTGCATGTATTCATGTGAGGCATGGTTGCGTATGATGTGCCCAGAATTCTACACTGATTTTGGTTATGGATCATTCTACATTTTGTTAAATAAAACATACAATGAAATTAAAAAATTATGCCAGATGCAAAACAAATTATAAACATCAGTAACGATTATGTAGACTAACACAATATTTCTCATGAAATGATGTTAACCTTTTATACGTTTGAATGATTCAGTGAACAAAAATAGTTATGGGAATATCAGAAAGTCTTGTATAGAAAATGTATTACACTCTACGAAGGTGGGGGCGGCTAGTGCAGGCCTGAACATCAACAGAAATGAAATACTAAGAAACAATGAATATAGAGCCTCCTCACTGAGGTAGGAAGTTTGACATGATTGGTCACCTAAGCCACAATCTGCTTTACTAGCTATTACCAATGTTTCGGCAAAAAATATTCAGATACTGATCTGTTATACAGGACAAATTATGTACTGATCTGTCTAAAAACTGTTCCTTAAATTCTCCTAAATTAACTCTTAAATTTTTTTATCACTACTGCAAAGCCTGCCTTTCCCTTAGGATAATATTGGGTTACCTTATTACATTTAATGTGATAACTTTCAATTGGGAGCAGGTAGGAAAGTCAAGTTTAGTCTCTAAAGAAATGTAATTTAAAACCCTCTTTAATAGAAAAGTTGAATTTTAAGTGACAATTCTGAAAATGCCACTTTTAGTTGTCATTGTCTTGTCCTAACCATTTGGTGTCTGAAGTCTGTATCCTGGGTCACATGACTAGATGTCGCTGGCTGTTGGTCTTTGCGTATGACTTTCAGACAGTGAGACAAAGGGGGAATGGGTGTTGTCAGAGTGGGACATCTCTGTCAGGATGAGTGGTAGGAGCTGTCACCTATCACACTTGCACATCACAAAGACTCTGCCTCAGAACATTCACAAAAGGTTTCACACTAGTCTTTTGTGCCCCCAGACAAGCTGGGCCATGGTAGGGAGGCAGACAATTCCAGATATCTCTGTAGGAGGAGGACTCTATAAGCTTCTTCTACTTAAAAGTGTGTACTGGATATAAATATTTGACCCTCAGACCTAACTCTTCAGTACACTGCTGGACCTGTGAAAGACTCAGAAGGATTGTTGTGCTGCTCTGCCGTAAGAAGGACTATTACTCTGCTGCCCTGCTATTCTGCCGGCCTGCTGCCTGAGTGAGAAGGACTTGACCTACATCTTGAGCCCAGGACCACCAGAGGGACTCCAAGGGCTAGTTGGTTGGCCTCCTGATCAGAGTCTCATGTTCAGAAAAGGCTCCAACTTCCTTGAACCCTGCACCTGGACTTTCCCTGCTGTAATTCCTGCCCCGTAAGTGGTGCCACCCCAGTCCTGGATCCTTGGAAGTGGGCCTGAAGGTCCTCTGCCAGTCCAGATGTGGTCTTTGAGCAGAACCAGCGCAGCGCGACACATCTCCTCACAGTTCTGCATCAGAACTGCTGCTGTCGAAGCATCCCGAGAGTATCCCAGAGCTCTTTGGAATTGCCGCTGTGCAAAGCCTCCTCGATGCAGGGCCTTGCATCACAGCCCCGCAGCCCCTCATTCCACCGCTACACAAAAACAATAACATATTTATCAAATGGCAGCAGCTGTTACCCATGGTACCCTAACTGACTGCATTGTCCACAGGCAAGACAGATGCATTTCAACATTATAGGAGTCAGATTACAAAAGTGCTTTTGATGTGCAGCAAGCGTTTTCACACTATTTTTGTACCCCAGGAGTGGTACCAGTATATTGTTGCTAAAAATATTGTCACCCAATAGGATAACATTTTTGTTAGCTATATTTAGGATACAATATTTACTCCAAATGATATTTCTATATACAATATTGTGACATGGAACCTGCTGCAGATGCTTTTGTATCCTCCTATCATAACCATTGCGTGGGTGCAGATTTTGCCCTGGCACAATGGCAATGGAGTGTTCCCTCATTTTCAAATAACGGAATGTCTTTGTCCATGAGCCCATGCTATATTACCCACAAGGGCACACAAAGAAGCTGTTCGAATGAACACTAGCTATGCTCCACCTAAAATATGGTGCCCATTTAGTGGACTTTATCTGCTGCTTTGGGGGGTTTCATTGAGGGCCCCAGGGGAGGAGGTGAAGCCACACACTGCAACTCCCTTCTGGCAATCTCTGCTCTCCCTCCAAAAGGAAGCTGGTTCTGCAAGTTAGAGCAGTAATTTGAAATTGCCACTACTACTTTCACTAATGCACACTCTTCAGTTTAAGCATACATTCTGAAAGTTAATTCTCTCCTGTACTGAAAACAGCACAGGGCCGCATAGCACGTTTTGTAATACTGTGCTGCATGTGTGCATTGAAAAAGATGTTCATAGATTCTATATTAAAATGTTTCAAGTTTTCAAATTTACAGTTTACTATTTGCATCTACCACAACTAATATGGATGTTGGATAGAACAGTAAATAGGTGAATGGTATTACGCAATGGCGATACCCAGTGTGTAGTGGTGGTTAGGTGAGAGTGTCCTTTAAAATGCTGTTTTTTGTTTTGTTATTTGGCATAATTCCATAAATCTGCAGAAAATGTTCTAAAAAATCCACTATTTACCTGTTTAGGTTTGCCATGCCATATTTCATGCATATCGTTAATGGGGTAAGGGGAAATAAAGAGAGGTGAAGAAAGTGGTGTTTCCCACGGGCATAGTTGCTCTCCACTATAGAAAAAAATGACTACCAGAATTATACTAAACTTGGCATGAAACTAGAACTTTTTGATAGGTGTAAATCCATTCTTTAGTTTTTAACAAACTGGAGGTACAAAATATGATGGATGGGTTTTGCAGGGGTAAAAGAGAAAAGAGATCTCTGAACTGTAAGTCCATGAACTGACATGGAACCCGGGAGATTTTTTCTCCGTTTTTCTATTTTCGTCCATCAGGCCATAGATGGGTCCATGATCCTGGAGTTGCTGGCTGTCTCTCTGCAGAGAAAAATCTGTTGTGGCCTTCATTGCAAGAAACTTTATATTAATTTAACCAAGCAAAAACGTTATTATTTACTTAAAACTTTAATAGTTAATTTAGTAGTCTGGGTTGCATACAGAAGAGCTACTTATAGGTAGCTGGAGAGCTACCAGTAGTTCCGGAGCTACTTGTTGGAGAAGCCTGGTACACAGAATATGCTTATCGTTAGATTTACCATTGAACATGTTAACCCTTTTTTCAGCTGCTACATGTTTACTCAGTAGTTAGGCTAGAAATATATTTTATTCCTATTATGTTTTGTCTTTCCCTGTTTACATGCTGGGGTAGGATTTTGACCATATCTCTATACTTTAGTAACTTGATCATTTCATATCACAGGAAAAACCATGGTGGTAGATTCCACATCGTGGTACAATGTAGTCGGTCCACAGCTATGAACTTTGAACTCTTCAGCATCAATTTAAAGGTAGGTAAGAATCTTCTAGAAACTTACCCTTTATGCCCCCGTCTTCTTCAATTTGAGGTGCAGTGCATACATTACTCCTTTTGGCACCCAGTCTCTTCATCATTGTTTGAAATTCTGATATTTACCACATATAACCATGGATTTTATTACAACTGTCCCTTGCTTTATTTCAGTCAAAGATTTTTTGGGCCAATATATGTCATTTTTTCACTTGCGCCCTTATTGCTCTGCGCATAAGCTGCTTTTTGTCTTGATTATTAGGCCCAGCATGTTTGTCAGGGCCTGCGAGTGTGAAGCCTACAACTCTGACACTGTTGCATTATAAACTTACGTTACTGCATACAAAACCCTCCCTGATTCTGATTGTACAATGCTCGTATGCATCAGCTAAATTATTCCATTCCTGACTTTGTGCACTCAGCGGACCCTTTCAAGTGCAGAATGCAGCGTATGTAGATTATAGCTTTAGGCTGCAATGGTAGACTGCACAGGAAGTCACTAAGGCCCTTTAAGGTTCATCCACTATGCCAAGAACTTTGCAGCAAAACGACTCACTTAAGTCACATTGTTTTTTTAACACTTTATTTTTGCGTTTTTTATCAGGACGGCTATACAACAAACAGGCAAATGATCAATTGGAAAACAGCATACTTCTAGTCAGGCATATAGTGAAAAAGTTTGGCGCATTGTTTCATGGGTGGAGCAAATGTTTCAGACAATCATGGAGGCGGAGGGTGATGGTCCATGGGTGCATACAATATACAGTATAGTTGTATGAAGCGTATGAACTCTAGAATCATATACCCTTTATTTGGAGCTCTCTTCCACAGTTGCATCGAAGGCATCCGGTTCCAATGTCAGCAGATAGTCCCGCAGGTGTTGCCGGACATCTTTGGGCCGCAACGTGGGGGGTTGTAGAGTGGCATACACTTCACTAGTTGCATCGCAGTAGATCACAAAGTTCAGCCATTCGGTGTAAGTGGGACTTCTCCAGACATTCCAGCGCATCACCAGTTCACGTTTTACTAACAATAGCGCAATCGCTGTAAATCTG
Source organism: Calotriton arnoldi (assembly GCA_963921515.1). Classification (NCBI taxonomy): domain Eukaryota; kingdom Metazoa; phylum Chordata; class Amphibia; order Caudata; family Salamandridae; genus Calotriton; species Calotriton arnoldi. The sequence continues at coordinate 375,969 of CAWUFW010012489.1, read as the reverse complement.
AAGTCACTGATCGTACCCCAGTAGAGCCAGCACAGGGTTGGGTGTAAGGGTGATACCTATCATGGTAGATATCTTTGGAAGGATTTCCGCCTAGTATTCCTGCATTTGAGGGCAGGTCCGGGCTAGGCAGAGAAAGTGAGCAGTATCTGTATTACGCTTTGGACAATGGTGGGAGCGGGTAGTGTCAATTTTGGCCAGGCCAGCTGGTGTAGTATATACCCGGTGCAAAAATGTATAGTGCAGGAGTATGTGATTGTGGTTGGGAGAGATGTTTCATCTGGAAGCAACAATAGCGCCAGGTTTTGTCTGCTAAGGGATGCCCCAAATCATGCTCCCATGCAGCCTGCACCCTGCCACAATACTCCAGCTTCAGAGCAACGCATGCCTGATGTAGCCTAGAGACCAGTCGCATCCCCTCTGCTGTGGTAATCACTAAGGTCAATGGATGGAAGTCCGCTGTGGGTAGGAGGGTATCATGGCATGCAGAGTGTTCTGAAGGCGTTGGAGAATAAAAAGTTCCATGTATGTCGCACCCCTAAAGTGGACATGGTCAGGATGGGTGATGACATGGCCGTCTGGGAAGAGATCCCCCACTGTGCGTAAGTTGTGAGTGTGCAGTGTATGCTGTACTAGCTTCTCTTGCATGAGGGGCAGCCAAGCGTTATGCATCAGTCGGAGCATAGGGGAATCGAGCAGCCCCCCCAAGCAGCGTCACAACTTTTCTCCAAGCCCAGCTAGTAGTGAACAGGGTCTGGATGTCAGCAGGGTCTATCGATATGCCCATAGAGAGAATAGAGGACAGCAGCGTTTGCCCACCTTGATCTCACTCTGGCCTAGCATATGGTAAACGAGCATTGGGATGGGACCAATGATATGCAATTTGGCATTGTGCCTCTAGGAAATAAAGATGTAAGTCTGGTATGCCAAAGCCTCCTCTCTCTTACGGGAGCCTCAAAGTGTCCCACTTAATATGAGGTTTGCACCTGCCCAGATGGGCCGTATCATGAGGCTTCTCAAGGTGGAGAAAAACCTGTCATGTGAACAGGATATTCTGGAACAGATACAGAAAGCTTGGGAGGCCGACCATTTTAATAATGGCAATGCGGCCTACCATGGAGAGAGGTAGTTTGATCCAGCGCCCAATCTGGGTGGTTAGTTTGTCAATGGCTGGTCCGTAGTTCAAATGGATAATTGTTGGACCTGGCCCTTTTTACAGGGTTATCCCCAAACCTTTTGCCTTCTTCCTCCTATTTTTCTGGCCCTCTATTTGTTGTTGGCTTTAGGACTCTGGGCACTTTACCACTGCTATCAGTGCTAAAGTACATGTGCTCTCACCCTTAAAACATGGTATGGTTGTTTTACACTTGTTTGACATATGTAATTTACATGTAAGTCCCTTGTAAAGTGGTAGCCTCTATACCCAGGGCCTTTAAATTAAATGCTACTAGTGGGCCTGCAGCGCTAATTGCGCAACCCACAGAAGTAGCCTTTCAAACCTGTCTCAGGCCTCTGCCACTGTAAGGCCTGCTTGCGCAGTTTACTGCGACATTGACTTGGCACTTAAAGTTATTTGCCAAGCCTGAAACTCCCCTTTTACTACATATAGATCGCCCTTAAGGTAAGCCCTAGGTAGCCCTATAGGCAGGGTGCTGTGTAGGTAAAAGGTAGGACATGTGCCTGTATTGTGTGGCATGTCCTGGTAGTGGCAAACACCCAATTTCATTTTTCACTACAGTGAGTGCTGCTCCTCTCATAGGTTAGCATTGGGAATTCCCTTATTAGTTTGTTAATGGTAATTCCTGATCTGAAAGGAGTAGTGCTGTCATTTTAGTATGTTTAGAATGATAGTGAAAAATCATGCTTACTAGTGTAGGTGGATTTTTTATTACTATTTTAGAAATGCCACGTTTAGAAAGTGGTCATTCTCATGTGCTCATGACTCTTTGGGCCACATGTATCAAGCTATTTTGCATTCGCCAACCGTTTGTGAATGCAAAAAAGGCTTTTCCAAAGTGCCAACCTCCATTTTGCATTTCAGTAACATGTTACTGAATCGCAAAATGGGTTTGTAATTCGGTATTTGGAAGGGGCGTGTTTAGGGCGTCCCTTCCAAATACCAAATCGCAGCGGTATGTATAAATGTTTTGAGAACAAATACCAGTCGCGAAACATTTACAGTTTACCATCAGATTCAATTTGATGGTAACCCATTTGCAAATTGGAAGGGGTCCTTAAGGGACCCCTTCTCCTTTGTGAATGGTGGCGAAAAGGTTTATTAAGAGCAGGCAGTGGTCCCTGACCACTGCCTGCACTTAAAAAACAGAAAAGAAAACTTTTCATTTTTTTCTTTTAAACGCAACCCGTTTTCCCTTAAGGAAAACGGGCTGTATTTAAAAAAAAAATGATTGCTTTATTTAAAAGCAATCATGGACATAGTGGTCTGCTGATTCCAGCAGGACACCATCCCCGTGAATTTAGCCATTCCTAATGGGTCACAAATTGTAACCTCCCTCATTAATATTGGTGAGGTAGATCATTTTGCGACCCCCTAGGAATCGCTAAATGAAACTCATGGAGTTTCATCATAGATTAGGCACAGCGATTACCTAATTGCGATTTGCAGAAAATCGCAGTTAGGTCATTGCTATTCCTAATATTGATACATGTGACCCTTTGTGCTTTGTAGCCAGACTCCGACCCACGTCTAGGTCAGAGTTACAGCTATGCTCTGTGCATACTTTCCAGACAGCCACAACACAGGAAAGGCTGGGTGTGACTAGAGAGATAACTGCATACTGCTAGTCTTCCTGGGCTGGGAGAGAAGGAGGCGGGTCGCACTTATATTGGTACAGGTTGTGTTGTGCCCTCACCCAAAGGGCTTGTTTAACCCCTACTGTTGTCTGGAGCCAGAGTTGGGTTGAAAGGGATTATGTTACACTTGAAAGGGTTTCTTTGGAGTTGCCCCTTTAATCAAAGACATTTTGAAGTATAAGTACAGGGGCTCTGACCCCACATTGGTGAGATCACTTTTGGATCTGGAACTGAACCTCTGCCAGAAGGACTGCCTGCGCTGCACAAAGGACTCATCTGGGGTCCTCTTCTGTTGTTGCCATGCTGCCTGCTACTAGCTGGGTGGCATAAAGGACTCACTGGATTGCTTTCCTGCTTGTTGCCCTTCTGCCAGCTGCTCCCTGCCGTTGTTCTGCCCAGGTACCTTGTGGTACTTGCTATATTTCTGGAGGACTGCCTGAGAAGACCCCCACCAGTACTAATTGCTTGTGTGCTGGCCCAACTGCTTACCACACCTCTTGTCCACTCCAAGTGTCTCTCAAGTCCTCAGCGCGTGGTGAGTGCTTTGTTTAGCACTTTTTCAGCACATGTCTGATTTTCCATTTTTATGAGGAGCAAGGAGTTGCCAGCTCAGGCTGAGAATCTTGCCCAGGAACAATTGGCACCACGCGTTATAACTGGCCTCGGCTCCCTGTGAGTGCTTGGCACATTTGCCCTCATCACATTACGCAGTGTGGGCGCCCCGGGTAGTAGTTCTTGGCCTGCGTCTCCTTTCTGCATGGGGACTCGTGCTCAGAGTTCCTGGTCGCACAGAGAGTCCCGCCTTCACCAGAACTGTGAGCACTTCTTGAGCTGCACTCCAGATCGGCGAGTGTCGGCATATGTGTAGTGGAGCCTGTGTGACTTCCACCCACCAGGAAGTGGCTTAGTGCAGGGATGTTTGGACCAGCGAGGTCTTGGTGGGGTCATGCCACATTTCCCACAGCTGCTTGTAGCCCCCAGGTTTCCTAGACCCGAGCGGTCTGGAGGGAGCAGCTGTACTCCCCACAGCAGTGTGGAGCGCTGTGGGATTCTGCTGTCGGATCTCATTGCAGCTGATTGTGCCAGATCACAAGCAACCAGACTCAAGTGGTACTAAAGGGTTCGCTGCGCTTCTCAAAGCTGGCTGCCTCTCTGCTTATCCTTCTGGGTGTCATTATACTGCGCGCCCCCACAGTGGTTTATACACACACACCTCAGGGGCCATAGTGTGGAGGACCAGTATCCCGGTCAAGTTTCCTCGCCTCTATAGGCCGGTGATCGGGAGATTACCATAATAGTAGATTAAGCACGCAAGGACCCCAGCTATTCGGTTTCATAAAGGTATTCCTCCCAGTTAAGGCCATACAACTTACCATAACCCATCTAAAAGAAGTGCAGGAGTTCCTGTGGCTATGTGGCTATGTGTCTATACTGTGATGGATATGCTTTCCCTTCTACATTCCATGCCCTGATGTCCTAAAATATGTTGTTTGGATTCTTACAGTGTTAGGATAATGAGATGAGTATTCTTTCAGAAATTGCATAGAATGCACAATAATGTTTTCCTTTAGGAGGTTTAGAACATAACGTTCGTTCTTTTATTGCACACATTGTGATGTGGTTGACAATTGCCTAGTTGGCAAAGTAATTACTGATTCATGTCATTTTGGTCTATATTTTATGTACAATATATACAATATTTGTATATGATCCTGTGTGGAGTCTGTTTTGTGGTGAATTTATAGTGTTACTGGTGTGAGTGTGTTGTGCAAACGCTTTACACGTTGCGTTTGAGGATAAGTCTAACTACTCTGTGCCAAGCTACTGGAGGTGAGCACAGGTTATCTAGAGTGTGTAATTACTTGCCCTGACTAGAGTGATTGGTTCTGTCTGGCTTAGGTGCAAACCCTAGCCAACCAGAAACCCCATTTCTAACAATAATCATTTCCTTTTGTTTATGTAGAGTGATCGTGAGATATTTGGTGGAATCCTCATACCACGAAAGAGGAAACTCCAGCGTGCATTGCATCGTTGTGTCAGTGAGTGGGAATAGTTCTGATTTGGCCCAGTTAATATTGAGGCAAGAAAGGCCCCCAAAGTGAATAGTTTTGCATATGAGAGGTGGAAGGCGATCTGCTGGACATCTTCCGAAGAGCAATATGTCGCCCGCATACATGGACACTAATAGTGGGCCAGTGCTAAAACGAAAGCCACGGTGTAAATGCCAGTCTTGCAAGTGTCTAGCCAAGGGGTCCATGGTGATAATAAAAAGCAACGGGGCGAGTGGACAACCCTGATGAGTTCCCCTCGTCCGCAGAAGCGGGCCTAAGAGGGAACAACTGACCCTCAGACGAACCACTGTGTTCGAGTATAGTAACATAATGAGAGCAATTTAGCCGCGTGGTAGTCCCAACTTTTCCAACGTCACTTTCAGAAAGACTGATTCTAGCGAATCAAAAGCCTTTTTGGCATCAAGTATGGCTACTGCCCCGGGTACTTTGGGAGAGATCCAGTTTAAGTCCACAAACATTGAGCGTATATTAGTGGGGGTAGATCTATGTCGTAAGAAACCTGTTTGTATTGGAAATATGATTTGCTCTGTAGGAGTGCCAGACGGGTAACAATGATCTTTGCCAATATTTTATTGTTGCAATTTAGGAGCGAGAGGGGGGCGTTATGATGTGCAGAGATTCAATGGCTTCCCAGGCTTCAGAAACAGTGCAGAGTACATATATGCTTGTAGGCTTTGTAAAAGGTGCCCGTGATGCCATCAAGCCCTGGGGCTTTAGAGCCGTCTAGGCATCAATCACCTGGACAATTTCTTCACAAAAAATGGCGTCACTTAAGAATTTCCTCTGTCCCTCAGTTACCCAGACCACAGCAACCTCTGCAAGATACTACCCAAGGACTGGGTAGTAAACAACTGTTCATAGTATTGTCCGAGCTCAGTGGTGATAATCTCATTATCAGTCACATGCCCACCTCCCTCTGCTATTAACTTAGTTATATATCTGGCATGTTGATTCAGACACAGCAGACTGGCCAAAGTGCCGCAGGGCGCTCTCCCTTCCCATACTTCCACACCTGGACATACTTCCCAAATATGCCACCTTCCAATCTGCAAGGTCACAAAATTCTGCCATCAAGACTGTGCGGCAATGCTTTTGGTTCCTGCTATCAGGTCCCTTGTCTGCTTGATCAATCACAAGCAACTCGGACTCTATTCAGTTTCAGGCTGGTCCAAATGTCATGTAGTATGCCTGAATGTTTGGCTGTGCACACCCCGCGCATGTAGGCCTTAAAGGCCTCCCACAGAGTGGCCTGTGTGTCCACTGAGCCAGAATTCAGCATGAAATATTCTGTTATGGAGCCTTGTAACTCCAATCGTAAAAACGTGTTGTGAAGAGCGGTGTCCAGAAAACATCATTTCTGCTCCAGACATACCTCATAAAGCAACCACAGTACTATTTTAACTGGAGCATGGTCCAATAATGTGCAAGGAAGATGCGTCATGTCTGCTAGCCATAGGGCAGTCTACAACATGGGATGCTGAATAAAAAGTATATGCTGTGCTGCATAGTCACCACACATCCACTAGGGTAAAAGCGTCTATGATATCATGAATGACACACAATGCACGGGGTTTACTACCCACACTGGAACCGATGGAGTTTTCTGATGTTCTACTTCATGTAATTTAGCTCCATCACTGTAAAAATCATGATATGTCCTATCTCAAACTGTGTGGCCAATAACAACATGATGTATGTAGCCTGCAGTAGATGACCAGAAAAACATTCAAACATACAAGTAATGCCCCACACCCACCCACACCAGACTGTGAAACATCTGGCGAATCCCAGAAGAACTGTAACAAAAACTCAGTTATGAGTGATACGGTATGCACAATGGGAGGTGGGCAAAGCCACGGCAGGCGTTGCTCACATGAAAAGGGATATCTGAATCGGAGATAATAGCAGGTTTCAACCATATAGCCATTCATAGACTAAACAGGGGCCAGTCATGTGTTGGATAATCTCCCATGAGTCCAGGCAGTCAACCGGCAACAAAGGAGACACATGCAGAGTAGCTACATATGGATAGTGGTCATTTGGGGCAGAGTGGGCCAAGTCCTCAGCTGTAGCAGACAGGGAGCGATCCGGTGTGGTGAGTTGGGAGGAGTTCGCCCCTGTCATATTGCTTGCAGAAGTTCACAGCCTCCGCTGGTGTGGCAAAGATCCGGGTTTTAGATGTACCTCCACTCTCAGCTGTGCCAGATATAGCATATCGAACTTCAATCTCTGTTTGCTGAGGGTGTTTTTGACATTCGCAAACTTGTGCTGTGCTTCCTGCACTGCCATTGTGAAGTTGGGAAGCAAGTACATAGCAGAGTACTGAAACTGCAAGGGCCGTTTCTCCAGGGCCAACCATAGTGCCGTGTCCTTACGCAGTAATTGACCAGGTGGGCTATTAGTGGTCTAGGGGGGTGCTGGGCCTCAGGCACATGCCCAGTGATCTATGGGCTCTCTCTGCCACAAAGGTATCAGTGAAGGCTTGCCTGCCGAAGAGGTCGGTTAGCAATCGTTCAATGAAGAGGTTAGGCCTGCCCATATCAGTCAACTCCACCACTTCCACGATCCAAATGTTATTTTGGTGGGGTCGTGCCTCAAAGTCTTTGATCTTGGCCATAACAGCTTTAAGCATCTTCTCTATTTTCTCCAGGTACTTCGCGACAGAGGTGTACCTTCTTCCAGCTCAGAGATGCATTTTTCAGCACCATCTAGTCTATTTGAATGGTGATCTAGCTTCTCCAACACACGATCCAGTCTATTAGTCAGAGAGACCAGGTGGACAACTAGAGAACCAGCGCTCACGCGAAGCTACACCTTGATTGCAGGAGTGCCATCCACAGGTTGCATCATGACGTCTCTGGCCGAGCCCTCCTTAGTATCTGATTGAGATTGCTGTGATCAAACATACGTTTTCGCTGCTTGGGGTCTCCACACCCCATTCTGGCACCTAGGCACATCGGGGTGGATGAGAGCAATCACAAACTTTACATTAGGGGTGAAAGCAATCGACTCCTCGCAGTAAATGTCGCTGGGTGGGACCTCTGATCTGTGGAGGCAATAGTCTCAGACAGTTCACTGGTTGGTGATGAGTCCACAGAGTAGGGTAGGTGAAGCTTGAAGAGAGTAGCTTGGAGGCAGAAGGTGGCCCACAGCAGTGTCCAATGGAGTCGCAGTATCTTAATAGCCAGCAGGAGGGGAGGGGGGTTATGGAGGGGCTGGTGCGGTGCAGAGTTGGCCTGCTCAGGGTACCGGCTCCAACCAGTGTTGGTCAGGGTTCACCAAAACCCCCATCCGAGGGCACGTGTCGAGAGCAATTGTGCCAGTTTTTCCAACTGGATCAGCAGGTAAGACAGGTCCTGCAAGTGTCTGAGGCTTTCCTCATCAGGGGCCAACAAGAGTTAAAGACAAGCCTGGCAAAGGCTTATTTTGCCCCAAAAGTCCTGTCAGGGGAATTTCATGAGCCAGCTGCCGTAGGAAGGCCCTGTAGCATTGGGGGTTGACTATACAGGAGGTCATGCTCCCAATAAATTAGGTGATCTCCAGAGGTATCACCAGCTGCCTGGAATTCAGCCTGCTGCCTCATGCCTTTAAGGATTGGGCATTCTATCTGTGCCTTACAGAACTCCTCCCTGGTGGACCACCCTTTACTTGCCATCCAGCAGATTAAGGTAGTTCACCAAGGAGGTAATGTCCTCCCCGGTAGGCTCCGGGGCAGCCTCCTCTGGTACCCCATCCACATGTACCATGGGAGTTCATGCCCCTTTCTCTTCGTTTTCTTAGCAGCTTCCTGAGCCATTCTTCCAGACTCCAGGCTTCATTGACTTCCCTCCTGGGCAGTCATGAACCTTGTAGTCACACAGATCCACTCAGGTAACCCCAACATTTCCAGGTGTGACCTGAGCTTCACTTCCTTCCAGGCGGTGTGCTCCAGATCATTTCTAAGCAAACAGTCCAGGAGCATGGCAGGGCTCACAGTTACCCTTGGAGAACTTAAGACCCTCTCCCCCCCCAGTCAAAAGGAATCAGAACCACATGATAGTGGCTGTCCCATTCTGTGCTTCCACAACCTGGTGGAATGTATTGGGCATTGCCTGCTCTGAAGACACCAGATGCCACCTGACAGTAGTCTGAGTGGCTCCTGTGTCCCTCAGAGCTTCCATTGATGGTGACCCACTACCTGCACTTGGGAGTATCTGAAGGCAAGTGGGTTTTGGGCCCCATCTCCCCATCACCCAGAAACAATAGGGTAACTTCAGTTGTCTCCCCCACACTAACTGGGCCCATCTCCTCCCCAAGCACTACACTGGGCAAACCTGGTGTATGCCAACCACTGGGGGGGCTGCACCCTCTTTGGACACTTGGCATCACCCTTGGTGTGCCCAAACTGGTAACACAGATAGCATTTGGGGACAAACCAGTTTTCTTCTCAACAAATCTCATTTTCTGGTCAGATTGGGGATTTGACCCTTTTCCCTGAAAACCCTTTTGAGGGTCTTGAGAGAACTCCCTCTTGTTTTTATCTTACCCCTCCTTCTTCTGGTCGGAACCCTGACTACCCTTTTGGGAGCCCTCCCCGGAGATACCTTCTTGTGGACCCTGGTTATGATCTAGCGGTCTGCCTCTTTAGCAAGCTTCCTGGGGCCAGTGACCTTACTATCCAAAAGGTGTTGGTGCAGCTCTGTAAAACAAAGACTGAACATGTGTCCTCTAGCAATCAAGCTGTACAGCACCTTTTAATCACTCATGTCACTGCTCTTCCACCCAACTATCCAGTGCCTTGCAGAAATGATCCACCCAATACTCCTCTATCTGCTGGGGTAGCTTATGGCTGTCCCTAAACTTTTGCCTATATATTTCCTGGTCAGGGCCCCTTTCAAGAGGGGAAACTTCATCCTGTCCCCTTTCCCTAGGGTTAACAAGGCCTCCCTCCCTTCATTGGGAATATGCCTCCAGAGTCTGTCCCCAGTCTTCTTCAGGGACCCTGTGTATCTCTAGGGCAACCTCAAAGCCCTTAAAACCAGTGTTTATGTCATCTCTCACAACAAAGTTAGGCACCAGATCTTTTGGGATTTGGACTCTCTTTTCCCCAGTGGACACTCTGGTAATGCTGCCACCAATACTGCTGGACTCTACCTTTTTGGCTCTGATGTCCAGCTCCTTGAGACTGAACTCATGGGCCATCCTCCTTTCTTCCATGACCAGTCTCTCCCTTGCCAAAGCCCTCTAAGCCTCAGCCTTTATCTCCTCAGCAGTAGCTTTTCCTCTGGTAAGGCGCTCTCAGACTCAGCCTTCCTCTCCTCTGCTTCCAGCTTCATCTTCGTCAGCTGTAGTCTCAGTTCCCTTGCCGTCTTCCTGCCCACCTGCTCCTCTGGAGACAGGCCCCGGGCAGACACATTGCTCCCTCCCCCATCCTGGGCATCCTCTGGGGGTGGGTTTAGCTCTACTTACAGCTTAGGAGTAAGGTTTGGGTCCTCCACCTACTCATCATCATCTAAGTGTGCTCCCTCCTCCTCTAGGTAATCCTCCTCTTGGGGGGCCTGCAACCTCTTAACTTACTCAAAGGTCATGAGAGCTATCTGGAGGTCTAACTTTGTAGACGTCCTGCCTGCATTCAGCCCTCTTTCCTGTCAGAGCCTCTGCAGCTCAGGCCTGGTGAGGTTGTCAACGTTGAGCTGCTCCATCTCCATGGCACAACAACAAAGGGGAGGTACAGTACTTAAGTTTAGAAAAAAGAGAAAACAGGCTATGGCAAACTAAGTAGAATTTAAAAAGAGGTCAACTCTGGTGACAAATTATTTATATAGGATTTTTGTGTTACACAAATTACTGTATGGTACTGTACAAACACAAGTACTGGGCCCCACCACTGTACACCAATGTGAGAAATGTGGTTGTTGGTTGAATGGGGGTGACCCCTGTTCAAGAAACAGCCATTATACCTTTCAGGATGAACACCAAAATTTCACTACATTAGTCTGTGCTTAACCCTCTGCTAACTTGCTGCAAAAGCAGTCAGGCTTAACTTAGATGCAATGCGTAAAGTATTTATGCAACAGCCAAACAGTAATAAAGTGAAAACACAACACAATACAAATTTCACACCTATTTAAAACAATAGATTACATTCTAATAAAATATTTGACACCAAAAGACCAACATCCAATCAGTAGACCCAGAGCGATTATATTTTTAAGTTTAAGGTAAAAAATAGCATCTAAAAGATCAAAGGGCCAACCACGGACATCTAGTCACATGAGACTGGGTCAAAGTCAAAAAATGTGACCAACAGCAATGGAGCACGCGCCGAATACAAGAAGTGGATTGGGCCCAGTAGGCGTTTACCTTCGGGCTTGAAAGACTTTTCAAAGAACAATGTTCTGAGAAGCTAAAGGTCAGCAGGGCAAGACTGCAGGCGATGTCTGAGGAGGGAGGGTCATCATTGGGGAGCCACTAGATGAAGACGCAGTGAAGATTTCTACATTCAGATATCAATTCTTTACATCATTTAGACTTAGTCACTTTTTTGTAAGGCGAAAATCTCCAGCGGGACGAGGTTGGAGGCTGTTGCTGACGAAAGTTCCAAGAGGCTGGATACCTCTTTGACGAAGGGATTTGCTCTCTTTGGTGAAGGGGTTTGCTACTGCAGAGAAGAATGTAGCGGGAGCTGCCGCAGTCAGGCTGACCAGTGATGCACCTTGGGCGGGTAGACAAGAAGGTTGGTCCCATTCTTTCCTCAGTTCTCAAAGCAGTTCTAGCCAAAAATGTTCTATGTCCCATGTCTTGGTTTTTGGATATCTGGACTCCTTTAACACCACCACTAAGGGTCCAGGACTGGATGATCAGCACTTACAGACTTGGAACTCACTCAGGCTGGGTCCAGGAGCGGGTTCAAGGTAGTTGGACTTTTATGCCCTGAGGCTCTGATTAGGAGGCCAGCCAACCAGCTCTTGGAGCCACTTTGGCAGTCCTGGGTTCAAGCAGTGGAATAAGGCTCAAGACGTGGGGCGGGTCTCTGAGGGCTCAAGGCAGGCTCTAAGCTGCAAAGAAGTCCTTCCAGGTGCAGCAAAGCAGTCTTGTGGAGTACAAAGTGGGCCACAGCAGCAGGCAGCTCTCTGAGAGCCCTTCCACATGTCCAGAAAGTGAACTGAAGAGCGGGTCTTGTGGTCCTGTTCTATACACAATGCCTTCTTTGAAGTAGGAGAAGTTTCTAGGGAAGTCCCTTTGATGTGCTTGGAATTTTGTGCTTCCTCTGCCTTGGCTCCTGCTGTCTGCATGAACAATTCAGGGGTAACAACTCATTTGTGAGAAGGCAGAGTGCAGCCTATTTAGTTGCAAGCAGGGCTGTGCCCAGCTCCAACCCCAACCCTGCCAGTTGATGGCCCATCCAGACACAACTAATCCCTCTATTGTGTGGCTGTCTGGGAGGAATAAACAAACCCAACTGCCAACTACAACCAATCATGTGACCCACTAACAGGCTGTAGGCACCAAATAGGGCAGGAAGATGCCAACTTTCTAAATCAGGCATTTTCAAAATTGTAACTTGAAATCTGACTTTACCATTAAGGAGATTTTTAATTACGATTTCTCAGACGCTAAACATGAAATGTTTACCTGTTTTACCTGTTCCCAATCAAACGTTAGCACTTATTAAATGTATTATGGCAACCCAATTTATCCTAAGGGAGAGATAGGCACCACAGTAGTGAAAAATTAAGAATTTAGGTGTTTTTCCCTGCCAGGATGTAGGAAGCTGGCTCTTTATATAGTATACCAAAAAGAGGTATACGGTGCAAAGAGTCCAGGTATCCCTTATAGGTGGACAGGGGCTTATTCTAGCACTCCCAAGGTGCTCTCTTACAGGTTAGTGTGGTCAAGCTGCCTTAGGCTTACCAGAGAGGAGTGTTAGACATCTGCTGCATACACACAGTCAAATGATACACACAACTAAATAATGAGATCCACACCAGTTTATAGAAATAACACTTATCTTTATATAATTTTACGCACCAAGCTCATCAAAATCATGTAACGTTTTGAGTTAGAAATATTTACAGTTTTTGAAAGTCGACAGTGCAATTTCTGGAGCGGTAATGTTATCCTATGTAGTAAAGACATATATTGCATACAGGTGCTTTACAGTGACTTACAGGACCAATCTTCTGGACTTAAGGTGAGTATGGGGCAGGGTCTAAGGCAGCACCAACAGGTAACCTCAGGCAGCACTGGGACGGCTGGGTGCAGAGGTGCTATATAGTGTTGGGTGCCCTGTGTGGCACAATCATCGGGGACAGCAGGCAAGCCAGTGGGGGTTGGTGCCAAGTTAGTCACTGGTCCTCTGTTCTTGCTTTTGTGGATTCTCAGTATCCTTCTTCATCTTTCAGGTCAGCTGAATCTGATTTTCTGGTGCCAGGGGCTCCCCTAAATACTAGATTTAGGGGTGTTAGTGGAGTGTAGGGTAGTAGCCAATGGGCTACTTACCCCTGGGGTCACTACGCCCGCTATATGACCACTTCCTGTGGGCAACATCCTGTCCCAGATTGACTAATTCTGCCATTACCAAGATGTCAGACTTTCAATGGCAGACTGGTCTACACCAGTCACCCAGCACACTAGAGGCTGGTAGGCTTATAGGGGGCCCTCTGGGTGCATGTATTAATAAATCCACAACTGGAATCAGTTTGGGCTTATTAATACAAGGTGTTTGATACCAAACACCATAGATTTCAGTGAAGCCACCATGTAGCTGGGGAACTTTTTTTTACCAGTGTCCAGCACATGTACTTAAAATCGCTTCCCTGTTCACTTATAATGGCAGTAATTGAACTGGCCAGCAAAGGGGTATATCTGCTCATGCAGATATGTCCACAAATGTAGTATAGTGCACCCTGCTGTAGGGCTGTAAGGCCTGCTGTAGGGGTGACCTACCTATACTGCATGCAGTGTCCACCGGCTTGGCACACAGGGCTGTGTGCCATGTTGTGTTTTCACTTTTGTCTGCACCAAGACACGCAACCTGCATAGGCTTGGTGAGGGGTCCCTTAGGGTGCCACAATAAATGCTGCAGCCCTTAGGGTCCTTCTTTAACCTCCTCGCCCTAAGTACCAGGGGTACCATTTACTAGGGACTTACAGGGGGTGCAAAGGTATTGCCAATTGGAGAAACAATTGTACAATTTTAGGGAAAGAGATCTGGCACTAGGGACCTGGTTAGCAGGAACCCAGTGCACTTTCTGTCAAAATTGCATCGAATACCAGACAAAACGTGGGGATGACCATGTCAAAAGAGGCATTTTCCTACACAGGGCATGTAAAACTTAAAGGTACATGTCCTGCCTTTTCATTACAATGCACCCTGCCCTATGGGCTTCTTAGGCCCTACCTTAGAGGGGACAAATGCAATAAAAAGGGGTTTAAGGCTTGGCAAGGGGGTAGCGTTGCCAAGTCAATTTGGCAGTTTAGAACTCCATTCGAGCTGCAATGGCAGGACTGGGAAATGTTTTAAAGGGCTACGTAAGTGGGTGACACAATTAGTGCTTCTTGTCCAGTAGAAGCATTTAATTAACAGGCCCTGGGATACCACTCTGTAAAGGACTTATAAGTAAATGAAATATGCCAATCAGGTGTATGTCAATTTTACCATGTTAAACGGGCACACCACAAGCACTTTAGCACTGGTTCGCAGAGACAAAGAAATCGAATTTCAGCAAAAAGCGGAGGGTAAAGGTCAAATGTTTGGGGGAAGACCACCCTAAGGCCGACAGGTCTAGCAAATGACAATCAGAAGGCAACCCTGTCTTGAAACCTCTGCAATGTAGGAATTGTATATATGGAAAATTGACATTCTGCGTTAAGTAGCAATGTCCATTCAGTTGTCTGCATTCTGTCAGCAAGAGGAAATATTAATCAGAGAAGAGTGTGAGGGCAAAAAATGGATGTTTGAGATTTCTTCTTATGCAGCACTTAAGGCATCCAGCACATCAGGACTCATCCTCATACAGACTCAGAAAGCCAGTTAAGTCAACTGTGTGTTTTGAATGGTCTGAGCGCTGTTACTGTTGTTGAAATTTCAAACATTTCGCAGTTTTAGATGTCCATTCTCACAATGGTGGCAATCCAAGACATTTTGCAGCTACCAGCAACTGCAAACATCATGTAGGCCAAATGTGTAAACAGACGTAGAGAGAGAAAGAGAGTGAGAGAGCAAGACCAACTTCTGCATGGAAAGCATATTTCAACAGGATTTATCCTTGCAAATAAATTATTAAAAGAGACGTCTTCGAAGCTCTTACAGTCTACTCTTGATTCTGGCAAAATTTAAGAAAGAGAAATCTCGCACCTGTTCCTTCCCAGGGAATGCACGCCTAATCTGGAACTCACTGCCTCATGTTTTACGTGACAATCAGTCATTTCCTCACTTCAAGAAGAAACTGAAACTTCTTCTCTTCAACAAATATCTAAACCCTCCCCCTTAACCCATCCTACTGGTCTGTTTGCTCCTACCCCGCTCCCTCTAAATAAATCTGAGCATCACTACCTCGGGGAAAACTGTGCCTCTAGTCTACCCATCTTCACAATACCCTACCTTAGCTGCCTCAGAATATATACCATCCATCTATACCACTGTCCATCGTAAATTTCCATTATAAATTGTTTTATGTATTTTATCTACTCCACAAGTAACTGCGGCACTTGCTGCTGTGCTAACTCTGCAAACTGTAACTCCCAAATAATTCACTTGTTCATTTGCTTACAGAGTCAGAGAAATATTAGCCATTTTCAACACTAGGGAGCAAGTTGCGTCTTAATCATCTCACTGAGCAATTTTACTAGTATTGGGGAGAGATATTGCATACATTTCTTATGGAATTTATAGCACAATATGCTTGGTCTTTGTATCATTCTTTTCGGAAGGTATTCTCCTTGACGATCAAGTTGTTTAACATGACCCTATAATATCAGACAGTTTCCCCATGGTAAGCTTGGGTCAATTTTTAACATTTGTCAGAATGACAGCAGCAACCTGATGCTGCTGGGGTGAGCTTCATGGGCTGTTCCCCAGAATTTGCCATGATGCAGGCAATTATAACACTCTTGGAGGGTGGGCCAGAGGGGCTCCTGCATATGTAGTGCAATACTGCAGGAATGAAAGGCAAGGCATTTGGCAGTGCGAGCCAAGTGGAAGTGGGACAGGGTGCTCCATTTACAATCCTTGAATGGTCTAAAGTGATACAGTATCATAAGCCAGTATAGAGTAATGCGCGATTCCGCCTGACTTAGTTTAATGTGTAACATCGAGCTCACCTTATTCCTCAAACTCTCAGCAAAATATATCCAATGAGATTGATTGAATGTCTCTGCTGTCTCCATGAAGGGGCAGATTTCCTTCACATGATTAGGGTGTGTGTGGTGATCAAAGCATACTGAGAAAAGTTGGTGGCGGCTCTGTCACAGGTTACAAGGTTGCTCCTTGGCACACTGCACATTGTGGTTGCACCCCTTACATAAAAATGTAAACTCTGTTTGAAGTTTGCATCCCAGTTATTATTACTGCCCAAGCATAGAATAATGATACACTGGACATAGCCCAAGGGCCCCTTCCTACAACTGTGGTATAAAGATGAATCTGGATGGTCTTTACTCCTGGAAAGGAAAAATTTACTTTACATGTCACAAACATCCCAATCTGGTTTCTACTCCACTTTCTCCTATCCAAAATGAATTGTCTCTATTATCTTCCCCAGAAAAGGCCATATAATTTTTAAAGTCAGTTGCTGGGCTTCTAAACTTGTTTAAGGATCTGCATATGTGAGAGTTCCTGCTTATAGAGGACCCTCACTAAGCGTGTACTCCTTCACCTGTATCTGGAAAGTTGTCTCTTTCTAGCTAGGCTGCTGCCAGTCTTCTTTATCAATGCCATCAATCCAGTGGCTGCTGACACAATGAAGAGGAGGTTGGCGGGTGTTAGAAATGGGGGTCTCTAGTTGGCAGAGGTAGGTACCTTTGTCTAAATAGGGACCCTTGCTTCTAGTCAGGGTAAGGGGGATACACTTCTAAAATAACCCCTGCCCACCCCCTTGGTAGCTTGGCACGAGCAGACAGGCTTATCTCAGAGGCAGTGTGTAAAGAACACATACAGTAATACAGTGAAAACACTACACATGGACACCACACCATTTTAGAAAAATAAGTAATCTTTATCTAAACCAAACAAGACCAAACGACAAAAATCCACAATACAGTAATAAAATATGACTTTCAAATGGTAGAAATAGTTCAGTTCAAAGCAAATTTCAGATGCAACACTTTTCACACAAAGTACCTTGGATGCGTCACGCACATAAAGAAAAAGGGTCACAGGGAAGGTGATGCGTTGGTTCCTTACACTCAGGGAAGGTGATGTGTCGGTTCCTTGCTCCGGGGGAGGTGATTCGTCGGTTCCTTACTGCTGCGCAGGGGAGGTGATGCGTCGGTTCCTTACTGGAGAGGAGGTGATGCATCGGTTTCTTACTGCGTGGGGAGGTGATGCGTCAGTTTCCTACTGCGTCCCCCAACGATGCGACAGACTCGGCGCCTCGATGCGATGCGACGATCCGTGACGATGCGTGGGTTCTTGCAGCTGCACAACAGGCCTTGCGTCGGAATCGGTGTGGTGATCCCGGACTTCGGAGATCGATGCACTCGAAGCGGCGTGCGGCGATTTCTCGAGCTACGGGCTGCGGTGTAATGATTTCTTCAGCGATGTGTTAGAAACAGGTGCGGATGCGTCGCGCTTCTCGAAGTTGCGTTATTTTTCCAAGATCCCAGCAGCAAACATCCTCCAGAGGTCCAAAACAACAGCAGGCACCTCTCAGCAGGTCAGAACTCCCAGCAAGGAAGTTCAGGGGAGCTGGTGGGGAAGTCTTTGTGTCCCTGAGAATTCAGAACAGGAGGCAAGCTCAGTTTCAAGCCCTTGTAGATCTTCCTCAAGCAGGGGACACAGCAACCAACAAAGTCCTTTCTCCTTTCCTTGGCAGCAAGTAGCCACTGCAGGCCAACCCCAGATAGCAAACAGCACAGTGGCAGTATTTCTCCTCAGCTTCTTCTCCTTGACCAAGGTTCCTCTTGATTCCCAGAAGTGATCTAAAATTCTTCGGGCCCCTCTTTTCATACAGTAAATCTCTTTGTTCTCTCCTGGCCCATGGCTCTGAGTCCAGTCCAAACCAGTTCTGGGGGGCACTTTTCAAGTGCACAACAACCTCGATTGTCAGTGTGAGCCCTGGCTCCAGACACACCACAGGGGGGTGGAGCCATCATTGTGGAAGGTAGGCAAAGCCCATATTCAGGTGCAGGTGCTACTCCTCCCACCACTCCAAATGCAGACCAGGCCTATTCAGCCTAGCGCTGACTCACCCAGACTCTCTGGAGCCACTGATCATCCCCAGCCCCTGCCACTCCAAAGCCAGACAGTCAATACCCATGCTAGCAGAGGTACACTGGATGGCTAAGCAAGAAAATATCTACTTTCTAAAAGTGGTATTTTCAAACACAGAATGTAAGAATCACCCTCACTAAAAGATGCATTTTAACATTCTGAGATCAGGCATACTAAACTTTATTTTCCTAACTTGTTCCCAGGGGTAGTTATGTTTATAAGATGTTATAAGCAAACTCCCCATTCTATCCTATGGGAATAGGTAGCCTTGCAATAGTGAAAAAGGAAATTGGCAGTATTTCACTATCAGGACATGCCACACACACCAGGGTATGTCCTACCTTTCACATACACTGCACCCTGCCCACAGGGGTACCTTGGGCCTGCCTTAGGGGTGACTAACATGTAAGAAAAGGGAAGGTTAGGACCTGGCTAGTGTGTGCACTTGCCAAGTCGACATGGCAGTACCAGATTGCACACAGGCTCTACAATGGCAGGCCTGAGTTACATTTACAGGCTGCCTATGTGGGTGGCACAATCAGTGCTGCAGGCCCACTAACAGCATTTGATTTACAGGCCCTGGGCACACACAGTGCACTGTACTAGGTACTGACTAGTAAATCAAATCAGCCAATTATGGAAACACCAATCCATACATACAATTTACAGGGAGAGCATATGCACTTAAGCACTGATCAGCAGTGGTAAAGTGCCCAGAGTCATAAAACCAACAAAAACAGGTAAGAAACAGAAGACCACCTAGCAAAAAATCTGGGGATAAACCCGCTGTAAAAGACAGATCTAACAGCGGGTTTTGGGGGTACGGGGGGAGCGCGGGAGGAGGGCGCAGGGAGGTTTAATAATTTATTTTACAAAATGTAAAACTCTTTCTTGGAGCTGCCAGCCGCCTCCCGCATCGCGCCTAGGTCTTTTTTTGTCGCAGCAGGCACTGGGGCAGCATCAGTCTCCCTAAGCAATCCCTGCGCTGCTCTCATGCTATGAGAGCAGCAGGGGGATTGGCCTGAGCGGGCTGAAAAGATGCTCCGCTTAGGACAGGGAGTCTGTGCTGTTTCTCCAGCTCGGCTGTTCAATACAGCCGGGTTGGAGAAACCTAAGTGTGCATGTGTATTTGGCTGGCCTGAGAGGGCCGACCAAACACACATGCACACTTAGAAGTGCACATAGCACTCCTACTCCCCCCCTCCCATGCCTCAGCCCCGCCCCTCCCTACAGCACTGGCTCAGAACCGGCAAATGAAAAATAAAACGATGATAGAACATTGTTTTATTTTTCCCCTGCTAGCTCTGAGCCAGTGGGGCAATGCTCCTCTGCCATTGCGGGGGAGCCGCCCTGAAGCACTTAGAGGGCTACCAGGCAACTAGCCTATAAAGTGAGACCCTAATAAACATTGAACGGTTTAGAAACTAGATGAATAAAGGTTGAAATTTCAGTATCACCCAAACCTGTATGCTGCTCCCTCATCCCATCCAATCTCAATAGCTATACGCTTCGGCGTATAGTTGGGAAAAGTCATAGCAACGTAGTGGATCTGGCTGATCCTAATAAAAAAAGTGCAGTGCATGCATTTCTTGCTCTCTCCCCTTCACTTTGCCTCCCGCCCCTCTTGCTCTCCATGTTGCTTCTCCTTCCTACTCAGCAAAGCCATTTCTAAGAAGTGAAAACATCCCTTTGAGACACGCTCTGAAAATACAGCAGTATTTGTTTGTTTATTTAGCCTTCATTACAACAGCCATAAGAAAGCACAGAAGAGCCCAGCTAACTCAACACAAAGGGACTCCTTTTCCTTTAACAAAGGCACGTTGGCTTTATAATGTGCATAGAGTTAGTATTGAGGCTAACAGTGGAGCTTATTGAAAATTAGCCTTTAAAAAACACACGATGTTATTGAACTCTTTCTGTTTTTGTTTCTCTTTTGCCACCAATGTTGTTCTCATTTTCTACACACATCATGGCAGGCACGCACAATAGATACAAATTACGAACTGCAGGAGCACGCTTCATATTGTCTGGGAAAAAATGCTGCTTAGTGAAGGGAAGGAGCATGCGCGTTTGCGAAGCAGTAATTATGACTGTGCCACACAAGGATTACAGATTTCAGGTAGACTACTCTCAAGGACTTTCCTCTTACAAACAGTTGCAAAAATACCAATTAAGCACCACTAAACTGAATACTGGTAATGTCTTATATTTATACCACACAGAAACAGCAGAAGTCAGCATAATGCTCTGTATTAAATGTTATTTAGCTTTTATGAGAATAGATTAAAAAAACTTTTAAAAGATCATAAAACCAAGGTGCTTTACCAGTCATGATAGGAAAATCAGCCATTTTGCTTTTTTATATTCTTTTTTATTAGATTTTACTTTTATTAGATAATACATGGTTAAGTACACATTTCTATGGATGCAATGCACAGTATTTACGAGAAAAAGAAATTGTAGCATGAATCTTCAGATTAATCATGAAAGTAAGAAAACACATTGAGAAAAAGGAAATACCAACTTATTGTGTTCAAGTGACCAACAAATGGGGAGAGCCATAGAAAGCTAGCCCCACAGTGTTGTAAATAGTGAATGGAGTCGTGGAGCTTGGGATACAGTGTGTTAACCAGGATAAGAATCTCTGCAGAATTCCATATTATTAGTCGACAAAAACACAAGGCACATAATCTAGCTGCAAAACAACTAAGGGGAAGCCTTAGAAGAAGAAAAAGAATATGCCTCCAGGTGGGGAGGGGGTCATGACTTCTGGATGAGTATTCTCTAGTTTCTGTGGTAGGGTTCCCACATGCCCTTGAAGACCAATAATTATTCATTCAATTTATAGTTCAAGCGGTTGTGGAGAGCCATTTGGAGCATGGCATCAGACCATCTCTCTAGTGTCAGAACCTTGGTAGATTTCCAATGTCTGGGGAAGCAGAGTTTGACCACGGCCAACGCTTACGGGCATATTAACAAGGACCTACCGCCGATTTATCTCCACCTTAACGCATCAAAAGTGGAGATAGATTTAACACCCCATTCACAAGCGGGTGCAAACTGCAGACATCGCCAGTATTCCTGCGATAACTGCCCCAAAACTCATCCCCAGGGAGGACACCACCAACTAACCCTAATGAGATGCAGAGTAGGCGTTACCATGCAAAAACACACGAAAACACCACAACACCACTTTCACAACGAACTGCCAGATCTGCGATGCAAGTCAAAACCACACGATAAGCCGCGGTAGCAGCAGGTATTTAACACCTGCCTCTTGCTGGTGTTAAGCAGGACGACTACCTGCAGTAGGCAACGGAGCCCTGCACACAGCCACACCCGAAGAACAACCGACGCCATGGAGCTACTCATCATGCAGCTCGGAGCCCCAACAGGGCCACAACACCCACCGCCACCACCCCCAGGACCGCCACCACCCCCAGGACCGCCACCCCCCTGGACCACCACAGAGGCAGCGCAGAGTAAGACAGCGGACCTACCGAAAACGCACCAGTCTCACAGACCTAACGCCTGAGGAAGTCATCGCCCACTACAGGCTCAAAAGGACATCCATCATCTGCATCATGACCCACATCGCCCACAGGTTGATGGTCCCAACCCAGCGGAGAACCAACATCCCTCCGCAGACAAAGCTGCTGGCTGTGCTGCACCTGTTGGCCTCTGGTACCTTCCAACCAACAACTGCCAGAGTCGGAGGAGTCTCACAGCCAGCCCTATCAAAGTTCATCACACCTGTCCTGGATGCCATCATCAGCTTCATACCCCAGTACCTTCACTTCCCCCACACTGCGCAGGAACAGCTGGAGACTAAGCAAGGCTTCTATGCATTTGCGAGCTTCCCACATGTGTTGGGGGCCATTGACTGCACACATGTCCCACTTGTGCCCCCTGCGGATACTGCACACCACTACCGCAACAGAAAGCACACGCATTCGATCAATGTGCTGGCAATAGTGGACCACCGGGGAATGTTCACCAATGTCGTCGCAAACTACCCAAGCAGTGTGCACGATTCCTACATCTTCCGACAGTCCATCATCAACCAGCGCTTCCAGGATGGCATCTATGGAACTGGACTGCTCGTTGGTAAGTGCCAAATCAACACACCACACGCCTCAAAGCCACCATCACACAACGCACAACTGTGGGAATGCACACGTGACCAAACCACATACAACATGTCAATCAACATGCCCACCTACCAGACACGACAACACAACTCCATGGTGATCCTGGGCTTCCCTGCACACAATACAGCTATATCATGGCACCACAGCCACACAACAGCTGAACGTGTGGAGATGCGTAATGCAGCCATGTGCGAAGGATGCAAGTGACCCGTGAATGGGAATGTACACAACGACAAGTGAGGCGTGGATGTGCTGGACAGACATGGGTATGCAAACCACAGATATGTCCATGCAGACATCAACTGCTGGTGACTGGAGTGTAGTGAACAGTGGACGCAACCATGTCACCCAAGGCAGTGGGTCAGATCGCGGAAATGTCGCTCGCTGCGTCCCCCCTGTATGCGTGAGCGTAGTGGGTGGGCCCGGAGTACGCCAGGCCTGCGCAGGGGTGTGGGCAAACACCCTGTGGCGCAGAGCGTGGTTCTCTCCCGGAAAGGCCAACGTCACTGCCAGGGCGGCGCCTCGCAGTCCGCCACGAGGCCGACGCCGTGAGCAGCGGTCCTGCGAGCCTGTGTGCCTACTGCACCCCAGGACGCTAATACCCAGACCAGGCCTTCCCGCCCCAGCGCTCCAAGGCCGCACTGCTCACCTCCCGACACCGTCGTGTGTCAAAGAGGGCCCACCATGTGCCGGTGCTAGCTCCAAGACCCATGCCCGCGACTTTGGCGGCTTCCTCAGGCCATCGCTGTCCTCCGTGACACAGGCCCCCAGGGGTCCCCATTCTTTGACATACTCCACCGCTGCAGCCGGGCTACACTGCAGTCCAGCATGTCCTACATCTTGAACTGAGTCATCATTAATCAATGGCAGGGTGCATGCCAGTGTACGCAGTGGGAGGACTGAGAGGGAGATGCGTCACAGTCTGGTGGAAACATGGATCACAGATACGGAGGAGGTCAACCAGTAGCAAGGACTGATCTGGTGCCACTAACCCTGTGCGCTGTGAGTGACTGTCAGCCTCCGGCAGAACATCGTTGGTGTCTGAGCCTGTGGCCTGGGGGTTGTCATCAGCAACGGGCAGGTACAGACTTGGGGGCTGATTCTGATGCGGGTTGGAAAAGCTTCCCGACTGAATCGGTTGGGAAATGGTGTCCGACCCACTCGGATCGGGAAAGTCCGACCGGCGGAGTAGGATGCATCCAGATGCTTCCAGATACGATTTGGTTGAACTCCCATTGACTTCAATGGGAACATTTTGTCCTAACCGCATCAGAATTGGGCCCTCGGTCGGGAAGACATGTTCCCGATCCGATTTGGAAGGAGCAAATGCCGTTAGGAGGCCTTCCTAACCGCATCAGAATCAGGCCCTCGGTCGGGAAGCTTTTCCAACCCGCATCAGAATCGGCCCCTTGGTGTCTGGCATGAGTTTGTGGCATTCATATCCACCATGTTGCCGGACACAGCTGGCATGTGCCCTCTGCATCATGCCCTGGGGGTACACCTCCCATTCTCCCCCGAGACACTCCGCGAAAGGCACCTCTGAGACATTCGAGACCCTGCTCTGCCCTCATGACCCTACCCCAGTCTCCCGCAGGTCAGCGTCCCGTGGCGGTAGGCCCGTGTCGGCCGCTGTGCATCCGGGGCCACTAACCCTGTGCGACTCAAGTCATGCTCCCTTGTTGTTCTGACATTGCATTTCTGAGTGCCTGATGACTGTTGGAGTTGTTGCCAGCACCAGCTACTCCCTGAGGGCTGGCTTACACTCACCCCACACACAGCCAGCACAGGTGTCACTGGATCAGTGGGCCTGCCATCACATCATGTCGAACCAAGTATTGACTCTTTTCTCTCTGCACTGTCCCAGGTGATCAAGGATATGCACTCTGCCCTTGGATGATGACACCCCTCCGAGACCCGAACACACCCGCCCAGAGGCAGCACAATGCGGCCCACATACGCACCAGGGGCATCGTTGAACGCACATTTGGCGTGTTGAAGTCACGTTTCAGGTGCCTGGACGGCACAGGTGGAAAGCTCCTGTACAGCCCGGACATCGTGTGCAAGATGATCGTTGCATGTTGTGTGTTGCACATCATCTGTGTACGCACCGATGCCCCATGGATCCCAGTTCCAGAAGTACCGGACGATGATGGGGACGATGGGGCAGGTGGCCCACATCCCACTGCAGCTGCGGCAGGAATGGCCCGTAGGAACACCATCATTAACAATTTCTTCTCATGAGGACGTCACATTGTGGCCATCCCTGGCAATCATGGGACAGTACAAAATGTCCACAAGCACAGCATGTGTGAATAAAACATATTTGCAGGTTACAGGTTGTACTTGTACATTGTCATGTCACAGTTTCCTGCTGTGCCAGATGTGATTTGCCATGTTGTGCACATTTGCGGCACCAGTTGTGTCCTGTGTTCTGTTGTGGAGGTGTTGCTGTTTGTACCGGGATGTTGTCAATGTCGAGGTGCACTTATACTCATGTGCGTATTCTGCACGGTGGGTAATTCGCTCCTGCGGCTCTGATTTGTCTGCCACTGATCCCTTTCAAAAACAACAGTTGATGGACAGAATGCAGAACAATGTCATACATTCACTCCAGTACAGAGATCTGGGCCTAAATCCATCGTTTTTTTGTTCACCATGCCATTCCAGTTTGAACCCAGCCATATGCAAATCAGTCTTGACCCTGTGCCTCATGGGAACAGTCCAGCCCGAACTGCCAAGCCAGGTCCTCCCTGGACTGGAAACAAGCATCCTAGGACCGGTTTCGGGGTTTCACCTCTCTTCAGCCAGGATAGCTTGATTCCAGCGGCATGGAGAACACGGGACCCACGTCTGGGCATACCCGTCCCACTCAGGGTGACAAATGCAAAAACAACAGTTGATGGACAGAATGCAGAACAATGTCATACATTCACCCCAGTACAGAGATCTGGGCCTAAATCCATCGTTTTTTTGCTCACCATGCCATATGCAAATCAGTCTTGACCCTGTGCCTCATGGGAACAGTCCAGCCCAAACTGCCAAGCCAGGTCCTCCCTGGACTGGAAACAAGCATCCTAGGACCGGTTTCGGGGTTTCACCCTCTTCAGCCAGGATAGCTTGATTCCAGTGGCATGGAGAGCACGGGACCCACGTCTGGGCATACCCGTCCCACTCGGGGTGACAAATGCAAAAACAACAGTTGATGGACAGAATGCAGAACAATGTCATACATTCACCCCAGTACAGAGATCTGGGCCTAAATCCATCGTTTTTTTGCTCACCATGCCATTCCAGTTTGAACCCAGCCATATGCAAATCAGTCTTGACCCTGTGCCTCATGGGAACAGTCCAGCCCGAACTGCCAAGCCAGGTCCTCCCTGGACTGGAAACAAGCATCCTAGGACCGGTTTCGGGGTTTCACCTCTCTTCAGCCAGGATAGCTTGATTCCAGCGGCATGGAGAACACGGGACCCACGTCTGGGCATACCCGTCCCACTCAGGGTGACAAATGCAAAAACAACAGTTGATGGACAGAATGCAGAACAATGTCATACATTCACCCCAGTACAGAGATCTGGGCCTAAATCCATCGTTTTTTGCTCACCATGCCATATGCAAATCAGTCTTGACCCTGTGCCTCATGGGAACAGTCCAGCCCGAACTGCCAAGCCAGGTCTTCCCTGGACTGGAAACAAGCATCCTAGGACCGGTTTCGGGGTTTCACCCCTCTTCAGCCAGGATAGCTTGATTCCAGTGGCATGGAGAGCACGGGACCCACGTCTGGGCATACCCGTCCCACTCGGGGTGACAAATGCAAAAACAACAGTTGATGGACAGAATGCAGAACAATGTCATACATTCACCCCAGTACAGAGATCTGGGCCTAAATCCATCGTTTTTTGCTCACCATGCCATTCCAGTTTGAACCCAGCCATATGCAAATCAGTCTTGACCCTGTGCCTCATGGGAACAGTCCAGCCCAAACTGCCAAGCCAGGTCCTCCCTGGACTGGAAACAAGCATCCTAGGACCGGTTTCGGGGTTTCACCCCTCTTCAGCCAGGATAGCTTGATTCCAGTGGCATGGAGAGCACGGGACCAACGTCTGGGCATACCCGTCCCACTCGGGGTGACAAATGCAAAAACAAAGTTGATGGACAGAATGCAGAACAATGTCATACATTCACCCCAGTACAGAGATCTGGGCCTAAATCCATCGTTTTTTGCTCACCATGCCATTCCAGTTTGAACCCAGCCATATGCAAATCAGTCTTGACCCTGTGCTTCATGGGAACAGTCCAGCCCGAACTGCCAAGCCAGGTCCTCCCTGGACTGGAAACAAGCATCCTAGGAACGGTTTCAGGGTTTCACCCCTCTTCAGCCAGGATAGCTTGATTCCAGTGGCATGGAGAGCATGGGACCCACGTCTGGGCATACCCGTCCCACTCGGAGTGACACATACAAAAACAACAGTTGATGGACAGAGTGCAGAACAATGTCATACATTCACCCCAGTACAGAGATCTGGGCCTAAATCCATCGTTTTTTTGCTCACCATGCCATTCCAGTTTGAACCCAGCCATATGCAAATCAGTCTTGACCCTGTGCCTCATGGGAACAGTCCAGCCCGAACTGCTAAGCCAGGTCCTCCCTGGACTGGAAACAATGATCCTAGGACCGGTTTCGGGGTTTCACCCCTCTGCAGCCAGGATAGCTTGATTCCAGTGGCATGGAGACCACGGGACCCACGTCTGGGCATACCCGTCCCACTCGGGGTGACAAATGCAAAAACAACAGTTGATGGACAGAATGCAGAACAATGTCATACATTCACCCCAGTACAGAGATCTGGGCCTAAATCCATCGTTTTTTTGCTCACCATGCTATTCCAGTTTGAACCCAGCCATATGCAAATCAGTCTTGACCCTGTGCCTCATGGGAACAGTCCAGCCCGAACTGCCAAGCCAGGTCCTCCCTGGACTGGAAACAAGCATCCTAGGACCGGTTTCGGGGTTTCACCCCTCTTCAGCCAGGATAGCTTGATTCCAGTGGCATGGAGAGCACGGGACCCACGTCTGGGCATACCCGTCCCACTCGGGGTGACAAATGCAAAAACAACAGTTGATGGACAGAATGCAGAACAATGTCATACATTCACCCCAGTACAGAGATATGGGCCTAAATCCATCGTTTTTTGCTCACCATGCCATTCCAGTTTGAACCCAGCCATATGCAAATCAGTCTTGACCCTGTGCCTCATGGGAACAGTCCAGCCCGAACTGCCAAGCCAGGTCCTCCCTGGACTGGAAACAAGCATCCTAGGAACGGTTTCGGGGTTTCACCCCTCTTCAGCCAGGATAGCTTGATTCCAGTGGCATGGAGTGCACGGGACCCACGTCTGGGCATACCCGTCCCACTCGGGTGACAAATGCAAAAACAACAGTTGATGGACAGAATGCAGAACAATGTCATACATTCACCCCAGTACAGAGATCTGGGCCTAAATCCATCGTTTTTTGCTCACCATGCCATTCCAGTTTGAACCCAGCCATATGCAAATCAGTCTTGACCCTGTGCCTCATGGGAACAGTCCAGCCCGAACTGCCAACCCAGGTCCTCCCTGGACTGGAAATAAGCATCCTAGGACCGGTTTCGGGGTTTCACCCTCTTCAGCCAGGATAGCTTGATTCCAGTGGCATGGAGAGCACGGGACCCACGTCTGGGCATACCCGTCCCACTCGGGGTGACAAATGCAAAAACAACAGTTGAGGGACAGAATGCAGAACAATGTCATACATTCACCCCAGTACAGAGATCTGGGCCTAAATCCATCGTTTTTTTGCTCACCATGCCATTCCAGTTTGAGCCCAGCCATATGCAAATCAGTCTTGACCCTGTGCTTCATGGGAACAGTCCAGCCCGAACTGCCAAGCCAGGTCCTCCCTGGACTGGAAACAAGCATCCTAGGACCGGTTTCGGGGTTTCACCCCTCTTCAGCCAGGATAGCTTGATTCCAGTGGCATGGAGAGCACGGGACCCACGTCTGGGCATACCCGTCCCACTCGGGATGACAAATGCAAAAACAACAGTTGATGGACAGAATGCAGAACAATGTCATACATTCACCCCAGTACAGAGATATGGGCCTAAATCCATCGTTTTTTTGCTCACCATGCCATTCCAGTTTGAACCCAGCCATATGCAAATCAGTCTTGACCCTGTGCCTCGTGGGAACAGTCCAGCCCGAACTGCCAAGCCAGGTCCTCCCTGGACTGGAAACAAGCATCCTAGGACCGGTTTCGGGGTTTCACCCCTCTTCAGCCAGGATAGCTTGATTCCAGTGGCATGGAGAGCACGGGACCCACGTCTGAGCATACCCGTCCCACTCGGGGTGACAAATGCAAAAACAACAGTTGATGGACAGAATGCAGAACAATGTCATACATTCACCCCAGTACAGAGATCTGGGCCTAAATCCATCGTTTTTTGCTCACCATGCCATTCCAGTTTGAACTCAGCCATATGCAAATCAGTCTTGACCCTGTGCCTCATGGGAACAGTCCAGCCCGAACTGCCAAGCCAGGTCCTCCCTAGACTGGAAACAAGCATCCTAGGACCGGTTTCTGGGTTTCACCCCGATTTCAGCCAGGATAGCTTGATTCCAGTGGCATGGAGAGCACGGGACCCACGTCTGGGCATACCCGTCCCACTCGGGGTGACAAATGCAAAAACAACAGTTGATGGACAGAATGCAGAACAATGTCATACATTCACCCCACTACAGAGATCTGGGCCTAAATCCATCGATTTTTTGCTCACCATGCCATTCCAGTTTGAACCCAGCCATATGCAAATAAGTCTTGACCCTGTGCCTCATGGGAACAGTCCAGCCCGAACTGCCAAGCCAGGTCCTCCCTGGACTGGAAATAAGCATCCTAGGACCGGTTTCGGGGTTTCACCACGCTTCAGCCAGGATAGCTTGATTCCAGTGGCATGAAGAGCACGGGACCCACGTCTAGGCATACCCGTCCCACTCGGGGTGACAAATGCAAAAACAACAGTTGAGGGACAGAATGCAGAACAATGTCATACATTCACCCCAGTACAGAGATCTGGGCCTAAATCCATCGTTTTTTGCTCACCATGCCATTCCAGTTTGAACCCAGCCATATGCAAATCAGTCTTGACCCTGTGCCTCATGGGAACAGTCCAGCCCGAACTGCCAAGCCAGGTCCTCCCTGGACTGGAAACAAGCATCCTAGGACCGGTTTCGGGGTTTCACACCTCTTCAGCCAGGCTAGCTTGATTCCAGTGGCATGGAGAGCACGGGACCCACGTCTGGGCATACCGGTCCCACTCGGGGTGACAAATGCAAAAACAACAGTTGATGGACAGAATGCAGAACAATGTCATACATTCACCCCAGTACAGAGATCTGGGCCTAAATCCATCGTTTTTTGCTCACCATGCCATTCCAGTTTGAACTCAGCCATATGCAAATCAGTCTTGACCCTGTGCCTCATGGGAACAGTCCAGCCCGAACTGCCAAGCCAGGTCCTCCCTGGACTGGAAACAAGCATCCTAGGACCGGTTTCGGGGTTTCACCCCTCTTCAGCCAGGATAGCTTGATTCCAGTGGCATGGAGAGCACGGGACCCACGTCTGGGCATACCCGTCCCACTCGGGGTGACAAATGCAAAAACAACAGTTGAGGTACAGAATGCAGAACAATGTCATACATTCACCCCAGTACAGAGATCTGGGCCTAAATCCATCATTTTTTTGCTCACCATGCCATTCCAGTTTGAACCCAGCCATATGCAAATCAGTCTTGACCCGGTGCCTCATGGGAACAGTCCAGCCCGAACTGCCAACCCAGGTCCTCCCTGGACTGGAAACAAGCATCCTAGGACCGGTTTCGGGGTTTCACCCCTCTTCAGCCAGGATAGCTTGATTCCAGTGGCATGGAGAGCACGGGACCCACGTCTGGGCATACCCGTCCCACTCGGGGTGACAAATGCAAAAACAACAGTTGATGGACAGAATGCAGAACAATGTCATACATTCACCCCAGTACAGAGATCTGGGCCTAAATCCATCGTTTTTTGCTCACCATGCCATTCCAGTTTGAACCCAGCCATATGCAAATCAGTCTTGACCCTGTGCCTCATGGGAACAGTCCAGCCCGAACTGCCAAGCCAGGTCCTCCCTGGACTGGAAACAAGCATCCTAGGACCGGTTTCGGGGTTTCACCCCTCTTCAGCCAGGATAGCTTGATTCCAGTGGCATGGAGAGCACGGGACCCACGTCTGGGCATACCCGTCCCACTCGGGGTGACAAATGCAAAAACAACAGTTGATGGACAGAATGCAGAACAATGTCATACATTCACCCCAGTACAGAGATCTGGGCCTAAATCCATCGTTTTTGCTCACCATGCCATTCCAGTTTGAACCCAGCCATATGCAAATCAGTCTTGACCCTGTGCCTCATGGGAACAGTACAGCCCGAACTGCCAAGCCAGGACCTCCCTGGACTGGAAACAAGCATCCTAGGACCGGTTTCGGGGTTTCACCCTCTTCAGCCAGGATAGCTTGATTCCAGTGGCATGGAGAGCACGGGACCCACGTCTGGGCATACCCGTCCCACTCGAGGTGACAAATGCA
Source organism: Calotriton arnoldi (assembly GCA_963921515.1). Classification (NCBI taxonomy): domain Eukaryota; kingdom Metazoa; phylum Chordata; class Amphibia; order Caudata; family Salamandridae; genus Calotriton; species Calotriton arnoldi. Next base: position 344,859 of record CAWUFW010012489.1, on the reverse strand, counting down.
AAAACAACAGTTGATGGACAGAATGCAGAACAATGTCATACATTCACCCCAGTACAGAGATCTGGGCCTAAATCCATCGTTTTTTGCTCACCATGCCATTCCAGTTTGAACCCAGCCATATGCAAATCAGTCTTGACCCTGTGCCTCATGGGAACAGTCCAGCCCGAACTGCCAAGCCAGGTCCTCCCTGGACTGGAAACAAGCATCCTAGGACCAGTTTCGGGGTTTCACACCTCTTCAGCCAGGATAGCTTGATTCCAGTGGCATGGAGAGCACGGGACCTACGTCTGGGCATACGCGTCCCACTCGGGGTGACAAATGCAAAAACAACAGTTGATGGACAGAATGCAGAACAATGTCATACATTCACCCCTGTACAGAGATCTGGGCCTAAATCCATCGTTTTTATGCTCACTATGCCATTCCAGTTTGAACCCAGCCATATGCAAATCAGTCTTGACCCTGTGCCTCATGGGAACAGTCCAGCCCGAACTGCCAAGCCAGGTCCTCCCTGGACTGGAAACAAGCATCCTAGGACCGGTTTCGGGGTTTCACACCTCTTCAGCCAGGATAGCTTGATTCCAGTGGCATGGAGAGCACGGACCCACGTCTGGGCATACCGGTCCCACTCGGGGTGACAAATGCAAAAACAACAGTTGATGGACAGAATGCCGAACAATGTCATACATTCACCCCAGTACAGAGATCTGGGCCTAAATCCATCGTTTTTTGCTCACCATGCCATTCCAGTTTGAACTCAGCCATATGCAAATCAGTCTTGACCCTGTGCCTCATGGGAACAGTCCAGCCCGAACTGCCAAGCCAGGTCCTCCCTGGACTGGAAACAAGCATCCTAGGACCGGTTTCGGGGTTTCACCCCTCTTCAGCCAGGATAGCTTGATTCCAGTGGCATGGAGAGCACGGGACCCACGTCTGGGCATACCCGTCCCACTCGGGGTGACAAATGCAAAAACAACAGTTGAGGTACAGAATGCAGAACAATGTCATACATTCACCCCAGTACAGAGATCTGGGCCTAAATCCATCGTTTTTTTGCTCACCATGCCATTCCAGTTTGAACCCAGCCATATGCAAATCAGTCTTGACCCTGTGCCTCATGGGAACAGTCCAGCCCGAACTGCCAAGCCAGGTCCTCCCTGGACTGGAAACAAGCATCCTAGGACCGGTTTCGGGGTTTCACCCCTCTTCAGCCAGGATAGCTTGATTCCAGTGGCATGGAGAGCACGGGACCCACGTCTGGGCATACCCGTCCCACTCGGGGTGACACATGCAAAAACAACAGTTGATGGACAGAATGCAGAACAATGTCATACATTCACCCCAGTACAGAGATCTGGGCCTAAATCCATCGTTTTTTGCTCACCATGCCATTCCAGTTTGAACCCAGCCATATGCAAATCAGTCTTGACCCTGTGCCTCATGGGAACAGTCCAGCCCGAACTGCCAAGCCAGGTCCTCCCTGGACTGGAAACAAGCATCCTAGGACCGGTTTCGGGGTTTCACCCCTCTTCAGCCAGGATAGCTTGGTTCCAGTGGCATGGAGAGCACAGGACCCACGTCTCGGCATACCCGTCCCACTCGGGGTGACAAATGCAAAAACAACAGTTGATGGACAGAATGCAGAACAATGTCATACATTCACCCCAGTACAGCGATCTGGGCCTAAATCCATCGATTTTTTGCTCACCATGCCATTGCAGTTTGAACTCAGCCATATGCAAATCAGTCTTGACCCTGTGCCTCATGGGAACAGTCCAGCCCTAACTGCCAAGCCAGGTCCTCCCTGGACTGGAAACAAGCATCCTAGGACCGGTTTCGGGGTTTCACCCCTCTTCAGCCAGGATAGCTTGATTCCAGTGGCATGGAGAGCACGGGACCCACGTCTGGGCATACCCGTCCCACTCGGGGTGACAAATGCAAAAACAACAGTTGATGGACAGAATGCAGAACAATGTCATACATTCACCCCAGTACAGAGATCTGGGCCTAAATCCATCGTTTTTTTGCTCACCATACCATTCCAGTTTGAACCCAGCCATATGCAAATCAGTCTTGACCCTGTGCCTCATGGGAACAGTCCAGCCCGAACTGCCAAGCCAGGTTCTCCCTGGACTGGAAACAAGCCTCCTAGGACCGGTTTCGGGGTTTCACCCCTCTTCAGCCAGGATAGCTTGATTCCAGTGGCATGGAGAGCACGGGACCCACGTCTGGGCATACCCGTCCCACTCGGGTGACAAATGCAAAAACAGCAGTTGATGGACAGAATGCAGAACAATGTCATTCATTCACCCCAGTACAGAGATCTGGGCCTAAATCCATCGTTTTTTTGCTCACCATGCCATTCCAGTTTGAACCCAGCCATATGCAAATCAGTCTTGACCCTGTGCCTCATGGGAACAGTCCAGCCCGAACTGCCAAGCCAGGTCCTCCCTGGACTGGAAACAAGCCTCCTAGGATCGGTTTCGGGGTTTCACCCCTCTTCAGCCAGGATAGCTTGATTCCAGTGGCATGGAGAGCACGGGACCCACGTCTGGGCATATCCGTCCCACTCGGGGTGACAAATGCAAAAACAACAGTTGATGGACAGAATGCAGAACAATGTCATACATTCACCCCAGTACAGAGATCTGGGCCTAAATCCATCATTTTTTTGCTCACCATGCCATTCCAGTTTGAACCCAGCCATATGCAAATCAGTCTTGACCCTGTGCCTCATGGGAACAGTCCAGCCCGAACTGCCAAGCCAGGTCCTCCCTGGACTGGAAACAAGCCTCCTAGGACCGGTTTCGGGGTTTCACCCCTCTTCAGCCAGGATAGCTTGATTCCAGTGGCATGGAGAGCACGGGACCCACGTCTGGGCATATCCGTCCCACTCGGGGTGACAAATGCAAAAACAACAGGTGATGGACAGAATGCAGAACAATGTCATACATTCACCCCAGTACAGAGATCTGGGCCTAAATCCATCGTTTTTGCTCACCATGCCATTCCAGTTTGAACCCAGCCATATGCAAATCAGTCTTGACCCTGTGCCTCATGGGAACAGTCCAGCCCGAACTGCCAAGCCAGGTCCTCCCTGGACTGGAAACAAGCATCCTAGGACCGGTTTTGGGGTTTCACCCTTCTTCAGCCAGGATAGCTTGATTCCAGTGGCATGGAGAGCACGCGACCCACGTCTGGGCATACCCGTCCCACTCGGGGTGACAAATGCAAAAACAACAGTTGATGGACAGAATGCATAACAATGTCATACATTCACCCCAGTACAGAGATCTGGGCCTAAATCCATCGTTTTTTTGCTCACCATGCCATTCCAGTTTGAACCCAGCCATATGCAAATCAGTCATGACCCTGTGCCTCATGGGAACAGTCCAGCCCGAACTGCCAAGCCAGGTCCTCCCTGGACTGTAAACAAGCATCTTAGGACCGGTTTCGGGGTTTCACCCCTCTTCAGCCAGGATAGCTTGATTCCAGTGGCATGGAGAGCACGGGACCCACGTCTGGGCATACCCGTCCCACTCGAGGTGACAAATGCAAAAACAACAGTTGATGGACAGAATGCAGAACAATGTCATACATTCACCCCAGTACAGAGATCTGGGCCTAAATCCATCGTTTTTTTGCTCACCATGCCATTCCAGTTTGAACCCAGCCATATGCAAATCAGTCTTGACCCTGTGCCTCATGGGAACAGTCCAGCCCGAACTGCCAAGCCAGGTCCTCCCTGGACTGGAAACAAGCATCCTAGGACCGGTTTCGGGGTTTCACCCCTCTTCAGCCAGGATAGCTTGATTCCAGTGGCATGGAGAGCACGGGACCCACGTCTGGGCATACCCGTCCCACTCGGGGTGACAAATGCAAAAACAACAGTTGATGGACAGAACGCAGAATAATGTCATACATTCACCCAAGTACAGAGATCTGGGCCTAAATCCATCATTTTTTTGCTCAACATGCCATTCCAGTTTGAACCCAGCCATATGCAAATCAGTCTTGACCCTGTGCCTCATGGGAACAGTCCAGCCCGAACTGCCAAGCCAGGTCCTCCCTGGACTGGAAACAAGCATCCTAGGACCGTTTTCGGGGTTTCACCCCTCTTCAGCCAGGATAGCTTGATTCAAGTGGCATGGAGAGCACGGGACCCACGTCTGGGCATACCCGTCCCACTCGGGGTGACAAATGCAAAAACAACAGTTGATGGACATGCGGTGTGCCTGTCAGTTCTGTGCTTCCACGGTGCTGAGATGTTGCAGACTTGGGTAACTTGTGCTCTTTGTCGAGTTGTGACTCTTGGGCATGGTTTGTCCGCAGATGTTTCGTTGACGTCAGGGGTTGTTTGTGCAGATAGTTGTGTCCGAGTGTGACCTGCTCCTTTTCGGGTGTTGTCCGCACTCAGCCACCTCAGTGTCGTGCCGTGTACATTGCCATGATGATAGGACTGCAGCCAAGCTACTGGTCATATGGTGTCTCTTGCATTGTCAGTGTGGCTGACGTATGTGCATGCTCGCATGTTCGCACGTGAGCATGTGTTGGTTGTGTGACTGTTGATGTGTTGGGTGGGTGCCCCTTTGGGCACAGGGTGTTCGTGGGACTACTTGGTGTTTGTGTGTGTGCTGAAGTGTTCCCTAGGGATCAGGGACATGATCCAGAGTCATTGTGGGTGTGCATTGTGCCCTGCTTGATTGTGCATGTGTGCCATTGTGCCCATCTCCCCCCGTCCCCCCACTCCCAGGTCGCTACGCACCATGTTGATGTAATGTTGGGTCATGTTGGGCAGTGTCCAGATCACCAACTCATGTCACCGTCTCCAGACTGGTGAATGTGGCCACCATCTTCTCCATGTCATTCAGCTCCTGGTGTTCTGCTGGCCCCCCTCCTCCGGGTGCGTTGCTGCTTTCGTGTTGGCAGCGAGTTTCTGCTTGGTTTTGCCATTCACATCAGTTCAGCGCCTCTTGTGCTCTTCCATTGTCCTCCTCTGCCATGCGACGGCATTCACATGGTCCGAGGTGGGGTGTCATCTTTGCCTCTTTGTTGCCAATGACACGTTGGAGGTGACGTACAGTTGGTGGTGGTGTTCTGTCTCATCCGTGGTGATAATGGGGTTTTCCTGTAGACTGTACCCCGTCTTCCTCTTCCTCTTCTCATTGCCCTTCCACGAGCCCTGTATTCCTGGGTGTTCCTCAGTGGGGATTGTGGGGTTCATTTTGTCCTCTGCAGTCGGTCAGGGTGCATCCGTGGTACTCCGCAGTTGATTTAGTTTTTAGTGGCATTTTCCGTAGGCTGTTCTTGTGCTTTTTCCCGCATTATGCGTGGCTATTGCTGGCCTCTCGCTGGTTGTCACTGTTTTCTTATCGCGTTTGGGCACATCGCATCTTTTTACGCATTGGGGTTTGTGTTTTTATCTCCATCGCGGTGAATGTATCGCGGACATTGGCCGAGTTTTCGGGGGACTATCGCATGGTACCGCCGTGTTGTGAATTCCACGTTAACACGGGGTTATTTTCCCACGTTAGGCTGCGATGTGTAAAGTTGCGTTAACATTTTTTGGAGATGTTTAGCACACGTTCTTATGAATATCCCCCTTAGTCTTGCCAACTATTAATGGTTTGTGAGCCCAGCAATGTTACAAGTTTCATGCAGAATGGTCAGTTCTGGGGAGGGCACGAGCTGCATATTGCTGGTGGTGCATAGGTGAGACCAAACTGAATTACAGTACGGTTGTAGCAGGGGGAGGACCATAATATGTGAAACATGTCTCCAAGTGGGGATTGGCATCTCCTTCATAGTGATGTATAAGAGAGTTTTGCTCTATATAACTTCTGTGGAGACCAATGCAAATGTAATGTAATGTAAGCTGAACTTATATAGCGCACTGTCACCCTACGGGTATCCTGGCGCTGCGATTACCATACATTCCCCTATGCGCAAATCCAACCATATCAGATGAACGTAGTTAGAACTGCAGCTGAGTTACACTATTCCCTAGGGAAAAGCCAAGTTTTCAGCTTTTTTCTAAAACCTAACAGATTCTCAGTCTGTCTGAGAACAGTCGGAAGTTCATTCCACAGCCGCGAAGCTGCAGAACTGAATGCTCTGCCACCAATCCTGGTTTTTTTAAATCTGGTAGTGCTCACCAATTTTGCTGTTGCTGAGCGGAGATTTCTAGATGGAGTATACCAGGTGAATTTGCTCTGCAGTGGTCTAGGTCCCATTCCGTGTTCTGCCTTAAAGACAATGCAGAGTGATTTGAATTGTATTCTCTGCAGAATCGGTAACCAATGGAGATCCTTCAGAGATAAGGACGCAGAGGACCTCCGCTGTCTTTCTAGAGCTAACTTGGCAGCCATTATTTGAATTCTCTGAAGTTTCTTTATCAGAGAATTTGGTGCTCCAAGTAGCAGAGCGTTGCAGTAGTCTAACCTGCTCAAAATGACCCTCCTCACCACCTGTGCCCTAGTGGCAGTTGGCAGTAATGGAAGTATTTTGTGAAGAGGTCTGAGCAGAGATAAACAGGTGCCAACTGTTTTATTTACTTGGGCGTCTAGCTGTAGACTATTAGCAACCAACACCCCCAGATTGCGCACTAATTTGGATGGAATTAGTGGTTTTTCTGTAGGGGTGGGCCAGAAGTCGACTGGGAGTGGGCGAGATATTTTGTTCGCTGTACAGTACACTATTTCTGTTTTGTCTCCATTAAATTGTAAGGAGTTGTCCCTAAGCCAATTAGCAGTTCTCTGCATACACTCATGGAATCTGTCCAATGATACCGCTTGATTCCCTTCCATTGAGAAGACAAGTTGCATATCATCTGCATAGTTCACTAATTCTATTCCATAAGATTTAATAATGGGAATAAGTGGGCGCAGGTATATGTTGAATAAGATCGGGCTTATTGCAGATCCCTGGGGGACCCCGTGCTGGATAGAACTATTTTTAGAAACGAAGGGTGACATAGCCACTGCCTGCTGTCTACCCGACAGGTATGACCGAAACCAGTTCAGTGTCGTGCCCTTAATTCCAGCATCCATAAGTCTCTTTAACAGTACATTATGATTGACTGTATCGAATGCGGCTGACATATCCAGTAACACCAGTATTACCAATTGGCCGGTGTCAGCTCGCATTCTAAGTTCATCTAGGACTGTCACTAAGGCCGTTTCCGTTCCATGTGCAGGGCAAAACCCAAATTGAACCTCATCTAGCAGGTGATTGTCTTCTAGATATTGTGAAAGGGTTTGACTAACTAACCGCTCCAAAATCTGAAATTTTGCAGACGTTTGCCTGCTTCCAACAATCTGGGACCGTTCCACTACTTAAGGATTGACAACCAATTTGGCGGAGCTGAGGAAAGAGATCTTGATTAAATTCTCTCCACATCCTGTGCGGGAGAGGGTCCATGGGCGACCCAGAGGAAACACTTAAGTTAAGGCTAGTTTATTACAAATTTCCTCTGTGGGGATCTGGAATTGATCCAGGGTTGCCTGTTTATCTTTGTCTACTCCCTCTTCCTGCTTCCCCATCATCATTAATTCAGATGAACCATTTTCTTGTCCATCCTAATCTCCTTGTTTGTTTCAAGACTATCAATGATTTTATTAATCTTCTCTTCAAAGTACACTGCAAGGCCATCACATAAATCTTGCGTGGCTATAGTCTTATTTTTCACGCACTCAGGTTTGGAGAGGCCGTTCACTATATTGAATAAAGTTCTAGCACTATTAGGCACCTGCAGAATAGTTTTTGCGTAGTGCGCGGCTTTAGCCTTAGCAATTGTTCCTTTATATGTGCCCAATGCTATTTTCATGGCTATTTTATCCTTCTCCTCATAGCATTTCCTCCACTTCCTTTCTGCCTGTTTGCAATTTTTCTTTGCATCCTTAGCTCCTCATTGTACTATAGGGCTGATGGTTTGTCCCTATTTTTTAGCTTTTTTACTGGTGCCAGTTGGTCAAGAGTATAGTTTATCTGACCACAGAAATTAAGATAATTTTCTTCCACCGATTTATTGGCATCAAAAGAGTTCTTTTCAGTAAATAGCGGGGAGTGTTTAATTTTCAGGAGTTTGGCCCATTCCCTTCCCTGTCGATTGTTACCAGAATGAGCGATTTTGTTGCTCACTCTGGGATGCATTAGCAGAAATTGGATTAAAAAATGCTCAGTCCAACATAGAGGCAGTATCTCTACCACCTCTACCTCCTTGTGATTTGCACATATTAGGTCTAAAACATGGCCTCCCTGGTGTGTTGGGTGTAGGATTTTAAAGTAGCTGAATTTCAGGTGGGATTATCTTAAGCTTCAATCATGATCTTGGAGGAGGTCTGACTAGTCTTCTTCTGAGTATTGCTTTGTGAGCCTTGGTCCATTTTTAGAGGACGGATCTTGCAGTGGGTTTGGAGTACAGGTTGTCAATTTGTAGCTCATATAATCCAGAGACTATTTTCTTGTAGCTTCCCCATTTATGTAGGTATGTATGAAGGGTAGAAGCTTGGAGGTTGTGAATGTGAGGCTTTGGTCAAGCAAGAGCACAGTTGTTGATCTTGTCCTAAATGGAATTCAGCCAGCAGAGTCAAGAATAACTTTAAGGAGGTTGTGTCCATCAGTTGTTCTATTGTGTGTATGTCCCGTGTTTGCTAGTTGGGACAACTGATACGGAGACCATTGATCTTTAACCTGACAATAAACCATAAAGGAGTTTGAACAATTTATTTGCTCCAGATATCTGTGACTTTTCAGCCGAGATTTAAATGAGTCCTTTACCATATGGATGGGCTGCTAATCTGGTGTGGTTAGGAGTTTCCAGGCAAGGACAGAAGTGATATGCCAATTGTGATGGGTGTTGGGCAATTCTATAAATTTCTATTTTTGATAGATGTAAGCTGTCCGATGTGGTGGCGACCTGTAGACTAGAAGGAGCAAGTGTCCATGCCAAATGAAAGTTCTGGGGTCAATGGATTTCAGTATTCACAGGGGAATGGTGAGTGGTAGCATACTCAGGACATACTTATATCACCACTTCAACGCTTTGTACTCTGCCCCAGAGGGAGATTTTGACCTTATCCCATTTTTGGAAGTCTCTCAGCACTTGGTCTATCAGGGAAATCGAGACTTTGTATCATAAACAGGATGCTGCCACTTGCCAGGATTCCTAGATAGTTCCATTTTGAGAGCTTCCTCTGGAAGGGGTGTTTACCCAGTGATGCAGATGTAGGGCCCGATTCAGAAAGGTAAACTTAGACATTTGGTCTAAACTTAGGCCAAACATCTACATTTACATCTTTGGGAATTCACAATGGGCATTTACGAGTACTATCTTTATGTCTGCCCTCGAGGCAGGGATCCGGCCTGAGTGCAGACATAAAGATAGTACTTGAAAATTCCCTTTGTGAATTCCCAAAGTTGTAAACTCATACGTTTAGCCTAGGTTTAGACCAAATGTCTAAGTTTACCTATGTGAATCGGGCCTGTGGTGTATTTGGAATTTGGGAGTGCCTCACTTTTACTCCAGTTTGTTTCCCAGCCCAGGAATACTGAAAATGAAGCAATCATGGCCGTGAGAATGGGTATCAATGTTCTGGGTAATGCCAAGGTCAAGAGAATGTCATCTGTGTATAGCATCAGTTTGAGTTGGCCTGCACAGGTGTTGATGCCCTCAATCTCAGGTGATGCTCTTATAGAAATGGCAAGGGGTTCCAGTGTAATTAGAAATAGTAATGGGGCGAGATGGCAGCCCTTTGAATATTTTATTGTGTAAGACAGCAAACCATTGCATGAAATTCATGCTGTGGGGTGTTGTATAGCAATTGTGTCATCTTTATGAAATTGGGGCCCATGCCCATTCTGGGCACATTCCGGGAAAAGTATCCCCATTCAACCCAGTCAAAGGCCTTTTTAATGTGAGCGGAGAGGGCCATTTCTTTAAGATCATTCCAGCTTTGCCATATAAGGTGCAGGAGCATTAGTAGGTGGTTCCTAGAGGAGCTGACAGGAGCCAGGAACAAAGCTTACCTGATTTATGAGGATCAGCACAGAAATTACTTTATTTAAGTGGGAGGCAAGGACCTTAGCTAGGATTTTCACATCACTGTTGATCAATGATATAGGGCCGTAGCTTCTGCATTACAAGGGGTCTTAATGATCAGTGCTTTATTGGATTCTTTTAGTAGGCTTCCTGATTCTATTGCATGTCTGAAGGCTTGTCTGCATCATTATCTTGTAAAAGACTGGGGGGATCCATCTTCTCCTGGGGCTTTGCCAGTATTGCTGTCTGAAATGTGTCTGGTGAGTTCGTCCCAGACGGGATTTAGCTAGTGGGGGACACACATGGCCACCATGAAGACTTTCTTGCTGTTATTGTCAGGTGGGGTTTGGAGGTGTTTAAGGAGGCATAGAATGAAGCAAATTCTTGTTGGATGTTAGAGGGGAGGATAAACAGTTCTTTGTTGTGGTTAGGTTGAGCGAGATTCACATTGTTTGAGTTAAAATGCCAAAAGTCTACCTGCTTTCTCCCCATGCTTGTAATGTCTACCCCGTAGATGGTGGAGGGCCTTGTGTTGTGAAGAGTTTATCAAGCTCAAATTTCTTCGATAGTAGGTGTTGGAGAGTGGAGGTATTCAGGGAAACACAGTATTGATGTTGTAGTTCTGTAATATTTGATCTAGAGATGCTTTGTGTTCTTTCATTTGATTGTGGTCAGTAGAAGTGTTTCTGATCATGACGCCTCAGAGATAAGTCTTGCACACAGCCCATAATGTGTGAGAAAATGAGGCTGAGTGTTCAGTTAAAGCCATGAAGTCTTTGAAAACAAAGAGTAATTGTTTTTTCTCCTCTGGCCGTTTGTAGTGTGGTATGTTCATCCTTCAAGTCTTTGGGTTTGATGCATGTAGTTGGATGTCCAATTGTAGGAGAGTCAATGTATGTTCAGAGATCCCACTAGTTTCAAGACTGCACTGGAGAATCGCAGAAAACATGGTGAATGCATTACAATGTAGTTGATCCTGGTTTCAGTGCCATGTGGGCATGGCAAGTGTATTCATGAACAGTGGGGTGAAAAGCTTCTATGGTTCAGCCAAGTAGTCGTCTTGCAGCAGGCCTTTGAGGAGGTATCTCTCAGAGATATTATGAGGGTCAGGCTGTCCAGATCGCTGAGGTACTGGTCAGGTGCCAGATTCCAATCACATCCTATTACCACCTAATGCTGGCTGAAATCCACAAGCAGTAGTTATGTTTTGAGAAGAATGAGGAGTTAGCCTTGGTGGGGCGTATAATGTACAGACAACGATATAGTGGACTTGTTATGATATCTTAGCAAAGACATATCTACCAAGGAGGTCTGACCACATAGTTTATATTTTCACTTGTAATCATTTGTGATAAAGGATCGTGATTCTACATTTCCTATGCAGTTTAGAGTTTGAGGTAGTTTTGTCCGTAGCATATAGTATTTCCACAACCCAATCTCATTCAAGTTTGTCAGATTCCTCAGGGGATAGGTGGGTCTCCTGAATAAGGGCAATGTCTGTTTTTTATGCAAAGTCATTTAGGACTTTTTTTCTAGGGATGTAATTTGTCATACCATTGCCATTTAATAACCATATGGATAGTGGCTTGAGCAAGGACATTATAGGGGGCTATGTTAGTATGGTTGAAAGTCACAGGGTGGACTGTGTGGTCCAAGGATCGACCAAATTAGCACTGTAAGGGTTGTATGCGAGGAAGTTCTAGTATGATCATGGTTTGGCAGGAGATTTGGATTTGTCTCTTCCCTGGGATGAGGCTTTGACCCTGACCTTGAGGTCTACGAGACTTTGGCCCTGACCCTGAGGTATATGTTGCTGACTTGGTATGGTCTGTGATGCTTCAGCTGGGGCAGGTGTATCCATCTGGTAAGGCAACAATATCTGCTGCAAATTGTTTAGTGAAGGCGCAGTCGCCATGTGGGCTTGGTCTACAGTATCAAGGAAGGACTTGAGTACTTGAGGGTCTGAAAATTCTATAATTTTTCCGTTTGTAGACACTAGCTTCAGAGCACAGTCTGGCAGACCATATCTCGATTTAAGAGGTTTTTATCTTGGTCTTTGGGCAAGGAACTGTCTCCAAATTACGTTGGTCTCAAATGAGAAATCTGCTGGCAGAGTTATTGTGTGGTCTTTGTATGTATATAGCCCATGTTGTTTGGCGGTGGGGAAAATTAGCTAGTCTGCTGATATTGGAGGTGGCAGAGTATAACAGGTCTGGGTGAGTCTTTCTTGGTATTACGAGATACTCACAGACGATGAGTCCTCTGGAATTCCAGCGGGGGAATTAATTTGAGGTTGAGGATGTCTTTCCTCTCTGGTCTTGGGTTTGTCCTGGCTAGGAGCATTTCCTCTTGTGTTCTCATTGGATGAGTCATATCCACAGCATTCTTGAGGGGACTCTTTTTTTTTCTATTCAGCACTCCATAGGAGTGAACGTGATTCCTTGCTCTTTCACCTTTTTTGCCAATATCCTCCCTCCAACCACATGCATACTGTCCTCTCCGATGTTTCCCATCCTGCTCCCAATTTCGCCAGCCATGCTTAATATTTTTTTTTTATAGATTTTTTTTTTAGAGGTCTGCAAAATGCTTCCGGCCCACTCGCTTTGTTTTTTTCGCTCTGCGCAGTTTTCTCTTTTTTCACATTTTAATTTACCATATTAATTTGGCTGTCCACCATGTTTGAATAGTGAGAACAATCTTAAGGACTCACCAGCAAGCAAACATCACGCATCACAACGCATTAGTGCAGATTGGCTCATCTAGGAAATGTTAGGGGCATATCACCAACAAACTGCGATAAACATCGCAGAGCACACTTAGCGCGAATTTGTTTAACGCCAGCTATCGCCGGATTTGATCGCCGAGATAACGCGTTATCATCAACGCTTATCTCCACGGCGATGGAAAATCCGGCAATAGCGGCAAAATGAGGGAACATCGCTGGAAATCCAGCGATACAACTACAGCGCTAAGGGAATCCTTGGTGATAGGGAGATGTGGATTTAGGCTTAGAATCCACCTCCCTTTATAAATATAGCTAAATCTGAAATTTTGCAGACATTAGCTGATGGCGATAACCACGGTTAGCGCGGCTTTTTATATCGCTATGGGTGTTCTGGGTCAGCTTGCTGATACAGAGTAGTGCAGTTAGCGATATTTCCCATGTTGTTTAGAGAGGAAACGCCTTCTTTGCATCTCATTAGAGATGCGATGCGAGGCGTTAGTGGAACGGCAGCTGACACCAGGAAACACGCGCTGATGCCTATTAGCGTGTCCTTGCTAATAGTGAGGTAATTCAATCGCCGCTTTTCGGCCGAAAACGGCCGTTAAAGCGGCGTTGTTGGCCTTGATAATATGCCCCTTAGTCTTTAGTTGAAAAACCTTTACAATTTTGACAGCTATCCGACTTAACACATGCGTTCTCATGCCTTTAGCAACAAATATTGACCAAGCCCGTGGCTCAGAATTTAACAGCTGAGACCTATTGGCTTCGCTAATGCTTATTTAAACTGCAGCTGAACTATGAGCTTGTTATATAAAAAATGCACCTGCATTTAACGGAGGTTTGCACATACCAGACGTGCAGTGTTTGTCTTCCTGTTTTTCATTTTATTACACTATCCTACTATGCTACACTCTTGCAGTACACTGGCATAAACAAGAGCGTTCCAAGATAGCAACTAGAAATGCTGCATACATCTGCCTGTGCGTTTTTGGTGAGCACGTTTGAACCGACTGGAGTCTGCATAGAACGGGCACCGAAGAGATATGAATGGAATATTAAAATAGAAAAGGAATGGCATTGAACAGTATGGCAGTTTCTTTATCACAGAATAAGCGGGTATATTAATGAACAAAAGGCTAAGCCCTTTTTCTAGTGCAGCGGAGTATACGTTTTGGATAGAATTAGTTGCCTGAGGATGTAAAATGTATAAGGCTCGCGCATTACGTAACCACCATGCAGTTTCCTAGATGTTATGTTTTTTTTTATCGATGCCTACATGGAATCATTTTCAGTTCACCGGAACGCACACATAACCTAATGACATGGTATTCATGGGGCTGAAAGGAAGGGGAAGCAGTGAATGCTTTCGGAGAAACATACCACTTTAAAGACACCTGGAGTCGCTACTGTTTTCTTTTTCAGTTACACATTCCATTCTGCTTGCAAGATGCAATCGCCTTTCTCCCACCAATCGATATTGCTACCGCACACAGTTGCCCAAGGGAAAATGCTCTTATCATTTGTGACAGAAATAAAGCGAACAAGGTGCAAAATCTATATGAACAGACCGCAATTAAAACGAATAGTTCCTATATGTGTTCGCGTTCAAGATTGCAGACTTCCAACAACTTTCCAGTTCACCAGTGTCTTGTATTAGGAAACCACCATACACCTTGGATTTTAAAAGGAAGAAGTATTCATGAAATATATAAGCAAAATGATCAAGTTGCAATATTTATGTTTACCAGCACTTCTGAGCTTTGGGGAGATGTGCAAATCCTCCACCACATCAATCAGTTTACTTACTTGAAAATTGTTATGTTAATATAACAACAAGTTACTCCCCTGTGTAATTTAGTTTAGTAGTTAATAAAAACCATAAACATAAGAAAAAGAACATACATTAAGCAATTTAACATAACCATTCAGTCGGAAATATAAAAACATGATACAAAACACGAGGTCAAAAAGATGAGGGGAACTTAAGTCTAGACCTAAAAGACTTCTGGTGGATTCCCCCATAATAGCTGCAGCAATTAGAATACCTAGAGCATGGCAGCTGCGGACCGTGCAGGTAAGAGCCGTGGGGCAGTGGTCATCGTCTGTCGAAATTCCCTACACCCGGCCCTACCGCTCTTACCTGCACGGGCCGCGGCTGGAGCATGGCCATGCATCTATTAGCCTGTAAAGTGCACAATGCATAGTAGTGTGTTCCCCTGAGGGTGCCTCCCTCCCATAGTAATAGCGAAGACTAGAAGAAACCCTGTAATAGCAGCGAAAGTTAGAAATCCTCGGGTGTGGCCACATATCTATCATTCTGCAAAGTGCGTGCTGCATGGTAAAGTGCTAAGAGGTCCCCGTCCCCTCCTGGGCCCAAGTTATCATACACAGCAAGAATTAACCATACATTTGATAGACACCCATGCCAATTTTAAACAGATTGGCCTAACCATTCGCTTCAAATATAGAAACATAATAAAGTTTATCTAAACCCGAACTGACTGACTGGCAGCAGATCACAATCAGAGTGTGTGGTTACAGAGTGCTTATGCCTTGACATGTTAGAGGTGCCGTTGGGATCCTTCTCCCCATCATAACAACGGAACAGAAAACATCACCACAAAATGATAAGCTGTAAAGTGCATAGTACATAACAAGCACAGGGAACAACCAAATCCCCTCCTGAGAAACGCCAACAGGGTCTGACCATGGCAGTTCCCACGTGCTTTCAACCCCATACAGCAGCGAGGTATGTGGGGTTTTTCGTACGCCCCTATGACACTTTGAACCTCCACAGAGGGGGTTCAGAATTCTTCTCGCTTTGCACCTAATGTACCCTCTAGCAACCCATTTTCCAGGCGCCTTCTGTACACAACCACAGCCTGCCATTGGCACCTTTCCGATGCAGGGAATCTGGATCCCTACTTGGGAGAGTCTTTGGCCTTAACCAGACTTTTAAAATGTCAAGAAAGTGCACCAGCCTAATATTTAGCTTGATCTTTCGAGGATTTAAAGACTCCATAGCGGCTGACCTACAGGTTCCTGCTCCTAAAGCTATAAAGTCATTGCATAGCAGGGCCCTCCAATGCATAAGTAGGCATGGACAGAGGCAGAGGACATGCAACAATGTTTCTTTTGTCAGATGGCACAGACAGCACCTTGTGTCCTTCAATTGTCCCTCCTCCTGCCACTTGGGCTTGAAATCTAGGATAGGAAACATCCCCAGTCTCATCGCCATGAATTTCCTCTTGATGTTCACAGAGTAAGCAGCTTCAAAGTAGTACTGTTCATGTTGGACATTGTACGAATTTAACACTAGCCACCCATGTGCTCACTTGGCTAGTGTCATTTTGCCCTCCCACTGACTTTTCAGCCTGATGCATTTGTTTACGGCTTTTTTAAAAACTTGCTCACTTGTGTCCAGGTGCCATTGTTCACTGAGGCTGAGGGTCTCACTGCTGACCTGTAAATACTTTTTAAAGCAACCTTTACCTCTTTGTGAGTTGATTTCGGACCATACATAATGCACCAGGGAATCCTTGGGAGCATTCCTTATTTTATGACAACATTTTATGAAGGCCATTTTATGAATGATTGCTTTACCAGGGAGAATTTGAGTCTGACTTGTGCGGGCAAAGCCGACCTTGGCAGCTGAGAGATCCGCTTGTAGGTCTGAATCATGAGCTTATCCAAGAAGTTTGCATCATGACCAAGCATTATCTCGCTTCCATACGATAGAGTCTGGAACAATAGGATTTGATCACTGTGATGAGAGGCTTGAGATTATGACTCCAGAGGCTTTTTACTAGGGTGAAGAAGGCAAACTTTAGGGCAGTTGCTTTCCTTTGATGGCTTCCTTTTGTGGCCCGTTGGAAGCCCTCGAATCCAATTATGCCCAGATATGTGTATGTGGTTGTTACGTCTATCAGGGAACCTTTAGGCAGCCACTTGCCCTGCTTAATAATTAGGGCTCCAGGTTTTATGGTATTTATTTTTAGGACATTTCCGTCTGTATTTATCCATTTTTTTTTTTCATCTTTATCTGTATTTATCCATATTTATTATGAGTTTTGTGAAAAAATAAAGCTGAAACTCGTATATTTCCACATTTATTTAACCAATAAATATGCAGTCATGCTTGAATGCCTGCCAGGTTTCAGTGATCTGAACACCCGCAGAAGATAAATCCATGCACTTATATGAAAATATGCAGATTTCAGTATCAGCCTTGTGCATATCTACAGCTGTTTAAGCCTCTTTACTAAAACATCTTTTTTTAACCCCCTTACCTATCAATCCACACAGTTATTGGCCTGCCAGTCATGGCAGAGTATTTAGAATCACAAAAGAAACACCCAATTTCCGTTTTTATCCACACTTAAAAATAAATACAGACAAGAAAATAAATGGTTTTCTGTCTGCATTTATCTGTAAAAATCAGTAAAAACGGAAAACAGGGAGCCTTATTAATAATGCACCGGTTTAATAAAATTACTTTTGTCTTCTTGAGACTGATCTCGAGCAGATTGTTGTTGAGGTACTCTGTGAGCCGATTAATCATTCTTTGTAACACTACTCATGTGTTACTTAGTAGAAGCAGGTCATCTGCGTAAAGGATTTTGGACATGGGCAGACTACCTAGGCTTGGGGCATGGAACACCAACTCATCAAGGGCAGGCGAGAGATCTGAAATGTACAGGTTAAAAAGGAGCGACACAAGCACATACCCCTCTTTTAGACCTGTTGATGTACCCACTTCCCTGGACAGGCAAGTTCAGTCCCCAACCTTGATCCTGACCCATGTCTTCATATATATTAGCCTTATTCTCTTCAGCAAGTTTTGCTAGATTCCCCCACGCTGTAATTTCTGCTGCAATCTGTCACGTGGGACACAGTCAAAGGCCGCCTTCAAGTCCACAAAACACATAATCTGTGGCGTGCGGGTATCACATGCTCTTTTCATGATCAGGCCCACTGCCATCAGGTTGGATAAGGTCCCATGCCTCTTTGAGAATCCCGCCTGATTCAGGGGCAATCTTCCAGCTGCTACTGCCCACTCAGTCTTGTCTTCAGGAGGTACAAGTATGTGATCTGTTATTTTCCTACTATCTAACTAAAGATCTTTCCAAACTGAACGGAAATCCATGGACTGAATACACATATTGGAGCAGTTGAGGCAAGGATTGCTCTGTGACCTTTACATCTCAGTTTAATACATGAGAGTACCTGAACTTTGCAGTTTTGAAGATAATTAGATTTGCATGTCTTTTATATATACAATTTTTGTTAATACTTTGTATGCTAATCATCTTAGGCCACAGGCCCAGGTTTTTCATTTCTTTTCCCTCTGTCTGTTCCATGTCCCTTGAAGTCTATCACCGATAATCACACAACCATTCATACTAGCAAGCAGTCTGTTTGAAACTATCATTTATGTCTGCCTCCTCTGGAAAATCCCAGTGCTCCAAATCTAATGATTCTAGTGCAGGCTCTAGACTGGAGTGATGGACTTGTGAAAGTCGTTGAGCACACAGTGTTGGTGAGTGCATGGTAAAAGCACAGTATAGCTCCTCACATCATCATTTCCTTGAGCATTCCAGATTCTCTCGGAATGTCCTTTGGCTTCCAAAGTGTTGGGGTAGCAAGAGCTGCTCTGAGGATCATAGGTATATTGTGTTCTCGGCTAGCTGAATCTTGAAGGTGGACAATGCCTATACAACCAAGATCTTGGAAGCTGCCGGACTAATATTTCCACGCAGTTCCACTGATGTGGAGTCTTCTGGTGGTTCCTCAAGACCAATGGCCAAATTGTCTGTGACTCACAACCCGTTACTGATGTTGACTGCAGAGTCCAGCTCCAAGTGTGCTATCTGAATGACCTGCAGATGTCAGCCAGACACAATTTGGCAGATATTCCAATGAGCCAAAGTAAATACTCTGCATTTGATTTGTGATGTTCCATTTCGGCCTTTCTATAAAGGAGGGACTCCTTACCTTTAAGGAGATTAGTAGAGGATGTGACATTGTGTTCAAAGCACAAATATGCATAGAAAGAAGATTTTTGTCTCTCAGCATATAAAAATGTTTACTATCACACTCTCTTCCTTCCCCTTACCTTCCCCTTTTTTAAATCCAGCATTTCTTTTTTTTTTCTTTGCCAGGCGGTATGCCGCATTTCTGGGGATGGCCGGGCTAGTGACTTCCGCAGTTTGAGTGCCCAAGGCCAATGATGGTGTCATAGTAGAAACAGACTTTCTTTTCTAATGCTCAAAGGTTATTACACATACACAACAAGCCCTATATTGTAATGAAATTAAGAAAACCAAGGAAATGGCAGTCACCTTAACACCCAATTCACTATGGAAGTAATGCCTGGGCCAACGGCAAGGCTTGCTTCACACTGGCTCAAAAGGACACAACAGAAATTGCCAAATCCACTCCTTGTCCCGGCTCAGAGCCAGTACGTATATTCATGCATTGCAAAGCATACAGCAGACTAGGAAAACTGAATTGCAAGGAAGGAAAAGTTGCCTGCAGGGAACTGAACCAGAGATGTGCTACATGGGTAGAGGTGTAAAGAACAAAAAATGAGGCTATTGAAGCTTCCATCCCACTTTTATCTTATATCCTGGCCTTATCTGTCATGAAGTAGTGAGTGCTAAAAGAAACAAAAACTATTGCACCTTAGCTACAAGCCTATAATCCCACATACAAAATAAACAGGGAATAATGTCTCTGTAACAGTAAGTGACACACACTCATGCCCATTCACTTGTGTACATCGGGGCAGGTACCCTTCCCACAACCAAGCAAAGACATTTTGAAAAGTACAAACAAAATATCTCATACTGGCACATAGTAATTGGCCAATTTCAAATAGTCCACAATCCATTGTAACATTTCAGTAGTGCATTACTCCTTATGTAAAGGAAAATGCTCAAAGAGGAACATCAAGGTTTCTAGGGGAGTGCGTGTGTCAAGTAGCCCAGAAAGCATGATCAGATGTAGTAGAACAAAGATGACCAACTATTATTTTCATCTACTCTCCAGCAAGACCCACACAGAAGTTAGTGGAACATATCTAATAATTTTGAGGTATTAAAAACCCCCACAGAGGAGAAGAGTAAGTCCACATAATCAAATGGAGACGTGTAAGCTGGCACACAATACAGATACAATACAATACAATACACAACATTTATAGAGCGCAACAGCTACCTCAAACAGAGGTGTCCCGGCGCTAGCATGATCCAACAGCAGAGGGGAGACAGAACTCCGAAACCGAAACGTAGTTTACTAGTCCCGGCTAAAAAGCCATGTTTTTAAAGCTTTCCTGAACTCCCCTTCATCCGGTATATGCCGAAGTCTAACTGGAAGTGAGTTCCACAATTTGGTCACTCCAACTGAGAAAGCCCTGCCTCCAATACGAGCCTTTGCAAATCGGGGGACGCACAGCAAGTTCTGTGAGTTAGAACGTAACACTCGCCTTTGCTGATAAGGGCGGATACGTTTTTTAATGTAATTGGGACCGCTGCCGTTCACGGCCCTGAATGCAATAGTCAAGGCCTTAAACTCTATACGCTGTACAACTGGCAGCCAATGAAGTCGTTTAGCATGTGGGGAAATATGTTGTCTAAATGGCACTCTGCTAATCAATCTTACTGCTGCATTTTGCACCATCTGCAATCTTTTTATCAAGTATGCCGGGAGGCCAAGAAACAGATTGTTGGCATAATCAGATGTGCTAGGCAGCAGAATGAAACCATGGGCACTCAGTGGGATCTGCTTCAGTAGGCTACCCACATAGTTAAGAAAAGAGTCCCACATTCTAGAAGTAGGAACACTTAGGACCATAATAGGTAGTCTTGCTAATAACATGTCATCCAAAAGGAACATCGGAAGAAGAAAAGTCTGAATGCCAGGAAGAATAGATACTAATTTGAAGCAATAGCATAACAGGGTGATGGCAGAAGTGAACTACCCAGCAACATTTGAATCCTATCCATCCTCAGTAATAAAGTTCTAATGTGGATGGTATGCTATGTGTTTTAAATATCGTCCTACAAAAATAAAGTCATCAGAACATGGACTACTGCAATATCATGAAGGTAGGCACATTTACTAATCGTAACTTCACATATATGCACCATGACTATTCATGTGTATCATTAAGATATGTGCATAAGGAGTTAAAATTTGTAAACCTACACTTACCTTAATATACTTACCTTCGCAATATTTTGGTGGATAATATTCAGGTCGCATTTTTTTTGTAGCATATTATTTTTGTATATCATATGCTGACATACAATCACCTGGCTGAATCTCCAGTTTGGAGAAAGAAGAATGCCCCCACAGGATTTAAAATTGGTGAAAATATCCTTGCTAGGGGTAGGCCAGGATTAGAAGAAAGATTAGTAGCAGTCTGTAGATATGGAACTTAAAAAGAGTCAGTGAGAGGCATGGCAAGGAGTACTCCCTGCTTATAATTATGATGTGAAAACACAGGGAAGCAGTAGTGGACTCACGTCTTGAGATAATCCAACTGCCCATCGTTTTAGCCATAGGAATATACCGAATGACTATGGAATGAGAAGAAAGGAATTCCTTAACAGGAATAACTGCACCCATTTAGTTCTCACCCTGGTAATTCCCCAACCGCTAACATCATGGCTTTATGTAGACAATACAGAGTTACTCTGTGCTTCTACACCATACACTCTTTCACTTTTAGGTTTGACCTTTCAGACCGCTTTAGCTGTGACACCAGACTTGCGTTTTTCTAAAGGATTCATATATATTAGAGGGGCTTTTGGTCAGAGGGGTTTATCCCTTAGTGTGTGTCCTCTTTAAAGTTATACAGTGTTTAAGTAAAATTGTGGCTGTCTGCGATTTTTAGTGCTTTGTTATGTGGTGATTTACACCTGCCTCCTTCTCAAATATCAATAAAATGAAATTAATGATACATCGGTTTATAAAACATCACTTGTTAAATAGCCACTTCAGTTAAGGCTTTTTAAATGTTACATTTTTAATGCAACTATGTGTCAGCCATGTTTCTGTTTTATTTTTTGTTTTTCTTTTGTTGGCATGTGCTTGCAATAAAGAAAATAGTTATCACACAGCTTCCTAACTTATTGGCTTTGCCACTGCATGTTTTTGGCACTGCTTGCCAATAGTTTTTATTCTTACCCTTTGTATATGTCTGTAAAACATTTTTAATTTGTATTGCACTGCATTTACTCCAATGTGTTTTTACCAATTTGTTTAAATACCCCTGATTAAGATATCTCTAAATTAAATTGGACCTGAACACTGTGGAAATAAAATCTATAATTATGCCCCTTCGCTGCCCTCTGCGCGATCTAATTATGCCCCTTTGCGCGATCCCCTTTGCGCGATTAATAATTGCCCACATTAAAAGCCGACACCATTTTGTTTTTAATTCACCCTTTGGTGTCCCAAGACCCCGAGCACGAGCACGACACCCCTGCACCTGGTTTTCCTCATTTTCACCATCTGTCTCTGTGGTTTCTGCCAAGTCCGGGAAACCAGTACATGAGTTCCTGCTCCCCCGCAGAGATGGTTCATGTTTCTGACATGAAGCACGAGCACAAACCCCCAAATGAGGAAGCCTTCCCCTTCCAACTGTCAGACTATTTCACATCGCAAGTCCCCTCACGAAGCCTAAGTCACGCCCCCATTTCTTCACACTCTGCTCCTCTTGCTGAATCTTTGTTCCTCTATCTGCCACGACCTGTTTGTTCCTCTATTTTGCCTCGTGACCAAGACTGTATAAATATTCTGCTGTTGAAAATAAAGACGCCCACTTAAAGAGAGGGACTTGAGAGATTGCTCCTGTGCCCGCTTGGTGCTGGAAGCGCTCCCTTTAACTCGAGTTATTGGTCTTCTCCTCCTTCATTTGAGCACCACGGACTCCTCGCTTTGCATTGACAAGAAATTATGATTTATTAAGCATAGAAATTCAGAAATGAGGTAATAAGTAAATTTAATTTACCACAGTAATTGGCGCCCGAACAGGGACCTTCCCTTTCCCCAAGCGCCGGCGATATTGGACCCGGTACTGTCCCCTCCTGACCGTTCACGGACTTCAAAGTGCACAACGCGGGGAATTCCCGCTAACTCCCTCGAGGCGAAGAGGGGGACCGACTGCGGCCCAGCATCCACACGAGGCGGTGAGGAAATAGCGGAACGTCCTGAACCAAAGCCCAACCTGCGAAGCAGACGAGTCCGAGGTTCTACAAATCCCACCTTGAAACTGCGCGCCGCGTTTTCCCAAAATCTTCAAGAGGCCTTCCAGTTACTTTTCGGTGAGTACTGCTGAAAAGTATAAAAGCGAACCCACAGCTTTTGTGGGGGCGGTAAAGATACGCGTTTTTTGGTTTCTCACCTATCTTTGGTGAGGACTACTAAAACTAGTATAAAAGACGGACTCACTACCTTGTGGGCACGGTAAAGATACATGTTTTTTGTGGGTTTCTCACTTATTTTGTGAGGACTACTAAACTAGTATAAAAGACGGACTCACCTCTTTCGTGGAGTACAGTAAAGATATTTGTTCTGTTCATGTTTTTCTCACTTCTAAAATCTTTGAAAGTCTTGCCATCATGCCTATTTTCTCGAAAATACGTAAGATGGCAACCAAAAGGAGTATTCTTGAGAAGGAAATTCCCCTTCCTCCTCGGGATACTCCAGGACACTTCATGTATGCAAAACATGGTGTCGGTGCACTTATTTATTGTGATCTATGGGTAGAATATACTAAAGACCTAGAACTCAGATATAGATGGCCTGAAAATGGTAGTTTTGATACGGAGTGTATTATGAAATTAGAGGAACAGTTATGGAAGAAAAAGAGAGTCCGCCAGTCACAGAGTGACTCAGTAGAATTATGGAGAAAAGAAGCCCATAGGAGGCAACAGAAGGAATTGCATAAAGTTGAAAAGGGTAAGAGAATGTCAGAGCAGGCCAAGAAAGAACAGTTACAAGAAATAGGGAAAGAAGTAGTTAGTGAAAGGAATAAAAGGGAACAATCAGCCATTTCTACTGGTTTTTATCCTGTATTGCCAACTGCACCTGAAAAACCTTAACATTGCATCAGCACAGCCTACAGCCCCACCACCAGAGGATACTTTTACTAATTTTCTCTTAGATACTCCACCACCCTATGAAGTTCCAGTCATTCAACACCCTCTGCCTCCGCCACCCCTTTCACAACATAACGCACCACCTCTCACTCCAGAAGGGGGTGCCGTAGGTCCAGACCCAGGTAAAACAATTCCCGACTGCCCCTATGACCCGACTCCGAGCAACACAGGGGAGGCGGGCCGAATAAGTAAAATACTTCATGACTCCTGGGAAGAAATAAGACATCTACCAGCAATTGACATGTTTCTTCAAGCGGCCTCTGAGTTTCTTCGTACTGGAGAGAACTCACGAGCCATTAACGCTATGACTACAAGAAGATCACACCCTGTAAAAATGCACATGTATAGGTTCCTCCTTTGCTGTTTCATAAAACACATACAAGCAGAGGAAAGAAATGTACCAGTTTCACTTTTTGACTTATTAGATTCCGCATCCGACCACACTAGTCTAGAACTTATAAATGATGCACTAGACAGGTTCACCCGTAATGTGACCCGTATTCTGCAAAACTTGCAAACAAATGAAGAGAATAAGAAACGAGGAGGAAATTACTGAACCTACTGAAAAAAGTCCTACCCGTTCGTTCTTCCGCCCCTAATTCACGAACACCCCCGCCTACATTCCTCCAAGGTCACTCTGAACGGTCATCTCCAGATGAGTTATTTGAAAATACATCCAATGCATTAGACTACTGGTTAGACCAGGAACCTCCGCTTACACCGGAGGAGGAGGAAATAGCCAGAACTGCGACCCTATGGGTCTCTCAATATAAGATATATGACAATGATCTCATAGCCCAGCTTTTTCTAGCATTACCACGCTCACATCAAAGATTAGCAAGTCTCTACATGGTACAACATCTCATCACACTCAATGACACTCATTTTAAACATGATCCAAGACTCGAAGATTTTCTGTCTGACTGCGCTGATAACATGTTCCTCCACAATAGTTCAGTTTTTCTTAACACATTTATAGATTTTAGACAGAAATACCAGAAAGTGACTGGATATAGATCTCCCCATAATACGTGTGGATCAACTAATAGACTTCCTCAAACATGCCAGTTCCCCATGAGAGAGGTCCACCCCAGAGCTGACACGAATGGCGCGCTACAACGCGTCTTCATTTATGTACCCTTGACAAAACTTGAGTTACTAAGGATGAAAGAGATGGTTCCCTCCCACTCAAAGGATCCTGCTGGATTCTTTAAGGAATTAGGAGATGTATTAATGATGGGAACATATACTCTTTCTGATATCACAGCAATTCTGAAATTATTGTTGCCATCAGGTATATATGACAAACTAAGAGAAAAAGATTGGGAAGTAGCAGGTGAACACATTAAATGGACTGAACTTCAGAATGACGAAAATACTAGAGTAGCAGGTCAAGGTATAGGAGACAAACTAAAAGCACTTCCTGGCACTATTTTAAAGGTGCTACCACAGTTACTAACAGTGAAAAAGGAGGACTGGGATGCCATTTCCTCCTGCAAACAGAAACATGGTGAAGACATAGGAGATTATTACACTAGACTTGAAAAGTGTTTTGCGGTAAATAGCGGCCTTACGCCAACAAGTGAAGCTTACCCGCATCTGTTTGTTTCCAAATTAGTAGATAACGCCTTGCCAGCCATTAAGGACAGAGTACTAAAAGTAGAAAGTACCTGGCAAGCACATACACCTCCACAGGTGTTACAAATGCTACAATATCACCAGAATCGCATTAGGGATGAAGAAGAAAATGATAAGAAACGCATGAAAGACACAAAGATGAAAGCATTAGTAGCCCAAACTGCACCCCAGCGTCAACAGACACCAAGTAGCCAGACAAATATAAAAAGCACTTGTAATTATTGCAAAAGATGGGACACTTCGTTAAAGATTGCCCTGTCTTAAAGCACAATTTGGCTACTGGTAAGACCCAGCCACGCCCATATCAGCCAAAACAGAATGATTCCCTAGACAGTTCAACACCTTCAGTTCCACTGACAACACAAATGGCCCAAATGAATATTATAGACAGCGCCTACACTGAATATTACCCAGATTTCTCATGATGTTGCCCAGAGAGAGAAGATGACAAACTGCCCCTAATCCCCATTCCAGTAGATCAGACAGGTCCATTTATAGAGGTCCGACTTCTTGGGGAGGATAGGAAGTTTCTACTAGACACTGGGGCCAGTAAAACAACAATAAGCCATCAAGAGGTCCCAGAGGCTCCTCTCTCGGGTTCAAAAAGTATTTCTCTGGGTTTCTCGGGACAACCTGTGACAAACATCACGTCAAAGCCACTGCCCTTGCAGGTTGGTCCCCTCATGACAACTACAGATCTTATATTGACAAAATCATGTCCAGAAAACTTGCTTGGTATAAAAACATTGAAAGAATTAGGAGCTGTCATTGTTTGCTCACCTACAGATGTCAGACTATTTCTGCGAGATTTCAAGGGCCACTACACAAGTAGAGAATTAGATGAGCGTTTGAAAGATTTGCCACACATCCTGTGGGCCACTGATTCCACCACAGTAGGATGTATGGAAATAACACCTCACAAGGTTACACTGAAAGAGGGAGCCCAACTACCACGCATAAGGCAATACAAAATTCCACCTCAGGCTGAACAAGCATTAATGTTAATTATTCAGGACCTAATACAGTCAGGTGTGATTAAGGAAACAACTTCTAACATTTGCAATTCCCCTGTTTTACCAGTTCATAAAAAAGTGGAACCAGGAACACCACCTGTCTACAGACTAGTGGTGGATTTGAGAGAGCTCAATAAATGTGTCGTTCCACAACACCCTGTGGTTCCAGACATCTCCACCCTACTCACAGCCATAGATGCGGAAGCAACGCATTTTTCAGTCATTGACTTGAAAAACGCATTCTTTAGCATACCTATTCATCCAGACAGTCAATACCTTTTTGGCTTCTCCTTACAAGGACGAAGTTTCCAATTCACAAGAGCTCCTCAAGGTTTCACAGAGAGTCCAAGCGTATATAGCCAAGCATTAAAAAGACAACTAGATACTGTTCAAATGCCCACGGATACAGCCATACTACAATATGTTGATGATATCCTCATTACGGCCAGATCTGACGCAGCATGTGCTGAAGCATCACTACTAGTACTAGAATTCCTAGCTGCAAATGGCCATAAAGTTTCCCCTGGTAAGCTCCAATTTTGTTTACAGCAAGTGGCATACTTAGGGCACTTGCTGTCAAAGGAGGGTAGGTAGCTTACACAGGAACGCATCCAACTCATACAACAAATACCACAACCAACAACACAGAAACAAGTTCGAGCCTTTGTTGGTCTCACCTCATATTGTAGACAGTGGATCCCACAATTTGCACTCATTTCCAAACCGTTAGTGCAGCTGACAACACTCGAAGCTGGCGCTACTCCACAATTACCCTGGACAGATGAACACACGCAAGCCTTTCAGTCTCTTAAAAAAGCTATGTGTCAAGCCCCAGTGCTGGCAACACCTAATTACACCAAAGATTTTACATTATTTGTAACAGAAAACTCAGGTACAGCACTATCAGTTCTGACCCAACTTCAAGCAGACAAACATAAACCATGTGGTTATTTTTCAAGCACATTAGATCCAGTAGCACAAGCATTGCCTGCATGTCTAAAATCAGTAGCAGCTACTGCACAAGCTATTAGACAAAGCGATTCTATTGTATTGGGACATCATCTGATAGTTCAGGTCCCACACGCTGTAGAACTTCTGTTAAACAGAACACAAACACAGCATCTGACAATAGCCAGACTCACCGGATATGAGATGACACTTTTTCAGCCACACATTGAGATTAGACGCTGCAACATTTTAAACCCAGCAACACTGTTGCCACTGACCTCTCCTACTGAAGAAATTCACGATTGTATTGACATAATTGATTTAGTGACCAAACCAAGACCAGATTTACAAGATACTCCCCTTGCTAAGGCAGAAATGACACTCTTTGTTGATGGTTCATGTATGAGACTCCCACAGGAGAATTAGCAGCAGCCTATGCCGTCACAAATGGTACAGACACTTTAGAAGCACACAAGATAGAGATACTGTCGGCACAGGCAGCAGAACTCATAGCCCTAACACGAGCATGTCACTTAGCAAAAGGAAAGTCAGTTAACATCTACACTGATTCACAATATGCCTTTGGAGTTGTACACAACTTCGGTACATTATGGAAAGAGAGAGGATTTCTCACATCACATGGGTTCAGAATACAGCATGCTACACTCATCACTGCCCTCTTAGAGGCCAGTCAGTTACCAGAGAAAATCGCAGTGCTAAAATGTAAAGCGCACACAAAAGGAACAGATGAAATATCAAAAGGAAATGATTCTGCAGACAGTGCAGCCAAGTTAGCAGCAAACACAGAATTAAGTATACCACACCGCCAATATACAATACGAGACCCCTTTTCTGACATCCAGGATGTCCAAAGTCACGCCACACCACAGGAACTGCTAGAATGGAAGGAAAAAGGAGGGGTCCTTACAGATCAAGGCTGGATGACACCTGAAAGAGCAGTATGGTTTCTACCGGATGCCATGGTACAAGTTATGGTAAACACCATACATGGACCAGCACATCTGGGAGAAAAAGCAATGTTAGACAGCATACAGAATATATGGCACAACAAACATTTGAGAGCTGCAGCCAAACAAAAAGTTAAAACGTGCATGATTTGTAATCAGTTCAACCCAGGAAAAGGCACAAAGGTGGAACAGGGAGGATTCCAACCCCCTAACCATCCATTTGAAGTTCTCCAAATGGACTATATCCAGATGGAGAGATGTAGAGGTCACAAGTATGTGCTAGTTGTAGTGTGTGCTCTGACCAGATGGACAGAAGCCTATCCCGTCCCAGATTACACTGCAACGACAACTGCTAAACAATTAGTTAGAAAGTTTTTTCCGAGGTATGGGTTGCCCCGTGTCATCTACTCAGATAACGGCCAACCTTTTTCCTCTGAACTCATGAAGCAAGTGTCTCTTCTGTTAGGGTACACTTGGAAGTTTCACTGTGTAAGACATCCTCATGCAGCAGGTCTAGTAGAAAGGCACAACCAAACTTTGAAGACAAAATTGGCCAAGATATGCACTGACAAAGGCGTGGACTGGATGGTAGCCTTACCGGTTGCCCTCTTCTACATGCGTATGGTAGCCCATTCCAGAACTGGCTTATCTCCATATGAAGTGGTCTTTGGCAGACCACCAAATATGTGGGGTACGCCAAGGCCTAAAAGAATAACTGATGTTGACAGTACTATGCTGACTGACTACCTGGCTTCCTTGATGTCTGCACTCCAATCTTGTCGTTCTCAGGTTGCTGCCACCTTCCCTGACAAAACCAACCCGGAAGAACACGCCATCCGACCCGGGGACTGGGTCCTCGTGAGGAACTTCGACCGGACCAGTCCCCTCCAGCCCAGGTGGAAGAAGCCAAGACTCGTACTACTAACAACACGGACAGCAGTGAAGGTCGAGGGCAGGAAATGCTGGCTCCACGCAAGCCACTGCCGGAAACATTTTGGACAAAAAGACACTGTTGCTGATGGCCCTGCCAATCCCACTGACATTGTGACTGAACAATCTTTATTGCCTTTGGAACTAACCCCACAACAGGATTACAAATCAAAGTTAAGGTCTGCCATTCGGACTCTGGCTAATTAAGTCCATTGGGCGTCGGTCCAGTGGTGAAGCGGTTGGAGCATGGGAATGGATTTTAACACCTTGACTATGTGGGAGAAAAAAAAAAAAATGAACTCTAGAAAAAGACATAATGGTCCTATTATATGTTTGACAGTATTATTTTTCCTCATGGCAGTTATGACGTGTCTTGGTTGGATTCTCCACACTGTTTTTCCCCCAACACAACACACCTCTCATACACCCAACAGCACTCAGGAACACACCTATCACGACCTACCCCCTCATGAACAAGCCCATAGACTAGCCTTGCGAAACAATACCTTCATACAGATGCTACACCACACTCAGCAAGCCAGTAATAGCACCAATTGTTGGATATGTGGCCGCATCCCACCTCATCAGAAAAAGGGAGGGATGCCTCTTTTTCTTTCCCATTCTCTTATAATGGAACTTGTGAAGCCTGGTTCGCCCTAATAACAGCTGACGCTACTACCCCCACCTCCTGCCCTGACGGAAATAATTCATGCAAGAATGGGTGGCCTTGGGGGATTTAAACAAGGTACTCAATACTGCCTGTTACCCTAATAAGGAGGGAGATCCTCAGGCGACCGGTACAGTCCTAGAAAGTGAAGAATACAAGCAAGGGAACATGACCATGTCCTACAAGATGTTAAATACCAAACCTAAAAAGAATGCTGGTTCCCCTTCCATCTCGGTCTCACCAGTAAAAGGACACCTGTGCATCCAGAAAAATGGCTCTGTTCCATTAGGACACAGTGACTGTCATACCACTATAAGTTTTGAAGACAGAGGAAAGTCCTCATTTCTAGCATCTCGCCATACTTATTTCATCTGTGGCCAAACGGCCTATGTGCAGCTGCCCTTGAACTGGGGGAACTTGCTATATAGCATTCCTGTTACCCCCTGTCTTTGTGGCCCCATCCACTTACCACAGAGACCTCCTAGTGCCCCATGTCAGACATAAAAGAACGATCGATACCTCCTTGGTTGACCAAACGGAAACCTCATGGGAACAGTATACAGATTTTAACAAAGGGTTCTTCTTCTTTGTTGGCCCTGTACAGAACAGCAAGCTTATACGCAGGTTGACAAGGACCTTAGAGGCTGTAGTAAACCAGACGGCGTCTGCCCTGGGGAGCTTAACCCAGGAGCAGTCTGCCATACGATTGGTTACTCTCCAAAATCGCCTTGTCCTTGACATCATCTTGGCTGACAGAGGCGGAGCCTGTAAAATTATAGGCTCTAGCTGCTGTATATTTATTCCTGATAATTCCCCATCTGTATACACGGCCATAACAAAATTACACAAGATAGCCGTAAGTTTACATCAAGAACCTGGCACTTGGACGTGGTCTGACTGGTTCTGGAAGATAATATCGTCCTGGGGATGGCAACTGCTGTCAGCAGCAGGCATAATATTCCTGATAATAACTGGATGCTGCCTTTGCATCCAATGTGGTCCTGCCCTATGCGGTCTATGCGCTGCAAAATGCATTCCTAAACCACTTGTCCAGCAGAGAGAAAGGGAAAGAATCATGTTACAAGAATGTATAAATGATCTCATGCAAATTGAGATATAATGTAGGTACACTCTGGGGCAAGGAGGGAATGTGGAAATAAAATCTATAATTATGCCCCTTCGCTGCCCTCTGCGCGATCTAATTATGCCCCTTTACGCGATCCCCTTTGCGCGATTAATAATTGCCCACATTAAAAGCCGACACCATTTTGTTTTTAATTCACCCTTTGGTGTCCCAAGACCCCGAGACACGAGCACGACACCCCTGCACCTGGTTTTCCTCATTTTCATCATCTGTCTCTGTGGTTTCTGCCAAGTCCGGGAAACCAGTACATGAGTTCCTGCTCCCCCGCAGAGATGGTTCATGTTTCTGACATGAAGCACGAGCACAAACCCCCAAATGAGGAAGCCTTCCCCTTCCAACTGTCAGACTATTTCACATCGCAAGTCCCCTCACGAAGCCTAAGACACGCCCCCATTTCTTCACACTCTGCTCCTCTTGCTGAATCTTTGTTCCTCTATCTGCCACGACCTGTTTGTTCCTCTATTTTGCCTCGTGACCAAGACTGTATAAATATTCTGCTGTTGAAAATAAAGACGCCCACTTAAAGAGAGGGACTTGAGAGATTGCTCCTGTGCCCGCTTGGTGCTGGAAGCGCTCCCTTTAACTCGAGTTATTGGTCTTCTCCTCCTTCATTTGAGCACCACGGACTCCTCGCTTTGCATTGACAAGAAATTATGATTTATTAAGCATAGAAATTCAGAAATGAGGTAATAAGTAAATTTAATTTACCACAACACTGATAAGTGTGACGTGTTCAAGACAAAGGGGCTGGTTTAATTCTTGCAGAAGGAGTAATTACGTGGGGTGGTTCTTGGCATGAAGAGCTCTAGACAGTGAAGTCTGTATCTGGGAAGGTCGCATTGGCAGTCGAATGTACGTCGCACGCTGGCCTCAGGGAAGTCCGATTGTGTTCGCAAGGAGATCGGGGATGGTTTCGGTGTCAAGTGCCCAGAACCGTTCTTGCAGGTCTTGGGTTGAGGAGTACACCCTAACACCAGCCAAGGGTCCAGGACATGAAGGGGCACCTTTTTGGGGTCAGGTTTCACTCTAGCAGAGGCGAGCAGAAGGTTCAGGAAGGTCCACTTGGTTCTGGTCATCTAGGCACTTATAGGGAAAGGCCTCTGGTAGTGTTTTGTGTCCCTGTGGCTTTAACAGGAGGTCAGCCAACGAACGCCTGTCACCTCTGGGGCCCTGGGTTCAAGGCAAGAAGGTCTAGACTTCGTTCTGGCTTCAGACAGCAGGGCAGTCTTTCTGAGTATGTATATGTCCAGGACTGTTCTGATGAGAGGTTCTGAAAATGTCACTTTTATACCCAGTGCCCGACTGTGTGAGGGGGTCACCCCCTGTGCCTAACCCTAAACTGGTTCAAGTAAGTTCTTCCCTTTTCTCTGGGTTTGGCTGCAATCTGTCTAGGGAGACAAAGGGCAGGCATGCCTAGGTGAGAGCAGCATTGAGCAGTGACAGGGCAAGCATCTTCAGAAGGCAGAAAGGGTCTGGGTACAACTTTCAAGCTTCCCTTTGAAGCTCAGGAAGGACTGATTGCAAGCCCCGAGGCCATCCTGCTCAGAGGAGGAATACCCGTCCCCACACCCAAGGCCCTTTTGCCTCCTGTCTGAAAAGAATACACATCACACCACAGGAGAGCAATTAACAGTCATGTGTCCCTGGATATAAGCAGAAAGGTACATTTAGTTTACACTGAAAAATACTAACTTTCTAAAACTGACATTTTCAGAATAGTAATTTAAAAATATGACTTTACCATAAAAGAGTATTTTAAATCATACTTCAAATATGTGGTAGAAGTATTTCTCTATCTGCTCCCAAACTGAAGATATCACTCATTAAGTGTAATTCTGTGACCCAGTGCTAGTCTATGCTACATTGAAACATGACTTTGGAGGTTTTGCACTACCTGGACATGTAGATCATAAGTTCACAGGAACTATTTTTTAAAATATGAAATGGGAGCTATCAAGGAGAAAAGCTTTTAATTCTACTTTCTTTTTTGACTTTCCATACAAATTAGGACAATGTTTAAAGTTAGACTAAGCATAGTATTTTGTACTGGAAGAATACCTTCCCAGCACAAAACCTATACTACATTCAAGCAGACACCTTTACACTTCGGTACAAAGGTGTGTGCATGGCGCTCAGCAGCCTGATTGTGCCTGGTGCTAGGGAACGAGGAAAGAGTGCCATATCTCTGTAGATATGGCGCTGCCCTGCTCTCTCCTACTCACGCAATTCAGCGCAGCATTTTTGGCTACTGCGCTGCATTGCTTGAGAATGTAGTAAATAGACCCCTGGCTCTTTAAAATACACTGTCTCCAAACCTGAAATGTTCACCCTCAAATCATTGATTTAAGGTGTGTTAATCTAATTACTTCAATGGAAGAAAAACAAGATCATAGCACCCAAAAGGCTAACCACAAAATTTCAGGACTGGAAACAGTGTACATGATGGCCTTGGGGGAGGTGGCCTTACTCTTGGGGAGGACTGAGTAAAGAAAAATATTCTAAAGTGTTGGTACTCTTGCAGTTCAAAGAATGTTATTGCAGTCTTAAAATAAATATTTCTCTTAACAATGCGGTACCTAACAACACTGTTTCCAGCAGATAATGCATGCATCCTGTGTGTTTTTGTAAAAGGGCCTTATGGTGTGCAGTCTACCTAAATTCTGATTTCCCCAAAGTTTCGGAATTTACCAACACCAAGGTACTGGTTATGTGTTGATGTCCAAACCAGGTAATAAGAAAGATGAGGGCATTCCGATGCATAAACAGATGATTACTAATGAAAAAACATTGCTGGCGATGGATAGCAGTGTCTTTATACTTAAAGCTGTCTCGTATTTCCTAAAATATGTTGTGGAAGCGGCTTGACAATTTATTTTTATACTGAAGCCCAGCTGGTGAAATCGCTGGAGCAAGGCTCCCTGCAAAGACTATAGATAGCATTAATGTGTGCAAGAAGCAGACATGCTGAGTAATAAGGGAAATATATTTCAAAGGTGGCATTTTTAAGTCTTTTTGGTGTACTATTATTTGTTTAGATGCATTGCAGTAATGGGTAAAATGAAACTTGGCGTTTATATTCTTTTAATTTCAAACTAAAACGTATTTACTTGTCAATACCACCAGCCAGGACATTAGCAGAGAGGAGAAAAAAAGCTCCCATCAACAACATGTGTAGATTAAGTTATTTGTCTTTAGATGAAGTAGCGGATTCATTCAGTTATTTGAGGTGAGTTACTTTTAAGTAAGGAGAAATACATGGGAGCAGGCCTTAAAATAAATTCTCCTCATAAAGGCTTTCAACAAAAGGTGAATTCCAGTCCTCTCTTAAATTAGGTCAAGTAACCCCCTCTCCCCCACAAAGATCTCTCTTGCACTGCATGTTTGCTGAGATTCACTTCTCTGGCCTCGTGGAAGGACTGATAAAGCTTCTTGTAGCTCTGTGTTCAGATTTCTGGACAACTTGGGCTGACTGAAGGCTTCACCGCAGGCACAGTCAGAAACAGAAGTAGCAGGGCTGGCCAGCAGACTCAGCAGAGCATCAGGCTTTGCTCTAGCCTCAGAAACTGGACCACATATGTTAGACCTGGCCCTCTCTGGAGGGTCTTCCCCCAAACATTTAGCCTTTACCCTCCACTTTTTTGGCTGAATTAGTTTTTGTTGGCCTTAGGACTCTGTGCACTTTATCACTGCTAACCAGTGTTAAAGTGCTTGTGTTCTCTCCTTTAAACATTGTAGAATTGGCTTATACCCAATTGGCATATTTAATTTATTTATAAGTCACTTGTAGAGTGGTAGCCTTATACCCAGGGTCAGTAAATTAAATGCTACCAGTGGACCTGAGGCACTTACTGTGCCGCCCACTTAAGTAGCACCTTAAAACATGCCCCGACCTGCCACTGCAGCTTGAATGCAGTTTTAACTTGCCATGTCGACTTGGCATTAAAACCCCATTGCCAAGCCTCAAACTACCCTTTTATTATATATAAGTAACCTCTAAGGTAGGCCCTATATAGCCCATACGGTAGGGTGCTGTGTAATTAAAAGGCGGGACATGTACTTTTTAAGTTTTACATGTCCTGGTTGTAAAAACTCCTAAATGTGTTTTTCACTACTGTGAGGCCCTCCCTCCCATAGGATAACACTGGGTATTCCTTATTACATTTAATAAGCTGTAATTTCCAATTGGGAGCAGGTAGCTCTGTCATGTTTTTAAAAAAATGCCACATTTAGAAAGTTAAACAAAGAAATGGGCAACCCAATAGACCCTTTGAGGCTTGGGTAATGTAAATGATCGGCTAATAATGCCTTCAAGGGATTCTTTTGGAATCAAAATCAAAACAAAATTTAACAAAATAAATTATCCTTAAGCCCCAATTGGTGGCTTAATACAAACAAGTGTTTAGAAATGAATTAGTTCATTAAACAACGAATCAATCAAGAAACTGAAATACATTCAGTCAAGAAAACAATAATACAAGGGTGTATACTTCAAAAAGATAGACTTTATATAGAAAGCTATATTATATAAAAGGGTAAATACTAAAATTCACAAAATAGCAAAAATAGCTGAAATAAATATTTTTCTATCATGAATACTTTTGCCATAACCCATTTCACATATTGGATAGAAATAACATAATTGACTAAACAATGAACTTTTCCTGAGACACTAATGACGAAGAAAATGGGTCAGATTGTCGACGTTTCGGTCTTTATAGTGAAGACATCTGTAAGACCATCTTCAGGACATAAGTTCTTCTGCATACTGATGACGCCTACAAGAAATGGAATGATCCAAAGAATCGTACATCAATGAAAGATATAAAGATTAAGGAAGTAATACACCCGAGACATGAAACAGATTGAGACTGTGATAATTGATCCAAAAGGAAAGTCAGAAAAAAGGAGAAGAAACGGTGATCTGATTTGTTGAGAGAAAGTGATAACCTAACAAAATCCATCACCAGGTTGATACTAAAAATGTATCACTGAAGTAATTATAGAGGTCTCAGTCATCCACCTAAAGTACAAACAATCAAGTTAGAGCGGCGTGGTGACCTCACAGAATCACGAATGAGGTGATGAATAGCTACACTCCTGTTTCTCCAGCAAGTCAAGGATGGAGTTTCAGGTTCCGTTGAAAGCGTACAACTGTGTGTTTTTGAGTAGTAGAGCACACATCTAGAGGTAGAAATCAAAACATATAATAGAATTCAGGGTCATGCATATTTCATACTGATAAGTTTATAACATGCATAGCAGCCTAACTAACACCATTAGGTAGGAGTTTCAGCTCAGAAACTTAAGTGCCTATTGGAATTGTCTTCCTTCTCGCTGTGATTTCAATCGTGGAAACAGTGGTTTTGCAGCTCTGGCCTTTATTTTGGATGTTGACATAATATTAGAATTCGCAGAGCAATCGACATAGTTAATATGGGGTGATGTACTGGATAGTAGCGGAATGGTTTACATGTGAATACCTAGGAACCGTCACAATAAGGGTCGATTCCTGGTTCATAACACTAACATTGAAAAAGTGTGAATTATAAATTATTTTCCCAAATGTGAACTTAGAACAAATTTGATCCAAATGAGTATGGCTAAGCGCGAGTGAATGCTGATGGAATGGTAACTACAGTGGTTAGCGCACTGGTTAGGTTATGCACACAACCACAGTTCGAATCTCTGTCCATTATGTTAAGTTAGCTTGATATTTTATAATCGTTTTATTTTTAATTTTTTCAACATGATTGTGAAAGTGGAAAATACACTTCAAGATATATGTTTTACTTCAGGTCAGACTGTTAACGGTCTAAATATAAGTATGAAGCAGATTTGAGCACTTGTGAATCAGTGACTCGTGGTAGATCTGATGAAGATTCCTGCAGATAGGTGTTGAGCTCGGATTCCACCTCAGGCTTTACCAGAGGCGGCTACTCCGCTATGGTGGAGGAACATCGCCCCACTGCTTTTAAGCAGTGAGAAACATAAAATGATAATAACTTAGTGTTATTATCATTTTATGCTTCGTGTCCTGCTGCTTTGCAGCGGGCGGGTGGGCAGGGCTGCTCTGCTCTCGGAGCAGGGCAGGAGAGAGGGGTTTTCCCACTCCTAAGTGCGCAATGACTGTTTGGTCAGCCCTCTCGGGCCGCCCAAAGCAGTCATGCTCACTTTCCCCGTTCTCCATGCAGGCTGCATATAGCCTGCATGGAGAACATGCCCACCCATCCAGCCCCTGGCTGAGCGCTGTGTCATGGTGCTCAGACCAATCACAATGTTGTGATTGGCTTAGGGGTGGGAGCCTGGCTGCCTGCTTCCTGTTCCTGTCAGAGTCGGAGGCAGGAGAGCAGGCGCAGAGAAGACGCGGGACCCGGCCTCAAGGTAAGTTTTTTTTTTTTTTTTAATTCCGACCCCCCCGTGTGGCACCTCCCTTGACCCCCGTGCCCACCTCGCCACCCGCGAGCTATGCCGGCCGCCACTGGGCTTTACATTTAGTTTTTAATATATTTGAAAATAATTGTTGTACCATTTGATTGGAGAAGCAATTAATGACGAGGATTGTATAAAGTGAAGCGTTTCTTGACAGGGTTTGGGTCGTGCGTTTCGTTGTGGGAAGTTAAAAATCGGAGTATTCATGGTATGTTCAGGAGGATAGCTGTAATACATTGTCTTTTATCACACCAGCAAGGCTTTATTATTTCTGATTGGGACGGGGGCCCTGTGTTTCTCTTGCAGAGCAATCAATAACTGTACTTGGAAACATTCAAGCAGAATCAGTGTTGGGTATGTGGCTCGTTTGATCTTTTTTCTGCTATATCTGTGAGTTGAGGTGGTTTGGTGTTATATTGGGGAGGGATAAGGCATAACAGCTTTGTTATTTAAAATCAAGAATAATATGAGTTCAACAGGATTATGAGTGAGTTTCAATAATTGGGAGGGCAGTGTAAGATGCTTCATTATGTGCTGCTTAACTTATGCAATTGCTAAATTACAGTATGACTTTTGATGTTTTGAGACATTTCCCAATCGTGTTTGAAGGTTCCGTTGTGCAGCAAGGTATACAGTGCTTCAGTCTGAGATTTAAATATATGGAGCTTTTGAGTATTTTCTCCTAATTTTCAGTGCATATGTGCCTTAAACATATGTAATAAGGGCTAGATGAACAGAGTTATGTTCATAGTTAGACACGAGACCATGTGCTGCTAAGATGTGTGCTAATGCCATATCTTCTTATGAAGTTCGAATGTTTGGGTCATATATCTATTGTACAAGAGGGTTTCATTGTATCTCGCATGGGTGTGAAGTGTGGGATTTGATCATTCTGCTGGCGATTCAATAAAACGGTTGTCTCAAGTATTTTTAAGTGCATAGTTGCTGTTCAGTTATTGGTAAGATTAGGTTCACATGGTTGTTTCCATTATTCCGATTTTTAGATGAAACTATGGTCTAATAATGTGCACTCAGGGAACCCTCTTTTTGCTATTAAAACAACTACCCACAACCTGCCTTGGTTAAGCTTCATAGCTATAAAAATACTTGGGTAAGTTTCAATGAGAATGCAACTACTATGATTCTTAATAAGGAAATGGAGCATAGAGCTCATACGTTTTTGCTAATAGATCTTTAGTGTATGGTTGTGGTATAAGAACAAAAGGGGAGAGAGAGGATATGCAGCGTTCATCCTTCAAATCAGATTCAAAACACAATAACATAAACCCAGCAATGCCGAGGAAACTAACCCTCCACTGGAGAAAACAATGTTTTCTTGTAAAACCCTCACCCACCAGTGTTACCCCTTGGTGGCATGCTTCATTATCAGGTCCATCCTGTTCCACTATGGAGCTTGGCATGCTGCGACCTACTTAATACGTGGGAGCCCTTAAATGATTATACAATGATAAAGGAGATGGTATAAAATATACGAGTCGGGGAGTTGTGTGCTGGATTGAATCTTAAAAATACCTGCCTAGTAGGTTTATCCTATTTATTCTGACCTCTAACCGGTATAATTAAAAAAAGGGGGGGAGGGTTTAGGAAAGTAGGTTGTCATGTACCCGATTTCCTAAAGGGTCAATATGTTTCAAGCAGTACCCCTATTGGCTTTTCATCAGGACCTAGGAAACAATTATTTATAGTGATAATAACTCCCAGGTACCACTGCTCCTATATCACTGAATATACACTTATTGCATGCTGCTGGAAGGTGTATATACTTATACCACCTATCTGGCGAGCGTAGTCTTTGTTTCTGTGGAAATACGAAAGAAGGGTTAGACTTTACAGCCTCTGGGCTGTATGCACTCTCCTATGCATTCATTTGGTGTAGTGAGCACCTACAGGTGAGGAAAAGGTTACTTTAAAAACATATTGCGAGTGGGCACAACTTGTGTCATTCCAATTTGGGAAACAACCGGTGTTCCCGGAAGGGTAATTTAAAAACACATGTATAATAAAACAAGACACCACATACGTTTATATTGTTTGGCTATTGCCTCGTGGTTCCTCAGGGGGAGAGTGAAGTCTGTAGTCACACTCGGTAAAGGAAGAATGCAGTATAAAAGTGCATTGCAGCGTTGTGATTGGTATGGGGAGCCTGGCTGGGCTTCCTGTTCCTGGAGTCCAACGGAGGAGTGCAGGAGCAGAGACGCGGGACCCTGCAGAAAGGTAAGTATTTGGTTTTTTTCTAAAAATGTTACATTGTGCCTTCTCCGCATGCCCCCCCCGTGCCCGCCATACCGCCTGCGAGCCAAGTCAGCCGCCATTGGGGCGGACTTTCTTTTCCTGTGATTTCCTGTCTCACAGAGGTGGGGTCACTTCAAGAGTAATGTCTGGGAAGAGGATAAGGGACACAGAGGTAATGATATACCTGTTGTAAAGATTGAATTATTTGATGGTTGTTAAACCTGGCATCATTGACGTGGGTTTCCCCTGTATTTTTTGCCTTTGCCTCCTGTGTTTTTGCTGTGTGTTGGACTTCGTTTTGCTGGTCTAGATGCTTTGGGCACTTTGCCACTGCGGTTCAGTGCCAAAGTGCAAGTGCTCCCTTTGTAAATTAATGTTATGGATTGGTGATTCCATGATTGGCATATTTGATTTACTAGTCAATCCCTAGTACAGTTCACTGTGTGTCCCCAGGGCCTGAAGATCAAATGCTGCTAGTGGGGTGCAGCACTGATTGTGCCACCCACATAAGCAGCCTGTAAATGTAACTCAGGCCTGCCATTGCAGAGCCTG
This sequence comes from Calotriton arnoldi, assembly GCA_963921515.1. Lineage (NCBI taxonomy): Eukaryota > Metazoa > Chordata > Amphibia > Caudata > Salamandridae > Calotriton > Calotriton arnoldi. The sequence goes on along the minus strand of CAWUFW010012489.1, from coordinate 304,385 downwards.
TGGGCAGTCTAGTACTGCCATGTAGACCTGGCAAGTGCACCCACTTGCCAGGCCCTTACCTTCCCTTTTCTTACGTGTTAGTCACCCCTAAGGTAGGCCCCAGGTAGGTGCAGTGTATGTGAAAGGTAGCACATGCCCTGATGTGTGTGGCATGTCCTGATAGTGAAATACTGCCAATTTCATTTTTCACTATTGCAAGGCCACCTGTTCCCATTGGATAGAATGGGGAGTTTGCTTATAACATCTTATGAACATAACTACCCCTGGGAACAAGGTAGGAAAATAAAGTTTAGTATGCCTGAACTCAGAATGTTAAAATGCATCTTTTAGTGAGGGTGATTTTTACATTCTGTGTTTGAAAATGCCACTTTTAGAAAGTAGGTATTTTCTTGCTTAGCCATCCAGTGTGCCTCTGCAAGGATGTGTATTGACTGTCTGGCTTTGAAGTGACAGGGGCTGGGGATGTGCATTGGCTCCAGAGAGTCTGGATGAGTCAGGGCTGGGCTGAATAGACCTGGGCTGCATTTAGAGTTGGGGGAGGAGATTTCCTTTCACATGAATGGGCCTGGTCTGTCTTCCACAATGCTGTCTCCACCTCCTGCCAGGAAGCTGCACCAGAGAGGACAGAACTGGTTTTGACTGAGCACAGAGGTTCTCTGCCACATAGAACAAAGGATTTTACTGTATAAAAAGAGGGGCCCAGACCCCAGACTTTTAGGTCCCTTCTGGGAAATCAAGAGGAACCTTTGCCAAGGAGAAGAGCTGGAGAAACTGAGGAGGAATACTGCCCCTGTGCTGTTTGCTGTCTGGGGTTGGCCTGCAGTGGCTACTTTCTGCCAAGGAAAGAGAAAAAGGACTTTGCTGTTTGCTGTGTCCCCTGCTTGAGGAAAATCTCCAAGGGCCTGAAGAAGAGCTTGCCTCCTGTTCTGAAGTCTCAGGGACACAAAGACTTCACTCCCAGCTCAAATGAATTTCCTTGCTGGGAGTTCTGACCTGCCATGAGGTGCTTGTAGCTGTTCTGGGCCTCTGGTGGTTGTTCTGGCTGTTGGGAGCTGGAAAAGCAACGCAACAACAAGAAGTGTGACGCATCCGCACCTGTTTCCGATGCATCGCCGAAGAAACCGTCGCAGCGCCTGCCCGCGGCTTTGAGAAATCACCTCACGCCGCATCAAGTGCACCGGTCTCCGAAGTCCGAGGTCACTGCACCGGTTCCGATGCAAGTCCTGCTGTGCGGCTGCAAGAACCCACGCTTCGTCCAGGATCATCGCATCGCAACGAGGCGCGAGGTTTGTCGCATCGTTGGGGGACGCAGTAAGAAACCGACGCATCACCTCCCCACACAGTAAGAAACCGACGCATCACCTCCTCTCCGGTAAGAAACTGACGCATCACCTCCCCTACACAGCAGTAAGGAATCAACGCATCACCTCCCCCAGAGCAAGGAGCCGACGCATCACCTTCCCTGAGTGTAAGGAACCGACGTATCACCTTCCCTGCGGCCCTTTTTGTTTGTGTGCACGACTCACCCAAGGTACTTTGTGTGAAAAGTGTCGCATCTGCAATTTGCTTTGAACTGAACTATTTCCACCAATTGAAAGTCATATTTTTATGACTGTATTGTGGATTTTTGTCGTTTTGGTCTTGTTTAGTTTAGATAAAGATTACTTATTCTTCTAAACTGGTGTGGTGTCCATTTGTAGTGTTTTCACTGTATTACTGTATGTGTTCACAAATGCATTACACACAGCCTCTGAGATAAGCCTGTGTGCTTGTGCCAAGCTACCAAGGGGGTGAGCAGGGGTTATTTTAGAAATGTATCCCCCTTACCCTGACTAGAAGCAAGGGTCCCTATTTGGTCAAAGGTACCTACCTCTGCCAACTAGAGCCCCCCATTTCTAACAATGGTTTTAAACTAAGGTCTATTAAAGTATGTCTCTTGGGTAGAACATCTGAAACAACACTGAGTAAACGCACTTGAGGCATGTCTTATGTTGCCTATACTGTCTAAAGTTTTAATGTTTAAAAAAAGTGCATTCACATACCATTCACATTTAATCAGACAATAAATACTAACATTTCACTCGAGGGTAAAACTTTGAAAACAAAAAAAGCCCTGCTAATGGTAGGTTAATTGATGGATGTTCCATTATAAGCAGTTCACTCAGGTCAGTGATCGGAAAACCACTAAACTGGATGGGGATGAGTAAAGTGATGTGTGCATGCTTCTCGGGGGCTTGATTACATGTTTTACATTACTGTTTGCCATTAGAGTGTAAGTGGACCCCGCCAAGCTGTTAATGCCAGGTCACTGCAGTGGGCAAAATGTGTCTGTCCTAAGCACCAACATATTTTGCAGCAATGCATTTAAGGTTCTATTTTAGCTACTGTTAATAGAGTGCAATTCATAAATAACAGTCACACTTGATAATTCAAGTTGTGATTTTCATTCCGATTTGCAAGTTTTTCGTAAATTTAACTCTGAAATGTGTAGTCTCCAACTATATGTTTCCAGAGTTAACTCCGAAGCGCTTTTATATCAAGGCTGTTTCATTACCTGACCTTAGCACCAAATAATTTCCAATGACATGGGCATACCATCTGTGATTGTTTTTACTATTTGTATTTTATTTGATTTTAGTCTTTGTATTGTATGGAAAATACAAATACCCTTTAAAATATACATGTTAGACTCAACATAGTATCCCTGAAAACTGTCTAGGAATGCCACTCAGCTTATGTATGTAGATGAACTATGTCATTAGATGAGAGTATCCAGGCAGCGCCTGGATACCCTCACGGGTGATTAGCCGTGCTATACAAGTACCGTACGATTCTATTATTGAACTGATGCTATTTTTTATTTTGTTGAAAACCAATAACAAAATATTTAAAATCAATTCCAATATATCCATATTTTCCCAGAAAGAAACACAGTAAAATCAAGTAAATATCAAACACAATGGAAAGGTCAGAACCTCAAAAACATGATAATCATGACTTCGGAAATAATTACATTGTGGTAAATAAATACCAATTTTTTATTTCACATGTGTTTTTAAACTGAATGTTTCAATATAGTCCGAGCTAGCTGCTTACATTTCAACATACAGCCGATTTCCCCGGTCGACCAATAAAACAAAAACATTTTAACAGCAAAAAACCAACGACAATCTACCAGCAGTTTGAAAAATAGCGTATAGATATCTTCGCGTAGTCTTGAAAAGCTGGGCAGCTTCAAAATAGATGCTCAGTTGTTTTCGGCTGACGCTGACAAAAAAATCTACAAAGCGTGTTCTTGAAGTCTATGTGACACCTCTCACCTTCAAGCTAATATAAAGGTAGGTACGGCATGCGGAAACGTAAGTCTTTTTAACCCAAGGTTTCAAGGTACTGGTGAAATATGATTGTCATGCAAAATCTTTTATATGATGTCTGTGATAGTATTGTTCACAACCTAAGAGATCTTTTACAGGATTCATTTCCACTACTATACTTTTAAGCGTGGTTACATTACACACTGTACATTTGTTGGTTCTACACGGATACTCCATAGATCAACATGATATTCAGCAAACATGTAATTGTAAAATGATGTGCATTTAATTTCATTAGTAGACACTTGGGGGCATATGTACAAGCCCCTATCGCCACCACAACGTCATGTTACGTGGCTTAACGCTGGCTTGTAAATAAGGCCCCCTTTCACGCTATGGTTAGTGTGAAAGGGGTGGGCGGTGGGTGTTGCGGTGTGCATTCCACCGCAACACCCATTGATTTTGACGCTGCCCCCTATGTACAAGGACAGCGTACATAGGAGGCAGCGCCAAAATTAAGACAAGGGAAAACCTGGTCTTAACTTGGCGAAACGAGGAGAAATGCATTAGCAAAAAGCAAACTGCCATGGATTGTTTATGTGTAGATAGGTCCCCCTTCCTGTTCATAAACAATCTGTAAAATAAAAATGCCATTTTGTGACTTTCATGTGTGCTGCATAAAGAAGCATACATACAAGTGACAAAATGACTTTTTAGGATTGTTTATGTGCAGGAAGGGACACCTTCCTGCACATAAACAATCCTCCCCTGCACGCAGACACCCTTGCACTATAGTGCAAGAGTGCCTGCGTTGGCGCTACACTGCTAAGTGTAGCGCCAGCGCAGGGAAAAACACAAGGCTGCACCATATCGTTGTAAATATGGTGCAGCCTTGCGTTTCAGAAGTGGCAGAGTGAGGCGTTAAGCCATGAAGGCTAACGCCTCACCCCGCCACTTCCTCGTACATATGCCCCTTGATGTTTCAAAATTTAAAGATATATAAAGTGCACTATTTCTCTGTACGTTACTGTTTCTCCCTTCTTTCATGTGCATAGTAACTTTTTCAAGTGAGCTAACGTTATCTAATGTGATCAATAGAGCTTTTAGGAGTATTCTGGAAGTAGTAAAGTTGTAATCAGCCCGGGGGCTATGCATGAGAATTTACTCCTTGCTTCTTGAGATTATAATACACAGAGATGTGAATGCTACTATGTAGTAATTTCTTAAATATTCATCTATGCACCATAGATTTACAGCTCTATTGTCTCTCTGAGTGCTGTTGAATTCAAATATTGCTAGAGCTACACAAAATGAACAAATGAAAAAGACAGCTGAGGGCTGATTGTCCCGCCCATACTGGGAAGCTACTTTGCTACTGTGACTCTGCTTCCCTAGTCCCAAAAGGGAGAAAGGGATGGGGCACCACAGGATTGATCCTTCCTCCAGCTCACTGCAGGAAAAACCTTGTCCATTCTTAAGTGCAAAGCTATACAGTATTTTATGGTCCGTCTAGTTGGCAGACAAGTCTGTCACCTGGGCAGAGACTTCTGTCATGGAAATGGAAACCTCCAAACCCAGGTGGAGATCTCCCCATGGGAATGTATAGGGAAAAAAATTAAAGTTTATTATGCTAAAAAAAATAATAAATATATTTTAATACACAATATAAATGTAGATTTATTCAAAAAATCCATTACAAATCTGTAATTAATAAAATAAATTGTTACACCACATTAACTCATAAAATGAAACATGTATTAAATGATACATTAATTTTAAAATATTAACTAAATGTATAAACATTACATGGTAATCAATAATTTGGTAAAAAAATACTCAGCCTCACTAATATTTTTATTGGTATTCAATATTGTGTAAAATTGATTAAACGTTATATATTTAGTTATATTGTTTTTATTTTTTAAAACGGTTTAACAATTTAAAACGTTAATGTATTTTTAAAATAAAGTTTATTCAATAAAAAACATAATAATCATAATTATATAGTTGTAATAATTTAAAAATACAGACACACACACATATTCAACAAATGTCATTAACTTAACATTAGTTCACATAGGTTGTTATTTTAATTCCATGTCTCCATTGATTTCTATTGCAACGCCTTATTTTGCTGCTGCTTGCCGCCTGAGGGGTACTCCATCTACAAGCACCCCTCAGTTGAGCCCAGGCAGAGGGGCTCCAACAGAGTTCAAGCGCTCTTAAGCGCAGGGGGGGACGCCTTACTTTGCTGCCACTTGCCATCTCAGGGGGATTCCACCTCAGAGCATCCCTAAATAGAGCCCAGGAGTTGGGGCTCCAACAGAGCTCTTAAGTGCAGGGGGAAGCCTGCGTGTGAGACTTGTGCTGGATGTGCCTTGGCATAGACCAGGCCAAGAGCGGGCCCGTCTGCGCCCGTCCACTTGTTACCCATCCCATTTTTTCCGGCTACCAAAAACCTGTCAATGGAGCTCTCATTCCAGTTCAGACATGGGTCGATCACTTTTCCAACATTTTTGACCCTGTTAAATCTGAACTCAATATTCCCTGTATTGTGGGATATCCCTGTAGCCAGGGGGCTTTATTACCACTGAGGCAGTTCATATGTGTAAAAGATGTTATTTATACAATTAAGGCAAGCCCTCAGGAAAAGCCCGGATGGAATCCCTATGGACATATATAAGAAAAATGGTCCTCTTTGGGCCTCTATTTGAACTAATGTCATAAGAGCTGCCATTATAAGGGATTTAGCGCACTCATGGAAGGAGGCAATAATGGTTATGATTTTTAAAAAAGGAAAGAAGAATCTACCCAGCTGTTACCGCCCTATCTCACTTTTGTATAGCTGCTTCATGATTCTAGGTCGAATTTTAGTTTCCAAATTGAAAACCTGGGTGGAGCAAAAGCAGATTTTATCTAGGGTTCAGTCCACCTTGGGGTAGGCACAGTAGAGCAGACCCTTAATCTCCACTTATTCCTAGGTAAGTTTGTCAAGGCCAAGAGAGGGTCTGTTCATTTAGCCATCATGGACTTCTCCTGTGTCTTTGACTTAGTTACTCGATCTAAACTATGGACTGCCCTGGAGAAGGAAGGATTTGATCTAGATATTATTGACCTACTTTGCTGATTGCATAAGGATACTGCAGCAAGAATCTAAAATGGAATGGATGGCAAGCTCTGTCCCAGAATAAGGACGATATTGGTAGTTCATCAGGGGTGTGTACTAGCCTTGTTGCTTTTTCTCCTATTTATAAATAGGTTAGATAAGCACCTGTGTCAAGCTGGCAAAGATATGCCGCAACTGGAAAACCGTCCCGTCCTGTTATATGCACATGATGCGGTTCTTATTTTGAGAACCGCAAACAACCTCCAAAATCTTGTAGATGGTTTATGAGTAGCTTAGTTCTTAAAACTAATTTAACAAAATCTTTCATAATGAATGTGGGACCAAAACACTAAAAAATAAGGACGTTTCTACTGAGTGGGATAGAGATGGGCAAGGTACAACATTTTACATATATGGGCATCCCTTTGGACTCCTGTATGAACTGGGAAATTCTACTTAAAACTGGGGCTCTCGTGTTTCAGAGATCCATAGAATCCATTTTTAACTTCATGAGAAAATTGGTACAAAAACCAGTGAAGGAATTTATCAAAATCTATAAAAGCAAGTGTGTGGCTATCGGGAGCCATGGGGCAGGGGTTTAGAGTTATAAGGTAGCTGAGCCACTACAAAGTGTGGAAAATATGTGCCTATGTAGATTTTTGGTGGTCCCAAAACCTACTTCGTCTTTTATAAGTCATTCTAAAATGGGGCTGGACTTTTTAACAGCCAAAATTAGTTTAAGCCCATTGTTATTATGGTTAAAGACTCGGGGTTCTCCAGAGGCAAGCTTTGCCAGGGAGATTTTATAGACTTTCACTGGATAATGATTCAGCTATTCCCTGGCTTGTTAATTTCAAATCGGTTTTTAATAGCTTGGACATTCTACAGTTTTTTTCCAACCCTGACACCATTAAAGCAGATTCTTAAAGCGTGATCAAAGCATTATTTTTCAATCGGCAAGCACACGTATGGCTCACGGACTTTCAAGCTTTGTATTTCAGTTTTAACTATACTCATAAAATCTTCTCCAGCCCCTGAGTTTTATTTACATAATATTATGAGCACAGAGCATAGATTTTATTTGATGAGATTCTGTTTTAATATTATTCATTTTTTGCTGGCATTCCCAAAACAGGGAACTTGGTCTGCAGTGCTTCCTAATTGTCCTTGAGCTAATGTTTCTATTCAAAGCTTACTACACTTTATGTTTTTTTGTCCATGGAATCATTTTTTAAACCCAATTTTATTAGATGCCAACTTGTGACAACGTAAGGTAGCTTATGCATTTTTGCAACACCTTGGCTCATTATATATTCGTTATGCTGTTATCGATTTTTTTTATATACTTTGTGGCTTCTAGGAAGAGTTTTGGGTCTTCAGTGTGATGGTGTTCATCGTTTGCTTGGGTTTTCTTTTATTTTAATATTGAGGGATTTGTGATACTGTTGGCCACTAGGAGGAGAGTTGGGTGCTTAGTTAGTTGATATTAATTCTTATTCATTGTATTGCTCTACTTTCTATGTGTAGACAGTTTTATGATGATGTCATTATACAAGCACAATGCACTTTATGTTCATATGTCTATGTAGGGAGTCATCCTGAATTTAGAATAGACAACTTAGGCTAGCTTTAGAAAAATATGCCCTTGTATCTATATGCTATGTGATCAGTTTTTTTAGAATGCTCCCTGGTTATTAGGATGTGATATTTTAACAATGGAATGATTTAATCTCTTTAATTTTGTTTTGGATATATGCTTTCTTTTTATTTTACCTGTGCTTTTATAGCCGAATAAAGATTTATGAACTGAACTGTAGAAGTATGCTGTAGGTTGGCCATGTGTGGTGCTTGACTTACACCAAGGCTGGACTCAGTGGCGGCCCGTGCAGGTAAGCGCGGTGAGGTGGGGGTGAAAGTGACTAAATGATGGTCACTTTCACCCATCACCCCTGCCCCGCCCCACCGCACTTACCTGCACGGGCGCCACTGGCTGGACTCCAGTACATTTCACCTGTTTTGACACCTTTAGGACTTTAATAACCTTTGAAGTGCATTTTGTGAGTTGCAACTTTTTTACTTTTTGTATGTGTGTGTTCTGTATAACCAAGTCTGTAAATCCCTGCCTATAATTTCTTAACCCCCTACCAGTTTGTAGAAAGTAGTCTTCATTTTCCATCTACTCCCGTTGTCCCTCATACAGTTACTACAAGATTGTTTACCTACGTGTGCAGAGCTCTCCACCACAGTGGCAGAGATCTCTGCACAGAAAAAATAGGAGCGGTGATGGCGAAGATCTCTGAGCCCATGTAGGCTTTGGCACTGTAAGACCTGCAACAATTGCCACTGTGCTATCTAGAACCAAGCTTCGGGCCCTGAATGTACAGTATTTCTGAACTTTCTTTGGTGTTCCTGGAAAATGGAAAACAAGTTCCCAGTGAACCATATGATCATAAAATGCATTTTCGGATGAACTAAATAAATCATCTCGAGAATTGGTTTGGACCATTTTAAAGAGGGTCCTTATTAATTATTTTAGTGGTGTGAGGAACACAATCCTCAGAATCATCAATTGTCCGATAAAAGTGCCAGTTCTCATCAACCAACTGAAAGTTCTCTTTGGAGTACCATCATCCCTTGGCTGCCATATGACCGTTTATTTGGCTTAAGATGCTCTAAATAACACACATTATTTGGACCACATGCATACAGTTGTGTCTATCTGCTAAAGGTGAAAAGAAAGAATATGTATGTAAAAGTGACTATATTAATCAGGTTCACCCAGGCAGTGTGACAATCTGAGTGGGCTTGAGGCAATAGTGGGAGGAGTAAGACACTCTAATTGGTGTCAACGCCATTGGTTTTATCGAAGGTCCTTGCTATTTAGCTGTCTCTGATAGCACATCATGAAAGTGGACAATATCTAGCAATGCTACACTCGCAGGCCACGATTTAACCTTCAACAAAATTATCAAGAGTTCAGAATCGGCAAAGGCACATGGGTGGAGAGATCATAATACTCTTCCCAGATTTCCACTATTTTAATTTTACTGACACTTTATTAGGTGAAAGGGTCAATCTGATTGGAGAACTTCAAAAAGTATACTTGATACACTCGTTTTCAAGAAAGTTTCTTAAAGATGGTGTGCACTGAACAAAGAAACATCGGTCACTGCAGGGCATTTCAGCAGCACAAAAACTCATTTTTAGGTCGAGCATAAGCGTTTGACCTCATGTATACTTTAGTATACTTCTCTGTGTGGGCATAAAGCCATCCCCATATTTTGATTTGTTTGTTTCAGTGTCTTTTAAAAAAACTTGCTTGCTAGTGGTCAGTTCTGCCTCTTTGTCCCTCCTTTTCTCTTCTGTCCCTCCTAGGCAGCAGGGACTAAGTACGGTCTCATTCCGCTATGGTTCTTTGTATGTTCTGTGGGGGACTATTTTTTTTTTCTTGGTTTCCTGTTCTCTTACTGTTTGGCTGTGTTCAGCTTTGGCGCTATAGCAGTTTGCATTTAAGTATATAATATTCCTCCCTGCCACAGTTTCGTTATTGCTGCCTACCCTGCCGTTACATCAGCTGCACCTCTTTGTTATACTGGGTGCAGGCTAAACTGTTCACCAGTTTGACAGCTGTGCCAACACTCTAAGGAAACGGGTTCACTTCTCTGCCAAGGGGGGATCTCATCCCTGCCTGCCATAAAATAAACTGTAAATTGTCATTGAAGATGGAAGCGCGGAACTGGGGCGGATTAAGGCAGCAGAGCAGGGAGGTGAGAGCCCTGAGCTTGGCAGTGGCTGGACCGAGCCCATCTTAGCCTGGCAGGTTTACAGCAAGAATCGTGTGGCTTACAAGAAGCGTGGCAGGCGAGATTGCAGGATGTGCTCTCTTATGCGCAGACACGGACTTTAGACAGGACACTTCTGAATTTTATAGCCCAACAACTAGAAAATGTTACCTCCCTGGACATATTTAAAGCCTTGTGTTTAAAGCACGCTAGATATATGCTTTGCTAAAGATTGTATGGTGGGGTTACATCTTTCTGCTCATGGGAGAGAGGTGTGCTTCACTACTCTGGACTCTGTGATTTTATGACCATCGCACAGCACAAACATGTCCCTCCTCCCGTCTGATTTTAGTTTGCCCTCCTCTGCTCGTGTTTTCATAGGCTTGTTATGGTTGCTGTCCTTTCCAACCACCCGTAAACCTTTCAAAAGAAACACGCTCTGGCCATAAACTCAAGAGGGGGGCGAAAGGGCCAAGAGCTCACCTAACAGACTGAGGAATGCAGCATCCAGAACAATTCACGAGCTCATTACATGATTCAGGCTTTCTCCAACATGGAAACACAGACGGGTTATCTTTCTCCTGCCTCTTGTTTTATGTTGTGTGAAGGTTTTGCAAGTGCTTTACTGGCATATTAAGGGCGGTGTGGAATATTATTAAATATATATTTCGTTCTAGAAGTGTTTCTTTTGTATACGAAATGAAGTGTGTTGCCTGTTTGAACAACAATGAAGCTGTGCTTTCTATTGAGGTTACCTTGGGGCGTTTAAAATATTAGGTCATTTTTATTACATTGCTCTTGTGCCTTAGTGTGCAATAGAAGCCAGCCTACAGTCTTAATTATTAATTCACATTGAGAAAAGTGCTGGTATCAAAAAGACAGCGTGCCTTTTCAGTTCATTTATTTGTTTAGAGCATAAAGGCTTTACTGGGAATAGACCGTGTCGCATCATGAGACCACATACTGCACACTAGCACCTGGAGGCACCTCACTTTGCACTGAGCGCTAGGCTTACTTTTTAGCAGCGCTTCAGTAGACCACTGGTACACTGGTGAGATGGGATGGTGGACGTCTATCTTTTTTTAAGCTTAGCGCAGCTAAGGCTTGTCTTCTTTGGTGCATAGGCCTGGAATAGATGCATTAGTTTCAGAGATGAAGCACAGCAATGAGGAACCTCACCCTGGCCCTCCCTTGAAAACACTATGACGCACACCTGTCTGGTGCTATGGGCAGTCAGCCTGCTGCTGTGAGTCTGAAAGCGGCAGGAGGCAGGCTTGTTTGGTAATTTCAGCTGGCACCAAGACACGCAGGAAGGCAGGCACTAGTCATCTTTTTGTGTATTTCAACTGAACCCAGATGTTGGAACTAAAAATTGGAATGGCGCTCAGCAACTGGCACTGAACTTGACTAGCACTTGGTTAAATGAATAAGCAATTAAAGTGCTGCATTCCTAAACATTTTCTGTGACAGCATACTAGCGAATTATTGCTACATAATCCACCTAACAAACAGATTCCAAAATGCATTTCTTACCTTACTAAGCCATGCCTATTTCAAGCACCTATGAGTTAATTTAGTCTTTACATGAAGGCTTGTAGTTCTTTAAAAGTCCAACAACAATCATGAAACTGAATGGGTAAATTTAAAATCATGAAAATTGTCAATCAAACAAGCCGATTCCCTATTATCTATATTCAGCTGAAAGAGGGGGCGGGGTATTCTGCAAGTGCAAGAATCTCGCAATCTCTGAATGTGAATTTATGGCGGCTAAACTTAATTGGATATTTAGGCCTGCAGAGTCTCTATCTACCAGAATGCATCAGTTTGTTACATTTAAAAACTTTGGCTGTCACTCTGCTGTGATTTGACCTCTAGGAGGTGTCTTCTGCAGACTAACTAGAACAAGGAACTCACCACCAGGCCCAATCATGAAAGGGTTCTCTTGTATCTACGTGCTTGTGCAAACCCTTCGGAATGGTCTCTGAATAATGTACTGGATAACGAGGACCACAGGCCCACAAGGCAGTTAGTGGTTCTGGAAACAGACAATATTTGCATTAGGGATCCATAGTTCCCAAAAGTCTGACTGGCCCGCTTCTCGTTTGCAATCTCAGACTCAAAAGAGAGAAGGAAGATCCTTATGACCTGTGGCACTCCATGTGATAGCTGTGGTGCTTTTCACCCAGGGCTTTCATTTGAGGGGAAGGTATTTAAAGCAGCAGTATTCAAGCACTTGTTTTCTTGATTTGAAAATGTTCCACACCAGCTGCCCATTGAAACACATTATGCCAAAACCTGCTGCCTCTTTCACCATGTTCTGCCAAGACCTGCAGCTCTCTACCTCCAGCATTTATTCCCCTCTTTATGAATTTCGCCTATTGGCTGTAGCCTTTCTTGATTTTTAGGCCGAGCATTCGAGACTTCTTGTGTATACTTTAGTATATATATATATATATATATATATATATATATATATTCGATCCGTTTTTGGTTCAGTCAGTACAAAACAGAGCAGACTTCAATGCGGTAAAGATTTTCTTTTATTTCTCGGTCAGCCTTGCATAATGCGTTTCGGTCGTCTCAGCGACCTTGGTCACATGCTAATTACAAAGAGACGTATCCCAGACTGACTTTTTAAATCCCATGAGCCTGACTTCCACTGAAGACAGACTCTTGACAGCTTCATACATTACTTTGATACTCAGTATCATTCCATAGTATTTGCAACATATTTGCTCTTCATATTACTGCGGGCTGATTGATTTTTCCAGTTGCATGCATTTATATATATAATGTTTTATCTCCTGACACATGCGTGAAGAAATTGCACATTTACCAATTTAAACACTGTAGTACTCGGCCCACTACAAACGTCTATTATATACAATTAGGCATTTTTAAATTAAATTAAACCCATCAATCAACAGAAATATCGGGCAAGTGCCCATGGTGCCTGTAACCACAGTTTCACAATTTTTTCTTATTGCCTCCGTTCCGCACTATTTCCTAAATTTGTAATATCATTTGCTGCAACAGAAATTTAAATCATTGGGCTAGTGCCCCAATCTAATCAACTCTTCTCTACCCCCAAATTTCATAACTCCTTATGATGCTGTCAATTGATTTTTGTGATTTCCAACTTACAGGTTTGGTTTTTACAGTTCTTCTATACATTTAGTACCCCTCAGCGCTAAGTTGTATTACTGTTTCTATCCACATTTCCCCACTATAGGCATGAGTGGAATTCTTCATCAAAATTCAGACCGTTCGGGGCCTTGCTATCGAGTGTCAGGATGTATCTGGTTTCTAATTCACGCAATTTGCGAGTTCGGTCACCCCCTCTTTTATCAGCTGGCACTGAGTCAATTACAAAATACCTGACTTATGTAGGGTCCTTCTCATGCACCAACTCACAGTGCCTAGCCACTGGGTATGATCTGTCCCCATTAGCTATGGCCCTCATGTGCTGAAGGATTCTCTTGTGGACTTGCAGCGTGGTGCTTCCCAGATATTACAGTCCACATTCACATGTCAACACGTACACTGCGAACTCAGTTTTACAATTATAGGATCCCATAATCCTCCTATTTTTTCCTCCAAATGGAGTCGAAAAGTTCACCGTGTCTCGGCCTATGCTGCACGCTCTGCACCGGTTGCACTTTCTAAAACCTGGGGGTGGTTTAAGTTAAGCCAGCTTTCTCCCCGTTCATTCTCTGGACTTGTTTTTACTATTGCGTCTCTTAGAGATGGCGCTCTTCGGTAAGTAATCGGGGTGTGTCTAAGTAAAGTTTTACCAATTACGCGGTCAGCTTTCACCAAGTGCCAATTCCTGTTGCACAAATCCCTTAGCTCCCTATGCAAAGTGTTATAGGTGGTCAAAAACCTTACCTGGGGTTTACCTTCTCCCTCCCTTGCCTCTTTCTTAGAGAATAGGAATCTTTCCCGTCTTTTCTTATTGGCTGCTCTCCGTGCCTCCTCCACCACCCGATTACTATAGCCTCTCTGGAGAAATCGTTGACACATCTCCTCTTGACATGTGGCCAAATCACTTTCAGTACTACAGTTCCTGTTTGCTCGTAGCATTTCCCCGTAAGGTATACTCATCTTGGTGTGTAAGGGGTGGAAACTTGTGGCATGCAGTGTTGTGTTGCCTGCCGTGGGCTTTCTATGGAGTCTAGCTTCTAACTTCCCCCCGTGCACAAATACTTCTGTGTCCAAAAATGTTACCCCACTCTTGCTAATAGTGTGAGTGAATTTTAAATTCAGATCATTGTCATTCAACAGGATGATAAATTGTTGTGCCGATTCAGTGGCGCCCCTCCAAATTATAAACGAGTCATCAATGAATCTAGTCCACATGACCACGTGTTCGTCCCATACTTGAGCGTGCTTCTTGCGGAGCACCTGTTCCTAAAAAAAAAAAGAAAATGTAAATCCGTATTTGTAAAGCGCGAACTACTCACCCTTACGGGTCTCAAGGCGCCGGGGGCCGTCGTGGAAATTAAGTGAGCTATTGCCCAGAGTCACTTGGTGCTGAGCTGAGCTGCCGCCGGAGCCGGGGATCGAACCGTGAGCCCTGTGCTCCGAAGTCAGCTGCCCTGGCCGCTGCACCACACCTCTCCACTCCTCGCACCAGCCCACATGCAAGCATGCGTAACTGGAGGAGAAACAGGTGCCCATCGCAGTCCCGCGCTGTTGATGATATAGCTCACCACCAAATAAAAAGAAATTGTCCTCCAGACATCTCTTTGCGATGGAAAGAAGCATATCAGTATGCTTGAGCAGACCCGCCGGTCTCTCCTGTAGAAAATGGTGAATGGCTCTCAACCCATCCATATGGGCTATGCTGGTGTATAGGGACGTGATGTCAAGTGCTATCAGCACGTAAACAGATTCCACTGGTGTCGTAAATCATTTTGAGGAAATCACTACTGTCCCTTACAAATGACGGAAAGTTCGATACATATGGTTTCAAGAAAAGTCGATATACTTGGAGGTGTTTTCCATCATGCTCCCAATAGCTGATATAATTGGGCACCCTGGGGGGCAGCTCACATTTTTATGTATTTTTGGTATCAGGTAGAAGACCGGTGTTCTCGGTTTTTCATTCTTAAGAAATCTGAACTCATCATCCGAGAGTAATCCCTCCATTCTCCACCGTTCTAAATCCTGTAGAAACTCCACCTGTGCCTTTGTCATTACTTCTGGCTTACACCATTTGTAACAGTCCCTTTGTCCCAGTTGTAAGCGAGCTTCTTGCAGGTACATATTAATTGGCCACAACACCACGTTTCCCCCTTTATCAGAGTTCGTACTACCACATGTTTGTTCCTTCTCAATTTAGATACCAGATCAAAGTACTTCCATTCACTGGCACTTTTCTTTTCTCCACTTACATTTGCTTTTCCATGGATTTTTTTAAGTCCTTCAATCAATGACTCATGGAATATATCTATGTTATCCTTGGCTGTAGTCAGAGTTATTCTCGAGCGAGGTCTGAACGGTGTGACTGCTGCTTCCCCAATACTTATATTTTCCTCCCTGATCACATCCTGAATTGTAAGCTCACTATCCGGGTCTCCATTCCCTGATTCCAGCTGTCTTAATGTTCTCAGGATGGACAGGTCTGCAATGGTTGTACCTCCAGTTGCTGTTGCTTGTTGGCTCTATTCAACCCTTGTTCTGGAGAGTTTTTCCAAACTGATGTGGATTTTTAGCAACTTTAATTTCCTGATGAATTTAAAAGTATCAATCCTTACTTGTGGGTAATTGAAAGTATTTCTTGGGCAGAATGACAGTCCAAGCTTTAAGATGTCTTCCTCCGATGTTGTTAGGGTTAAGTCCGATAGATTTATAATGGACTTCCCACTGTCCGTTTCTTTATCTATTACTTTCTGTTCCATGTCTTTTTGGTATTTCTGTTTTGTCTTCCTGTCTCTTTGTCGTTGCTTCCTCCTTCTGCACCTCCTCCTGTCAGCTTTTGCAATTTTGGGTTCCTTAGCCTCAACGTTGCTCTTCTGTCCAGTCTTAAAAAATCCAATTAATCAGACATGGTCATTTTCCTTCTTGAGGTTACAGAATCCTCTTGCCCCTGGCACCTGCTTAGGTCCTCGTTGCTCGTTCCGGCTTCTGAGCTCAGTTCGGTTTCTGAATCCGTGACTGTATTTCTCTGCCTCCCATTTGATCCCCCATCTTGCTGCTGTCGTTGTTTTCTGAGGCGATCAAATCTTCGTGCAAACGTAAATATTTGACCATTTTCATAGTCAATCCGATCTCTCAGGAATTTATTCACTTTTCGCTGTTTAATTATATCTTCATGCTTTTTCAGTCTCGTTTGCATTCTGGTTTTGAACTTGTTAATTTCCTCCTTCTCTGGTCTGCCACTTAGCTCCAATTCTAGATTTTCTATCTCTTGCAGTATTTTGGATCTGTCTTTATCAGCGTATTTGATTAAAATCTTAACTAGTCTTGCTGATGCCTCCAAATTGCTAGTGGCCCACTCCTTCAACTTCTCAGGATCCGGGTTTTCAAAGCTCGGTGCTATGAGGATTCTCAAACCTTGTGGTATCCTACCCACATCTAAATATTTGGAAAGTGATTTTACTTCCCACCACTTCGTTATCTCTTTTCTGTTCAGTTTTTCCAGTATTTTCAGTCTCTGCTGAATGTCTGTTTGTTGAGGGGAGCTCGCACTGCTCTGTGTTTCTCTTCTAGTTCCCTGTAAGTTTGTATCGCTGAACATATGTTCAGCTTCCTCCTCCCGTTCACGCACGGCTGTAGCCGACATTCTTCGCAACTTTGTTACAAGACTGCCGTCTCTACAATTACTCCGGCAGCAGTCCTCTTCCGCCCCGCACCCGTACTGATCCGCTCACCTGGGGTTTTGCCGCGTTTCAGTTCACCCTCCGGTTCGCCGATCACGGTGTCAATCCTCCTGAATTCCAGTCCAGGTTTTCAGTAAAGGCGGCCTGCAGCTGCTTCCTCTTTGCTTCGTTTGGACTTGCCGCGTAGCCACACAGCCCGTCACCTTCAGCTGAAGCCGCTGGTCCTGATCGCGGGTGGTCCGCTCACGGGTGCAGCTCTCCCGCTAATATCCGATCTGGTTTTGGTTCCGTCACCACAAAACAGAGCAAACTTCAATGCGGTAAAGTTTTTCTTTTATTTCTCGGTCAGCCTTGCACAACGCGTTTCGGTCATCTCAGCGACCTTGGTCACATGCTAATTACAAAGGGACGTATCCCAGACTGACTTTTTAAATCCCATGAGCCTGACTTCCACTGAAGACAGACTCTTGACAGCTTTATACATTACATTGATACTCAGTATCATTCCATAGTATT
The DNA here is from genome assembly GCA_963921515.1 of Calotriton arnoldi. Classification (NCBI taxonomy): domain Eukaryota; kingdom Metazoa; phylum Chordata; class Amphibia; order Caudata; family Salamandridae; genus Calotriton; species Calotriton arnoldi. The sequence continues at coordinate 286,843 of CAWUFW010012489.1, read as the reverse complement.
TGCAACATATTTGCTCTTCATTCTACTGCGGGCTAATTGATTTTTCCAGTTGCATGCATATATATATATAATATTTTATCTACTGACACATGCGTGAAGAAATTGCACATTTACCAATTTAAACACTGTAGTATCCCATATATATATAGATATATATATGTATCCCATATATATATAGATATATATATATGGGATTACAGCAGCTGCTCACTGCTTTCACTTGCCTGTTTCAGTGTCCTCTAAAACTACTGTATAGTTACGCTCATTTGGGAGACTATTTTATTTCTTTTTTTCCTGCTCTCCTGTCCCTCATTCCTCCCACCACTCTCCCACGTCCTGCATGCCCTCCCCATCTACCCCTGCGTTGCTGTGTGTTTACTAAAAATTAATATTCAATTTGCTGTTCTCCTCAACTCCCTGCGGCTCCTCATCTTTTCACCCGGTCACAGAAATCTAATAATATGATTCCACTGAATTTAGGGACATGTAGTTCTTTTTGCCTTTAAAATGCTATAAGAGCACCAAACACAAAAGTTGCAGGCACTACATGTCCCAGCATGCCAAGCGCTTTCTCACCGCGTTGATGTCACCATTATCCCAGCAGTGCTCCTGGCATTTTCAGTGAGCCCTGGTGTTGACGCCATATACTGTTGCCGCCGTGGAGGATCACAGAGGAGGCAGCTGGGGCCCAGGAGCAGCAGAAGGGTGCAGCATAACATAGGCTCGGCTGACCCTCACTTCAGCAGCCACTTCCTCCCTCCTCCCTCTGCTGTCTTCGCTGCTCTGCCCAGCCACCTCCCTCCGCTCCCGGAGTTCTCTCCGCTCCACCATGGCCACTAAAAATCTGGGCTCCCGGCTGGTGCCCAGCTGTTCCTTAAACTCTGCTACTGGGCTCTCCCTGCTGATTGTTTGTTTTGTGTGTCTCTCTTGTGACTGTCTCAGCATATGCTCACACTGATCAAGGCATTACGTTGAAGAGCTGCCTGCAGTCTCCATTGAGGCGTCTAGGTGTCACTGTAGTTCCTTCCCTTTCTGTGTGTTTTGGGTTGGGACACTCTGGCCACCACTGCACTCGCTGACAATTTCATTAGAAGTGATCACTGGATAATGCGGACTGCGAAATGAGTGTTGAACAGTTCCAATGCGTGCATTCGTCAAAGGTTTGAAATAGTATTTTGCATCGCTCTTAAGTTTAACCAAGTGTGCCACACCCTCCTGTGATTCATTAGAACCGGCATTAGAACCGTCATTTGGGACAGCTTGCTATAGTTTACACCAGACGGCAAGGTAAGTAATAAATCTATTATGCTTTTGCTGCAAAAGAGTTTGGGATTGTGAGCCTGCCTTAAATGATCTCATCAATGCCTCCTGCTGCTTTCGCTGCTATGCCCAGCTCCTCCCTCCGTTCCCGGAGTTCTCTGGATATTGACTCGCTAGCAAGCCCAGATTGCCCAGTGCAGTGTGTCTACTGACCTCAGAGGAATTCAGTGCCTGCCACTAATAGTCCAACCCCAGCACCAGAGCCTAAGCTAGTGGTCTGCATACTTGTTCCTGTTTGCCTGGAGTCAAATTCCCAGGGCTTTATTCTCTTGCAATACTTTGCTGTCCTCTTTTTCTTTCATGTAATTTATTTTTCTTCCCATTGCTTGTCTGTTTCGTCTGCCTAACAGAAATAAGTTACAACATGGTGCAAATTACATTGGTTCAGAGTTTGAAATATTGTGGATAGGCAAAGGGTTGGCTTTCATCAGTGCTCAGTTTTAGAAATCTACATATGCATTATATGTAAGCAGTGTTGAAGAGCTGTGCTTTGGTCTCTTCTGTGTTCCACACATTACTGTGATTCTGTAGGACGGGGCTGCATTTGCAGTACCCCAGTACTTAGACTGGCTGTAGCTTATTTTACCTATTTTTCCTGGCCAATTAATATATGCATCACAAGGAAATGGATGGGTATATTCGTCAGTACTAATCAACAATAATAATCAAGTATTGACTTGTGAAACCTTATAAGACTCACTGAGAGGTTGGGCCTGGATGGTGTGAAAACAATACTTCAGTAAAGACCTCACACTCTGCTGCCAATAAATCCTTTAAGCCCAAGAAGCTAAAGTTAAATACACTACTTTCACATCTGTATTTCTTCTATTGTTTTAGGAATAGTGTCCTTATCTGCACACAGTTCGTTTTCTCCTGAACTGGCAGGACGTTAACACATTGTTGTGTCCAGGAGTTTACAGAGATTCTGTGTGTTGCTCAGCTTCCTGCCACAGCCTGAAATGGTGGGGATGATGGACGGATGTGCATTGGCATCAGGGGGCCTGGTTCATCCATTACCAACAAGGAAGAAGGGTGGGTGTTTGCCCGGGCAACACATACATCTTTCTACTGACTGGCCTCTACTTAAAATCTAACCCTCTCACTCCTCCAGCTGTCTGACCAGGGGGTCCAGATTATCACATAGAGGAGCTACTCTGGTCCCGCTGGTAATCCCGCATTCTATGTCCTCTAGGCAGTGCTGCAGCTGTGTCTCTGTTCCCAGTGGTAATTCCCTATTCTAAGTCCTCTAGACAGTGCTGCTTCCTGCTTCTCTGGTCTCATCCATAATTCCTTATTCTAAGTCCTCCAGGCAGTGCTTCAGCTGCATCTTTGGTTCCGTCATTAATTCCTCATTTCTAAGTCCTATAGACAGTGCTGCTAGCTGATTCTCTGCTTCCCTCTGTAATTCCTCATTCTAAGACCTCTAGACCGTGCTGCAGCTGTGTCTCTGTTCCCAGTGGTAATTCCTCATTCTAAGTCCTCTAGACAGTGCTGCTAGCTGATTCTCTGGTTCCCTCTGTAATTCCTCATTCTAAGACCTCTAGACCGTGCTGCAGCTGCTTCTCTGGTCCCAGTGGTAATTTCTTTTTCTAAGTCCTATAGATAGTGCTGCTAGCTGATTCTCTGGTTCCCTCGGTAATTCCTCATTCTAAGTCCTCTAGACAGTGCTGCTAGCTGATTCTCTGGTTCCCTCAGTAATTCCTCATTCTAAGACCTCTAGACCGTGCTGCAGCTGTGTTTCTGTTCCCAGTGGTAATTCCTCATTCTATGTCCTCTATGTAGTGCTGCAGCTGTGTCTCTGTTCCCGTTGGTAATTCCTCATTCTAAGACCTCTAGACCATGCTGCAGCTGCTTCTCTGGTCCCAGTGGTAATTCCTCATTCTAATTCCTATAGACAGTGCTGCAAGCTGATTATCTGGTTCCCTCAGTAATTCCTCATTCTAAGACCTCTAGACCGTGCTGCAGCTGTGTCTCTGTTCCCAGTGGTAATTCCTCATTCTAAGTCCTCTAGACAGTGCTGCTAGCTGATTCTCTGGTTCCCTCTGTAATTCCTCATTCTAGGTCCTCTAGACAGTGCTGCTATCTGATTCTCTGGTTCCCTCGGTAATTCCTCATTCTAAGACCTCTAGACCGTGCTGCAGCTGTGTTTCTGTTCCCAGTGGTAATTCCTCTTTCTATGTCCTCTATGCAGTGCTGCAGCTGTGTGTCTGTTCCCGTTGGTAATTCCTCATTCTAAGACCTCTAGACCGTGCTGCAGCTGCTTCTCTGGTCTCAGTGGTAATTCCTCATTCTAAGTCCTATAGACAGTGCTGCTAGCTGATTCTCTGGTTCCCTCTGTAATTCCTCATTCTAAGACCTCTAGACCGTGCTGCAGCTGTGTTTCTGTTCCCAGTGGTAATTCCTCATTCTATGTCCTCTATGCAGTGCTGCAGCTGTGTCTCTGTTCCCGTTGGTAATTCCTAATTCTAAGACCTCTAGACCGTGCTGCAGCTGCTTCTCTGGTCCCAGTGGTAATTCCTCATTCTAAGTCCTATAGACAGTGCTGCTAGCTGATTCTCTGGTTCCCTCGGTAATTCTTCATTCTAAGACCTCTAGACCGTGCTGCAGCTGTGTTTCTGTTCCCAGTGGTAATTCCTCATTCTATGTCCTCTATGCAGTGCTGCAGCTGTGTCTCTGTTCCAGTTGGTAATTCCTCATTCTAAGACCTCTAGACCGTGCTGCAGCTGCTTCTCTGGTCCCAGTGGTAATTCCTCATTCGAAGTCCTATAGACAGTGCTGCTTGCTGATTCTCTGCTTCCCTCTGTAATTCCTCATTCTAAGACCTCTAGACCGTGCTGCAGCTGTGTCTCTGTTCCCAGTGGTAAATCCTCATTCTAAGTCCTCTAGACAGTGCTGCTAGCTGATTCTCTGGTTACCTTTGTAATTCCTCATTCTAAGACCTCTAGACCGTGCTGCAGCTGCTTCTCTGGTCCCAGTGGAAATTTCTTTTTCTAAGTCCTATAGATAGTGCTGCTAGCTGATTCTCTGGTTCCCTCTGTAATTCCTCATTCTAAGTCCTCTAGACAGTGCTGCTAGCTGATTCTCTGGTTCCCTCAGTAATTCCTCATTCTAAGACCTCTAGACCGTGCTGCAGCTGTGTTTCTGTTCCCAGTGGTAATTCCTCATTCTATGTCCTCTATGTAGTGCTGCAGCTGTGTCTCTGTTCCCGTTGGTAATTCCTCATTCTAAGACCTCTAGACCGTGCTGCAGCTGCTTCTCTGGTCCCAGTGGTAATTCCTCATTCTAATTCCTATAGACAGTGCTGCAAGCTGATTATCTGGTTTCCTCAGTAATTTCTCATTCTAAGACCTCTAGACCGTGCTGCAGCTGTGTCTCTGTTCCCAGTGGTAATTCCTCATTCTAAGTCCTCTAGACAGTGCTGCTAGCTGATTCTCTGGTTCCCTTGGTAATTCCTCATTCTAAGACCTCTAGACCGTGCTGCAGCTGTGTTTCTGTTCCCAGTGGTAATTCCTCATTCTATGTCCTCTATGCAGTGCTGCAGCTGTGTCTCTGTTCCCGTTGGTAATTCCTCATTCTAAGACCTCTAGACCGTGCTGCAGCTGCTTCTCTGGTCCCAGTGGTAATTTCTCTTTCTAAGTCCTATAGATAGTGCTGCTAGCTGATTCTCTGGTTCCCTCTGTAATTCCTCATTCTAGGTCCTCTAGACAGTGCTGCTATCTGATTCTCTGGTTCCCTCTGTAATTCCTCATTCTAAGACCTCTAGACCGTGCTGCAGCTGTGTTTCTGTTCCCAGTGGTAATTCCTCTTTCTATGTCCTCTATGCAGTGCTGCAGCTGTGTCTCTGTTCCCGTTGGTAATTCCTCATTCTAAGACCTCTAGACCGTGCTGCAGCTGCTTCTCTGGTCCCAGTGGTAATTCTTCATTCTAAGTCCTATAGACAGTGCTGCTAGCTGATTCTCTGGTTCCCTCGGTAATTCCTCATTCTAAGACCTCTAGACCGTGCTGCAGCTGTGTTTCTGTTCCCAGTGGTAATTCCTCATTCTATGTCCTCTATGCAGTGCTGCAGCTGTGTCTCTGTTCCCGTTGGTAATTCCTCATTCTAAGACCTCTAGACCGTGCTGCAGCTGCTTCTCTGGTCCCAGTGGTAATTCCTCATTCTAAGTCCTATAGACAGTGCTGCTAGCTGATTCTCTGGTTCCCTTGGTAATTCTTCATTCTAAGACCTCTATACCGTGTTGCAGCTGTGTCTCTGTTCCCGGTGGTAATTCCTCATTCTAAGTCCTCTAGACAGTGCTGCTAGCTGATTCTCTGGTTCCCTCGGTAATTCCTCATTCTAAGACCTCTAGACCGTGCTGCAGCTGTGTTTCTGTTCCCAGTGGTAATTCCTCATTCTATGTCCTCTATGCAGTGCTGCAGCTGTGTCTCTGTTCCAGTTGGTAATTCCTCATTCTAAGACCTCTAGACCGTGCTGCAGCTGCTTCTCTGGTCCCAGTGGTAATTCCTCATTCGAAGTCCTATAGACAGTGCTGCTTGCTGATTTTCTGGTTCCCTCAGTAATTCCTCATTCTAAGACCTCTAGACCGTGCTGCAGCTGCTTCTCTGGTCCCAGTGGTAATTCCTCATTCTAAGTCCTATAGACAGTGCTGCTAGCTGATTCTCTGGTTCCCTCGGTAATTCCTCATTCTAAGACCTCTATACCGTGTTGCAGCTGTGTCTCTGTTCCCGGTGGTAATTCCTCATTCTAAGTCCTATAGACAGTGCTGCTTGCTGATTTTCTTGTTCCCTCGGTAATTCCTCATTCTAAGACCTCTAGACCGTGCTGCAGCTGTGTTTCTGTTCCCAGTGGTAATTCCTCATTATATGTCCTCTATGCAGTGCTGCAGCTGCGTCTCTGTTCCCGTTGGTAATTCCTCATTCTAAGACCTCTAGACCGTGCTGCAGCTGCTTCTCTGGTCCCAGTGGTAAATTCTCTTTCTAAGTCCTATAGATAGTGCTGCTAGCTGATTCTCTGGTTCCCTAGGTAATTCCTCCTTCTAAGGCCTCTAGACCGTGCTGCAGCTGTGTCTCTGTTCCCAGTGGTAATTCCTCACTCTAAGTCCTCTAGACAGTGCTGCTAGCTGATTCTCTGGTTCCCTCTGTAATTCCTCATTCTAAGACCTCTAGACCATGCTGCAGCTGTGTTTCTGTTCCCAGTGGTAATTCCTCATTATATATCCTCTATGCAGTGCTGCAGCTGCGTCTCTGTTCCCGTTGGTAATTCCTCATTCTAAGACCTCTAGACCATGCTGCAGCTGCTGCTCTGGTCCCAGTGGTAATTCCTCATTCAAAGACCTCTAGACCGTGCTACAGCTGCTACTCTGGTCCCAGTGGTAATTTCTCTTTCTAAGTCCTGAAGGCAGTGCTGCAGCTGTGTGTCTGTTCATACATCCACTACACTCCAAATCAAAACACATGGGTAAAAGACATTGCCATTTACAATGCCAATAACTTTAACTCTAAAAAAGGCGAGACCTATTGCATTTGCAATCCAACAGGTCTCGCCTTTGCTGGAGTTGGAGCTATTGGCATTGCATATGACAAATGCCTTTTATTTATGTGTTTTGGAAACCTGCAAGTGTTGCATAAACACTCACTTTGTACTTATAGGTGATGTTTACGAGAAGCAAGGCTGACAGTAACTACGCCTCTTTTACTGCCAGCCTTGCTTCTCGTAAGCAACAACTATAAGTACAAAGTGCATATTTATACACCCCTTCCAGGGTTTCAAAACACATAAATAAAAGGCATTGTCATTGATCATGCCAATAGCTCCAACTCCAGCACATGCGAGACCTATTGTATTGCAAATGCTTGTTGTATTAAGGCTCACAACATAAAGTGTAAATTCTTAAACATTTACAATAATGTTGTATTGTTGATTATTATCATTGTATTCTCTGAAAATAAAGCTTCTGGACGCAGGAATAACAAGACTTTATCTAATCGACTGGAAACCACATAATGGGGAACCATGCACGGTCAAAAAAGTAATTTATTGTATCGCACCTGGGCCATCATGATCGAATGAGCGACTGTTTTTTTGTGTGCAAAATGTCTAAATGTTCAATCATATAGCCTTGAATTTCTCTGGGAATAATGCATGACTTTTTAAACAGAAATTGTCAGAAACAGTGATCAAGGATTTCCTCTTTTTGGGGCACATTAACAAACTGTGTTTTGTAGTAGATTTTTGTATTAGATTTTGTAGTAGTACAGTAGTACTACAAACATACTACAAAATGCTATTCACAAAATTGTGGGGATTATTTACAAGCTCCTTATGCCGCCGATGCGTCACTGTTTATGATGCTCCAGCGGCACAGAGTCCAGACCCATATCTATGAGGCCACGCTGAGCCACTTTGTGTTGCTTTTCATGGCCTCATAGATATAGTGTAAGGCAGCACAGCGCAAGTTGCAGCGCTGACTTACACTGCATCAGGAGGGCATTCCATGGGCGCTGCGGTGAGTTTTCCCATGCAACACCCATGGGTTTAGACACATTCCCATATTTACAAGGATCTGTAAAGCTCGGAATGCTTCAAAACAGTGCGTCTTCCCAGGGGAGGTGTAACGAGGAGAAATATCTTTATTTCTCCTCAATTATTTCTCTTTCTATGTGTGCTGCAAAAGATGAAAAAGCCTCCATGGATTCTGTTGTTTTTGCGCAGGATGGTGTCCCTTCCTGCACAAAAACAATCCTGCCAACAACGCAGACACCCTCCACCCAGACTGCGGAGTCTCAGCAAAAGTAGGTATAGGTTTAGGTAGTAATTGTGGCAGGTAAAGGGGGAGTGGCTGGAAAATGTGGAATATTGATGACTAAAGGGGAGGGGTTTTGGAAGGAGTATGGTGGGTTTAAGGCAGAACCATGCACCCCCCAACAAAAAAGTATTCTCACTCTGCACTTCTAAAGCTACTACTGCCAAAAAGAACCCAGAACAGTAGTAAATGTACTCCAGTTCAAAGCTGCAATAAGTTCAGCACCAGACATGGCTACTCACAAGTACAGCAACACACTCCAATTTTCTGAATTTTAAATTAAAGAAAATTCCCACCTAGTGTAAAATAAATATATTTTTCATTATGTATTAATAATGATCAAAAGTGATATATAGAATTACTTGAAATTAATTTAGTTACATTTTAATTTAATTTAAAGGTACATTATTTATTAATGCAAAAAAGGTGATATGTTACAATGCAATTAAAATATTTTATTTTTAGATAATTTTTTACATTACATTAAGATTATGTATATATTTGTTTACTGTTTTAAATTATTTAAATTAATATAATTTCCTGTACAGTTTTATTTTAAGTTCTTTTCTATGAGAGGGTGTTGCAGTATTAGTGGTTGCCCATGTGGGATTCTGGGCTTACTACTGCTCTTTTTGTGAAGTAGCAACTATACACATGCTACTTTGGCTCCACCCTTTGTTTGAGGGGGGGGGGGACATGTAAGTCTACACTTTTGAGTAACTTTACACTCGTATTTTGTAACAAGCCCAAAGTAATAAAATTACTTAAAAGTATAAATGTACTACTACTAAATCTACACACGTAGATTTATCTTTGTGAATAGGCCCCTCTGTTTCCAACTTGTTCTGTCTAAATTTCATGCATTAACTTGGAGAAATTCCTAGTTATAATTGAACTTTAGACACCTTGTACAAAAAAGAAAAACAGTATCTCCAGCTGATCATGCATGGCACAGTCTCAGCTGTTGACCCTAAAATCAATTTTCTTACAAGGGAAGACCATATGTGCAATAGCTATTTAGTGTGGGTACACTACTCCACTCTAGATATATGTTTTAATTGTCAATTTAAAATACATGAAACAGTAAGTCTTTCTTACTTATCCTTATAAGCTCATTCACGGCTTCAGGTGGAACAGAACTGTAAAGCTAAACTCATACTATCAGTTGTTCTTGAATCATAAGCAGTATTATAAAGCTAAAAAAAAAAGCTTAATGAAATTATTTTCTTTGCAACTTTTCTCATTTGCATATCTTCATATCAAACTGTCACAGTGAAGCTTTGAACAAACAAAACACGCATCCTAGTCATTTGGGTCTTGCCCTGTTGAAGTACTACTGTTAACATTAATCTGACAAATCAAAGTGATTATATATCTAGACAGGAAAATCAATAACATTAATCATTCCTAAAATGAAAAAGAAGCCATGTGTGAAATGATGGTCAGCCATTTTTAAAACCACATAATTTAGCAAAGAGACACCTAATCAATACCAGGCATTTTCTGTAATGAAAGAAAACGAGGGTTGGGGGAATACAGCACTCTAACTCAAGCTTTTTGCTAGAGGTATATAAATGAACTAAATACACTCCGTACAAGCCTACATATTATGTTTACTTCTACATTAGGAGTCTCAGACAAGCAAAGAGATAGATTTTTTTATTAAACCTATCAGGTCATATTTTGAGACTTGCTCCTTTACTTTGGAGAGGACAAGTGCAGTTGTGAACTGCTTCTGTGAGCTATTCAGTAAAATGCAGTTGGCTCAGAGACATATGATAATGTCTTGTATAATAAGTCTATGCATATAAGATGGAAATATATTTTATTGTAGACTTTTCTCCTAGGTCTCAATGACTGATTTGCCAAATGAGTGCACCCAATGAGAAAATGGCTAGATGTTGTACCTAGGTTAGATGCTTTGCCTAATTAGCCTGGAGCATATTATTCATGTCCTCACAGGGGGAGAGTCTTAGAAGACTCACATTAATAGTTTATCCCAATCAAGAATGAACCCGCTACCAGTGAGTTGTTCAGTTTTCACTGTTACAAGGTGAGTGTCAACCTATTAGTTTGTCAATGCTTGTTTGCATTGGTGCTGCTGCAAACTTTATTTTTACTTTTACTTTTTTTAGCACGTACATGTTGGGGCAATGACACTCCTAGCAACAAAATAAATGTAAAAGAAATAAAAATGGGTAGAACAAGAGGTTAGCAACAGATCAGTGAAGAGTTTAAAAATAAAGAGAGTGTGTGGTGAGGAAGGCAGGGAGAATAAGAGAGAAGCAGACACAGAAGAGAGCAAGGTAAGTAGATGTGCTCCATTGGAGTGCTAAATGATAAATACAAAACCAGACTGCTGAGGAAGTTGAAAACTTTTATGAAAAATGTTCCACCCAATAATATAGAGAGGTGCATTAACATTAGCATAAAAATATGCAATAAATTAGTCTTTAGGAAAATGTGCCTTTATTAAACATGCAAAAGTGAAAATGCTGCTTATTTCTGCAGAAAGCTCTAATTTCTATTGTTTTCACACTGCTAGGCCGCACTATTCTTTTATTTTTCTCTATTCTTTTAAGAATATAAATGCTTTTCGCAAAAGATGATTTAACACTATTACTGAATTGTAGAACCTGACCTCTTTGTGAAATGTGCTGCTTCCTGAAAATTGTATTTCTCTTTTCCTCATACCATATGATTTCAGGGTATTTAGATTGTTTCCTCTGCCACATATTCATAATGAACAAGCGTGTTAATGAAAGAAAGTGCTCACTGCAGCTTAAATTTCATGATCTAACCAGGACATACCAGATTTAAATGTTTCATTCCATAGAACAGCTCATTGTTCACGATTGGACACTATGCAGCTAATAGAGTAGGCTTGCAAAAAGGTTCTCATGACAGTATGTAATAAGGTGTAGCCACATCTGAGTGACTTCATATAGACAAGGAATTTCACCATGGAAATCAAGGACAAAGACGATGGACCATCAGAATATCTTCCTTAATTAGATGTTGATGTCATATTCCCCTGTTTTTGCAACATGTTTAGGGTCTTTTCTATATAGTACGTGTTCCTAGGTAGAGAGTCGAGGCGTTCTATGCACTCCTACCCTGCCCCTTAGCACTTTATGGTGCTGGCTCGAGTTACCATAAGCTTTTGCTAATGGTGATTTTCTTCGATTATCCTTTCTTTAAGTGTGGAGATTTTCTATCCTGATATCAATCATAGCTATGCTGTGGTTCTTTCCTTCTACCTGTCTTAACGGTTGCTACTGTAGCTGTTTGGAGAACTTGGCTGAGTTTCTGGAACTACCTTTTATGGGGAGTTCTACCATTATTATTTATCTGACTTTACTCCAGAATTTACTTGTTTTTTTCCAAAAAGAACTCTTCATGGGTTCCCGTTAATATAGGTCCTTTTTAATTGGAATAGGGACTAAATTCTGAATGGAACACACTGTTATTTTCTATGCTTTCTATGCTTGTTCTAACAAACGTATTTTTGATCATTTCTGTAATCGCATCTATTTGATTAATAGGAATAAAAAAGAACAAAAATGACTAATCTCTTAAAGAGAAAATAAACTTTTGAAACTTCACCAAACTTCATTTTATTGACTGAATATCATATGCAAATAATGATGTCTATTGTGGGTGATGCTCCATTCTAATACAGTGGCAAAGATTCATCGACTTAGGAAGGCGTGGAAATTCCAGGTTCTCTAAGTAAGTTTTAAAGTGATGTTACTCATGGAAATTTATACACACGTTCTGCACTCACACTCCTAAGTTCAGCAGTAGTAGGACACGTCTCATCCATATCATCCAATCTGAAGCAATCTATAGAAGAACTGCTCTAGGTGTGGGATAAACTCAAGAATAGGGAGGAAAGCCATTGAATAAGGAGCAGGGAATCTTAAATAGACATGAAATCTATTCAATCATGTGCAAGGAGCTGACATGAAGCCCACTCTATGTATTGTTTTGTAGACAATGGGTATTCAACCAAAGACAGCTAAATCGATCTTCATGCATGACCTAATTCGTAAATCAGTAGACTAATACACAGATGAAACAATACCAAACCTTAAGGGTTGACCAAGCTATCTTTCCTACACATTATCATTTTGTTGAATCACACATGTAAAAGTATATTAGATTAGAGCTTGAATTATATCCTATTTTAGCATAAACACTAGTTAATCAATTATGGTATTGTGAAAGAAAAAAAGAGATCATGGATTGGCTTAAGGGAACACATTACTACTCACCTCAGTACTATACAGGGCTTTGCTGCTTCACATTTAGACTTGCAGAAACATAATTTTCTAGCTATTTGTGGTTTGACTGACAGTCTTCAATGGATGAACTACTATAAAAATTCACTTCACACTGCAAGCTTCCATCGAACTTTGAGCTAACGTTTTGTAGGCCACCACTCCAAAGCATGATTTAAATGAGCGTGTGCCTTAGCCTCTGTGGCCTTAATCCCTAATGGCATTCCTCTTACTTCCACTGGATGATGTATGACTCCTCCCAAAATTTGGGAGTGGTGCATTAATGTGCAAAGATGCAGAAGATGGCGTGGTGTGTCCAGCACAGAGTGGCCACAAAATCCACAAAAGATATTCTTATGCCCCTTGGCTTCCTACCACAAACCCATCTCAAGGGGTATTTATTGTACACACTGTGGCCGATTCATAAAGGAATTTATAAGTATGTGCAGTAATATTCCTGTAGTACTACTTTACACATTCTTAAATGTCTTTATGAATTTGCCCCACACATCTAAAATTGGATTGAAGTGGGAATATTCATATACTATTAGTACAAATAGAAGCAACTGTGTCCTCTTTGTAATTTTACTAGCGGGGAGGTGGACATTTCAGGACCAATTCATAAAATGAGTATTTGAAGTAGTACTCCTGTACTACTTTTTTACAGTCATATAAACCTTTATGAATCAGCCCTACTATGTCTACCCTTCAAATCTTATATCTCTGTGGTTCTCATCGCATTCAGCAAAGGCATTCTGCTGCTCCTTAACGTATTCCTTGAAACTCAGTCATTGTTTTACTCTTCATAACTCAGTTTCTGCGAGCTTATACCTGGAATTCCCTCTCTGACTGGTTCACCTACTTTTCAAACATTTCACATTTCTCTCATCTACATGTTTTTTCCCAGTGCCAACCTTGGTTACTTCAAGGCACTGTCACAAGAATGTAGTGCCATCACATTTCCCCCGTCATAGAGGTGGCAGACAGCTGGTGGTCGCTTTCTTTCAAGCTGTGAGAGACGATTGCACACAATGCACGGCCATTCAAGCGCCATCTGTGCATAGAATTCAAGGAGGAATAAAAATAACTCTTCCCACACACAGAGCTTATCTTTTGGGTATCTTACAGTGACACCACGTCCCTCACAAACTCTTAAAGAAAACAAGCATCGCTCATCATCAGTTTCACTTCAAAGCCAAGTCACATAAAGTTGCAACAAACCAAAGCAGTGGCATGCAGAGCAGAACTGCAACTGAAAACAGTATGAGAACATTTCAGCTGCCATCTGCCAATCTGAATGAGAGGTAATTTAAAGCATATGAGGACACAATCTAAAATGATCAGCACGGCTGCACATGGCGTTGTAAGAACCCTTTCTAAAAAGCATTTTTAATGGGTAAGGTTAGGAGAAGAACATCTTATAACCTGGTTATTGCAGCATTTTATGCTTACTTTTTTAGACTCTCGTTGCAGTTTCGCAGAGATGCTAAATGACTCCAGTTCATACTTACCACTTTTATTCAACTGTTACATATAAAATTTAAGGTTAATGATTTAGAATTAAAAGTTTGGTCTAATAAATCATTATATGGAACTTGCTCATGGCTAAAAATCAAAGACTGTGCTGAAAGTGGGTGAAACAAAAACCATGTATTATACGAAATACAAAAGAAGTCAACTCTGAGTTCCAGTATCTTACATAGAACACTCGGCCTAGGGTCTTATGTTGTTATATGGTCAGGAACGTCTCTGTTACTCGCAATGTCCTTATCATATATTGTTGTGGGTATTTTATCCCATGTCATTGTCACATGCAGAGTCCACAGATGCATTTATCAAGTACCTACGGTGCCTTCTCAAGGTATTTATATGGGCAGTTGGAAGACAGCCTGTGTCATGTATAGCACAAGGTTACCTGTGGTTGACCTGATGGTTGAGGTGACATTGGAAGATGTCATTGCAGGGATACAGTCGTCGTCTTGAGAGTACCCAGCCTGAATAGCCCTCAGGTAACTGTGACTTCTTGTTCGGAAGCATCCGGGGAGGTCCAGGGCATCCATTGCCTGAGATTCCACTTCACTGAAGACCGATTCACACACAGATTCGTACTGCCCATTGATCTCCGCTTCGCTCATCTGGAATAAAAAAATACAGGTTATCCACAGTGTCATCCTCAAAAGCAGTTGTCGTCTGTTAATCACTATTGCGTGTATGAAATCCTATTAACACAACGGTATATGAAAATTATTAAACCCAAAATAACAAATTATTTGGGACATCCAACAATATTTGTTTTCGTACATAAGCTACCTCATTTCGAATTTGTCATAAAGTGCAAAAAGTGCACAAACGATATTTGTGATTGTTTTTACCCTTTGTGGGTCGTGCAAGTTGATTAGAAATTGTTCACTGAGTTTATGTACTTGGGTTTTCCACTAATTCGGTATGAGGCTTGTGGCCACATTTTCAGTGACCACCTTGAACTGAGTTCTAAAATCAGAGCAAGCCAGAAATAACAGATGGGTGTGCTGTCATGTTTAGTACAAACATGTTAAATGAAGCTTAAAAATTTGCACCACCACAATTACATATAAACGATATTATGCACTTTTTGTAGCTGCATTTGTATTTGGTTCTTGCACCATTTTTGGTGCTTACGTTATATGAAATAGAGAACATTATTTTGTTTTACTTGTCAAATGATTTAGCTGTTTTTGTAATTATGGATCTAAAATAAAGAAAAATTATCTTGCTCCATTTTTGCCAAACGTTAAGCTTTATGACTCTAACTAAGAAAAATATTTCCTGTTTTTGTTTGGAGCACAAATGTGAACAATATGTGCCACTATAAATGTATTTAGGATTGAAATTCAATGCGTTGTACAGAAATATTTTTGCAATTTGCATATAAATCATTCGCTTTCACGAATTGCAGACAAATGATAGAACATTATCAGCGGCGGGGGCAAGGGGGACTGCCACTGCCTCCTAAAAAAATAATTTGCGGTGGCAGAACCCCCTGAAAATGTGGTTCCAAAAGAAAACTCCATTTGTTACACTCTCTGGCCCTCCACTTTTCCAATTATAGTGTCTTCAGAGCCACTGTGGCGAAGCTCTTTGTTGAGATTCTACTGCTGGTATGCGAGGGTTTCAGAGAGGAGTAAAGACTTTAGACAATGTCTTCCAAATGGGCAACCTCCTACATTCCTCCTCATTCTCCTACTTATGGCCCCCCTTCTCAGGAAGGTCTAGTCTTTTCAGAGATGTGGGCTTAAACTGCACTGCTGCTATAAATGTCTAAAACTGTCTTGTCAATTATGTCTCACAGCCCAGTCCACAGAGGAAATCACGAATCCCTAAGCTCCCCTATGATCGCGTGGCCATAGCAGCAAAAAACAATCAGCAAAGGAAAAAAGTGCCATGTTCCATGTTCCATGTATTTATGAAATAAAGAATGCAAAAAAGTTTAAGTAAATAGCATCAGAATGAACATGTGTGCAAGCAAAGAACTGTAGAATAATAGTGGTGCAGGATAAAAGGTCAGGTGTCAGTTGCACTGTCAAGCCAGACTTAACAATCCATGTAGGTTAATGACTGGCTTCCTCCCATCTGTGGTTCTGCCAGAGAAACATACCATAAATCATCTAGTTATCTAAGACACTTTAATAGTATTGCAATGTCATGTGTGTGCCCCTGAAAGTTCAAACTCAGGCAGCTGGATAAACAAAATGATCAAAGATGTGTGGAGGGCAAGTATTTTGTTTGTAAAAGCACATAGCTTCTTCCCAATCAAAAATTGTTGCTGGACTTGGCCCTCTCTGCAGTCACCCCCAAACAATTTGCCTTTACCCTCCATATTTTGCTGAAATTAAATTTTGTTGTCTCTTAGGGGCACATGCATCAACCTAACTACCGATCGCAAACGGGCCGATTTGCAGAATCGGCCCCTTTTTAGGCAATTGGGATGCATCAACCCAAAACCCATTTCAGTTTTCTGGTAATCAGAGGATGGTTACTCTTTGTTAATTGGGTAATGAGAATTTTATTTTTATGAACTAACATCCGTATATTCGAAGTTTGTTTTATGTTGTCCAGAATCCCCGGGGTAAAAAGAATAGCGGATGGTAAGTGGAAGCCATACTGCAGTGAGGTTATCTGCCAGGCAGAAATAGTACTGAAAAGTTAAGCAGGACTATCAGTACTCGTTAGGGACTCTATGCGTGTGAGTAATAGCAAAAGAGTACGCTGGTGAAAATTTGATGTTATATCACCTAGAAAGGGTAACATTGAAGAAGTAACAGGTATTTCTGGAGCTTGTGTGAAGAGTAAACGGAAGGGTTTTACTCGTAGTATATGTTAGTAAACGGAAAGGGTTTTACTAAGTGTGAGAGAAACTATCTTTTTCGAATTTAGAAGAAACCGGCACGATAGCGAATGTTTTATGTTGTTACTGAAATTTAATTAAGATTTATAGAGAAAATAAGTTTGCGTAAGATTTGTAAAGGGAGGGTCAGCTACCGGAGAGGGAGCTGACGTCACAAACGCCGCGCTGGGATTGGTGGATACAGCGGGTGTGGAAAGACCCTTGTAAAGGAGGGGTCAGTAGTCAGGAGTAGTACTGACGTCACAGGTACCGCGCTGGGATTGGTTGAAACAGCGAGGGACAGAAAAGCGCAGATTGTAAAGGAGGGTTGACAGACTAACGTCACAGAAAGGCCGCGCTAGGATTGGTTCAGAAATAGAAGAAAGCAGACACTCGATTGGTTGATATTCTAGAAGCTAAAATCTTAGTGGGTAGAGATTGCATGTTAAAACGCGATCCAACTTTAACAGGAACTCGTCCGGATAGGAGATTCCTAGGTTTTGCAGAGTATCATTTTATACACCGAAGAGTAGATAGAATGTACGGAGAGAAGAGAAAAATGTATTTTCTGCAAAAGATTAAGAACTATTTTAAAAAGGATAAACCAATCAAAACTAGGGAAGGAATTATCATTCCACCAGCTAAAACACCCGCTTCATTCATGATGATGGAGAGAGGTTATCATACTTGTGTATGGATGGAGAATTGGATAGAATATACCAAAAATGATGGAATACTAGCATTTCCCGAGAATGGCACGTTCAATGGGCGAATTCTGCAGAACTTGAGATTGAGGATGAATGACTTAGAACCCAGACCTAGATTAACTCAGTACGAAGCTCTAGAGGAATGGGAAACCGAGGCATTTGAGCGTGACCGATCTAGGAGTAATAGGGGTTATCCAGGATTTTTCCCCAGATACCTACATGAGTCTAGGGACGGTCAGATGAAACAATGGAGAAGGGCAATGATTACAGAAGGATTATATCCATTGTTAACAGCAGAGGAGAAATTAGGAAGTAAATGCACAGAAAAGACAAAACATTTAATGAGAAGTGACGACTCTGAAGACGGATTTATGGAGGAAATGTTAAGAAAACCCCCACCATATCAGGAAGGGGCAAGTGGATGCACCCCAAGTGCACCACCAATAAAAACTCCAATAGTGCCACAGGTAATGCATGAATTCACCCCTAGTAGAATACTTCATGACAAAGAAAGAGAAGCCCTAGAGAGGACCAGAGCAGAATTAATACAGAAAATAACGCAGATAAAAGTACATCCTGATTCATTGACCATACCTGTAACAATTGGTCCAGTAGTTCCATTATATGGTACTCAGGGAAACTGTCCTCCACCGATACTTGCACCTACTCCTGTAAACACTACAAACCCTGAAGCAGTAGTAATGGTTGAAGATCACTTTAGTGACAGCGAATCCACAATATCATTGATGGATTTACCCATTCGAGATTCTGTCAATATTACTCCCAAGAGAACTACACCTGGGTGTTCAAAAGATATAAGTCTAGTAACTTCATCAAGAGCAAAAAGTGCCACAATAGTCACCCCTGAAGATTTAGAAAGGTAGGCACAAGAATCAGTTAAACAGTGCACACCCCCGAAAATAATGGACATTCATAGATTAAAAGTTGAATTAGAAGAAATAATAGCCGGAAATGTAAGACTAGATCCCTTAAACACATATGATGATGAAGAATTATTGTTCATGTGCAGAAGTATCACAAGAAATGTAAGGTTATTCCATGAAAAATTATCTAATTTAGCACTACAGATGGGAATAGAAATAGGGAGATCAAAAGTACTACAGAAACCCTATAGAGCAGAATTCTCAGACAAAGATTTAGAAAATATGAATGCCTCTGGAAGAAAATTACAAATAAGAGAATTAATGATAGTTTTGCAAAAATGGGGAGACTTGGATAAATGGAGAACTAGGTGGGCCAAGAAAAAGGAAGAAGCACGAACAAGTAGAACAGCATCTGAATATGTGATGAAAGAGACAGGGAAAGCAGACCAAATGTATCCAATGCGAGAAGTTGCGGGAGGAGGGTATGTACATGTCCCATGGAGCAGACAGGATATTTTGTCATTTACGAATGATTTTCCAAAGTTGAGAGAAAAACCAATTGAATGGTACAAGCAGGTTGACAGGTTTGTGAAGGTGTCAAAGGTATTGTTAAAAGACTTAGATGGTTTGTTTGACATAGTGGTACCTGCCGATTTATGGACAGATTGCAAAATCACAGTGGATTGGCCAAGTGACGAGTATCCTAGAGATCCGAAAACAGGTGCCCCGTCAAATGATGTGATTAAAAAGTATCAGCAGGTGATAACTTACCTGAAAGGGAAAATACCACCGAAAGAAACAGATTGGGTGAAAATAGATCGAACTACCCAAGAAGCTAATGAATCAGTACATTCATACTATGAGCGTCTATTGCAGGTATTTAAACAGTATAGTGGATTTGAGGACATTGGAGACAAGAACATGAGTCAGTTTGTGTATCGATTTGTTTACGGTTTGAAGCCAGAAATTTGTCAGATGATTAAACAGCATATGCTGTGTTGGCAAGGGAAGCCGATTGATTAAATTTTGAAGTATGCAAAATATTGTGGAGACAATATTGAGGATAGACACAAGAATTTGCAGGAAAAAGTGGCTGAGTAACAGGGAATTAATTTGGAAAATCCGAGTGAAAATCAAGGAAAAGATTCTGGAACGAATGGAGATACTGGAAATGGTGGAAAATTTAGAGGACGAATGAGTAGAGAAGAAGCTAAAAAGAAATTTCCTTGTCATGGATGCGGAAAATTGGGTCATTGGAAGGATGAATGTAAAAAGATCCGGAATAATAATGGCCCAAATCAAAATTTAAATCCACAGACGCAGAATGACTCACCGCAGGGTGTAAACCCTCAGAGTCAGTTGCCACCTGCACCTATTCAGGGTAATGTAAGCAGAGCAAAGCACGGTACAGACATCGGATATCAAGGAGGAAGTGGTAAGAATGATTATATAACATCACAGTTTCTTTTGCAGGACGATTTCTGTCAATACAGTTCATGACGGTGCCTAGGAGAGGGGGAGAAGGAGTGCGTACTTGGCGCATCCCTACCGGTAGACCAGTCAGGTCCATATGTTGAAGGAAATGTGAAAGGTAATGATATTACTTTTCTTTTGGACACTGGTGCTACCCGGTCTACTGTGAGAACAGCAGACATTCCAGACCTTCCTCTCTCTGGTGAAAATATCCAAGGGGCCCATTACGATACCCGGCGTAAAAAAATCCGCCAGGCATGGAAGCGGCAAAAATCCGCCCGCACACACCGCCTGAACACCGACCACGCCATTACGATTACACAAACCGAAAACCGCCATCGGCGGAAAAATCACACAAAATACCGCCCGCCAACGTCTGAGTCGGAGTCAAACCGCCCGCCACGGACGGAAACACGCACGACAACACAAAACCGCCCGCCCTCACGGCCGACACACCGCACGTGAAATTACGATGGCACCGACATGAGCGAGGAAAAACCACAAATATACCGGCCGCCAGCGCAAACAACGCCGATGAGAATCGACACGGCAGAAGCCATGGCGCCCACGTACCTGCACAGAAACCATCCGCACACAAAACCAATAGCACACAACATGGCCAACAAGTCCACACAGCAAGGCACGCACAAATACACAAGCACAGTACACATCCCGAAAACACCCCCCCGGACAAACAAAAAATACAAAGGCCAGAACCCCAGACACAACACACCTGAAAACAACAGACCATGAGGACACACCCACATAGGTGAGTACAAAAGCAGCACTCCCACAGACCACAACCCCTTGCTACATTGCAAACCAGAGAGGAGAGGAGAGGACACAGTGACACAGCAAGGACAGCAGCACACCACAGAAACGCACACATCACAACCACCACCACCACCACCACCACCACCAAACACCACCACCACCACCACCACCACCAAACACCTGCACCACAAACCCCCTGCACATTACACAACACACACCGCACCAGCACCACAAACACCATGGCACCACAAAGGATGCCCAAGTACACGCCCATTGAGCTGACGGTCATGGTCGACGAGATCATCAAGGTGTACCCACAAATCTATGGGAACATGGTCCAGCACACACCACTAGCCACCAGAAACAGAATGTGGAACCGGATCGTAGACCAGGTCAATGCAGTCGGGACCCTGCCCAGGAACAGAGGTGAAATAAACAAACGTTGGAATGACGTAAAGAGCCTGGTCAAGAAGAAGGAGGGCAAAAACAGAGAGCTGGCTGCCGTCACTGGCGGAGGGAATCCCGCGCTCTTTAAGACCTTCAAAGCGTGGGAGGAGAAGGTGCGAGTCGTAATACATCCGGAGATCCTCGCCGGATTAGCAGGGGAGTGGAGGCTGGTAAGTACAAACTAATGTATACCAGCACACCGCTATGTACTCACATGCGCAACCACCATGCCACAGCTCCCAGGGACAAACACCCCCATGTCCAGCACACAATACACAACACATCACACACACATGCAACAGACACCACCACACACAGCCCAAACCGAACAACTGTAACATACGTGGGGACATGTGTACACTCAGCCAGCCACGTAACCACCAACAAGTCCCCAAATATGCCAGAAGCGCCACAACGAGCACCCACCACACCCATGTGTCCGCCACAGCTGCACTAACCGACAAGTAACAGGTAAGTGGCAGGAACACAAAGTGCAGTGGGTGGGACGGTGGACAGCCCAAGTACAACACACACCAGGCCCCAGTCGCACAGCAAGGAGGAGCATCCCCCACACCCCACACCCACGTGTCAGCCACCGCAGTGCACAACGACAGCCGAAAGGCAGACATCACGGTCCACAGCAATCGGTGTCAGTGGGTGTCCAGCCACCCCCACGACCCACAACACCCCCCACCCCCACAGACCTGCAACATGGAGCACCCCCGCTTAGAGCCATGTGGCATCCAGTACAGTGCACGCACGAACAACTTGCAGGTGGGAAACTGGACAGGGCTGGATTACTGGAGGCATGAGGACCATAACACGACCAACACATGGGACATGTCACGTAGCAGACGAACACGCAGCACCGCCCACCGTCACGAACAAGTGAACAATGTGCACACGGACATGAACAACAGACTCACACCCCACATGACCCATCACAGACATAGCAACACCCAAGGAGCCACGTCTGCATGCACAAGCCACACTGAATATAGTACCACACGGCAGCCACTGTGCAACTCATCACACACAACCGAAACACCATTGAAGTCCTGTCCATGTAGCCCCTACTGCCTGTCAACCACACACCCCACAACTACGCCTATGTAAGACAAACAACACTAGACGCAACAGAGCGGAACAACATAAATGCACACGAACACCACTGAACCCATCAAACACACAGACACACCATGCACATACAACATACCATCCATCCCATCCGTCAGCCCCAGTCTCATGAAAGGCATGTCATCCGCACAGCTGCCACACATACAGCAGTCACGCTAAGATACATGCCCATGACCAACCATGTGCCAGAAGTCAATGAAGCGCACGACACACTGTGAGCAACAACACACAACATGGGCCACACCCCCCGAGCACTGCAGTGATGCACATGGCACAGGGCAGCACGCACACCAAGGAGATGGGACAACTGCAATACGTTGGCTGGCACACAACCATCACTCACTCATAACGATGCGTCCAATGCCATGTCCAGTAATCACAACAGACAGCAAATATGCAGGCCATGTCAAGCATGCACACACCTCAAACCATGCACTGTCATGCTGCCACAACACATGTCACGTTCGGCACCCATGGCTCACAGCATGTACCCCAAAAGCATATCCCCTCCCAAATGCGAATCTGGGGCATGGCCCCCATGTTGCCATATGCGTTCCTAAGCGTTCCATTTGAACCCCAAAAGCATATCCCCTCCCAAATGCGAATCTGGGGCATGGCCCCCATGTTGCCATATGCGTTCCTAAGCGTTCCATTTGAACCCCAAAAGCATATCCCCTCCCAAATGCGAATCTGGGGCATGGCCCCCATGTTGCCATATGCGTTCCTAAGCGTTCCATTTGAACCCCAAAAGCATATCCCCTCCCAAATGCGAATCTGGGGCATGGCCCCCATGTTGCCATATGCGTTCCTAAGCGTTCCATTTGAACCCCAAAAGCATATCCCCTCCCAAATGCGAATCTGGGGCATGGCCCCCATGTTGCCATATGCGTTCCTAAGCGTCCCATCTGAACACCAAAAGCAAAGTACAAACCAGACCCAGGATGGGCCAGGAGCCCGCATACACCAGAGTCACAATAAGTAGGGGCACAGCAACACACCCATCGGCATGGCCAATCCGTCCCATGCCACATGTGCACAGCACACAGTCCCATTGCCAAGCACACACAACTACAGATGCTACAGCCACACACACGCCTCCGGGAAACCCATGTACGAGATTGCACGAACTGTTAATGTCAGACGACAAATACATACTTCGCCAGGTGCAACACAATAACAAATCTCATTCTCTCCACAGGTGACGAACTGCTGGATGCTGGGGATGGAGCCAGCAGCCAGCACAGCCAGCCTACAAGCCCCCAACGAGGACACACGGATCTGGAGGATCTGTCCTCCTCTTCGGACACGGACCACCAAGCAGGCCCATCTGGTGTGGCAGGGCCCAGCCGCTCCCCAGGACCCCTCCTACCCACCAACCCATCATCCAGGGCTGCTGAACATTCCCAGCCCCCTGCTGCCACTGTCGTTGCGGCCACACCCACGGTCATTGTGGCCACTGCCGCAACCGCCACCATCGCCGCACCGACCACCACCGCCGCCACCACCACCACGTCTTCGCTGGCACCAGCCCCAGCGCAGGTGGTGGCCCGGCCGACTGGATCCACCCTGGGAGCCACAGCGAGGACCGTGGTGAGCAATGTGGCTAGTGGGCAGGCCGGTGGCAGCAGGACTGGTAGGAGGAGCAGGGTCAGGGAAACGCCAGCCTCCCCTGGGAGCCATGCCCTGCCTCAAATGGCCAGAGTCCTTGGGGCCTATGAAGAGGCCCAAGGACAATGGGTCCGGTCTGCTTCAGACACGCGTGAGGTGCTGGGGGTGCTGAGGTCCATGGACGCCCGTATGGGCCAACTCGTGGACCTCATGGGCCAGCTGGTGGTGGCGGTGAGGTCACTGCCAGGGACAGCAGCTCCCCTCCGCCACAACCTGCCGGGGCGCAGGGTGGAGCAGCAGTGTCCAGTTCCCCTGCGTCCACAGCCAGTGAGCACACCTCAACCACCAGCATGTCGCAAGCAGGCACCCCCTCGCAAACGTGGAAGGGGCCGTCCGAAGTGGAAACAGATCTCCCGGGAGGACTTCGCACGCTCCAAACGCAAGTGAGGCAGCCAGCCAGCCTTCCGCCAGCCTTCCTTGACCAGCCACTGCATTGACTTGGACTACGATCCCACTCCACACAGCCATCTGGATGGCATGTGTGTGTTGGACTATGGACATAGAACCAGTGGGTACACCCTGATCATCACGCAGCCATGACCGACAGCTCATTGTCACTGCACGCACCACTTCTGTCATCACCTTACACACAATCACATGTCACAGTTTGTAATAAATGCACCTTTTTCACTAACTGCTGTTTGTGCCCTGTGTTTATTTGTACAGAATACAACGGCCACCTTGGGCGGAAAGGCACCTGATGCGTGGCATGGCAATTGAATCCGGAGGGCCTGTAGGGACCTAGGGGTGGGAGACAGAACAGGAGCACATTCAATGAGTGTGTCACACACCCATCACACAGTACATGTCAACAACTACAAGCAATGTACACACATCGCACAGAGCAATAGGGCACAATGCCACAGCCACCAACAGTGGCATACTACCCTGGCCATGGAGCGTTGACACACAGCACGCAGTGAACAAACGGCCACCCTGACACAGCACACACACACCTGCACAGATACAGCCACATCAGCCGTCGTACATGGACACTCACCGTCAAGTGAAGTAGCGGGCGATGAGCTGCTGCCGCACATTACCAGCTTCCTCCTCTCCGCTGTCCTCCTCACTCGAGCTGTCCTGGTCTGCGGGCTGGGGCCCTGGTTGATCTCCGTCATCCACGATGAGGGGGATCTGCTTCCGAATGGCCAGATTGTGCAGCATGCAGCACGCCACCACTATCTGGCACACCTTCTGTGGGGAGTACGCCAGCGCACCCCCGGTGCGGTCCAGGCACCTGAACCTGGACTTGAGGAGGCCAAACGTACGCTCGACCACACGTCTGGTCCTCCCATGTGCCTCATTGTAGCGATCGTCTGCTGGGGTGCGAGGATTCCTCAATGGACTGAGCAGCCATGCCCCATTCGGGTACGCAGAGTCACCTGGGTGTGAGGGACACAGAGAACCGTTGCTATTCCAACTGGACAGGGGACAGCATCGCACAACCAGCACGCTACACCACTCCACATACTCACCGACAATACAGGCACGATCCTGTTGCATATTGGACATCAGTCGTGGCAAGATGCTGTTGCGCATTATGTGTGCGTCATGGGCCGAGCCTGGGAACTTTGCACACACGTGGGTGATCACCATGTCCGCAAGGCACACCACTTGCACATTCAGGGAGTGCGTGTGCTTCCTGTTGCGGTACAGGTGCTCAGTGGCCTGTGGTGGAACAAGGCCGACATGTGTGCAGTCAATGGCTCCAACGACGTGTGGGATTCTGCCAAGGGCATAGAATGCACCCTTCACTGCCGCCAATTCACGAGCCCTGGGGAAGCGGATGTACCTGTTTCGGTACAGCATCATGGCTGCCAGTACATCCCTCAGCACCTTGCTGAACATGGGCTGGGACATCCCTCCTCCAATGCCCACTGTGTGCTGGAATGACCCAGTGGCGAAGAAATGCATGGCGGCCATCACCTTAGCCGTGGGGGTGACAGCAGTCGGATACACCCTGCGGGGACGGAGATGGGGTTCTAACATGGCACACAGTCGATGCAGGGTTGGCCTGTCCAGCCGAAACTTCCTAATAACCTCTGTATCGTCCATGTCCGCCAGCAATTGGTATGGGCGGTCAATGTTCGGTCTCCGCCTAGGGACAATGGCAGAGGACACATGTCAAAGCAACACGACACATAGCAATTTCGCATACACATCACTGACATGACTGAGCAAGCACATGAGCCACAGCCCAGCTGTCAAGCTGGGACGGCACGGCCACAATACACTTACACAGGTCTCCCAACAATGGCAATGGCTAGTGATACAAACCACTGCCATGTGCATGCACATGGGGATCTAGGCCCCAATGACTTGCGGGGCGTGCTGATGGGGATTGACTGCATATCCGTCAAGCGGCAACGCCACGGCAACATGAATGTCTGCTGAGCATGGAACTGCTTCCGCGGCTGGATGAGTATGGCACACGACGACGACGATGTGGGCACAGGCTGAGCGGCCAAAACAAGTGGGACCTGTGGCACGAGGGGATATGAGACAGTAGTAGGTGTCAGCACTGCACCCTATGTACAGCACTGTATGGATCACACCTCCCGAAACATTGACAGGTGTCCACATTGACAGCCCCATGCCAAGACGGCTGTGTGCTTGCAGTCACACGTCACAGGTGAGAGGTTACATTGCACGTGCCAGGTGGCAGACGTACATAGTGGGAGCTGGCATGTGTGTGCATGTGTCTCCTGTTCAGGATCCACCAGATGGGCGCTGACTCTGTACTGACCATTGGACACAGCATGTTCCGTGGAAGGCTTGTGTGTGTGGGATGGTGGCACTGGATGTGCCTCCTTTGGGTGGGGGGCCATGCACAGGGCGGGTACGTCGATGATTGCGCATTGTTGGTCACGGTGGGTGCACCAACTAAGATGTGTTGCCCTGTGTTCAATTCCTATGTCCGCATGATGATGGACTGTAGATGTGGGCTGACTACACATTGGTCGATGTGCTGTCTATATGCATGTGCCTTCACACCAGGCACAGCTGCCCCTGCACATGTGACCCCTGCTGGACTCGCTGCTGGGTCTGTGGAGCTGATGCACCTTCTGCGCGTGGGCGGACAGCTCTCCTCACTTCCCTCATTGCGCATGTCATGACTTTGCCGCAGGTGACATGGATCATGGAGGGCCCACATGTACGCGTGGGTAGGCTACACATGATTGTACACTGGTCGCCACCCCCAGTCAGTGTTTCGAATGGGAAGGTTGTCGTGCTGGTGGTATGTTCGATGTGGCGGATGGGCGGGCCTAGGTGCGGGCTTACATTCCGGACATGGGGGTAGTTGGATTGGCGACTAGTTGCAGTACACACGGGACACGTCTCTTCCTTTCCACATCTGGGTCATCCCTTGTACTAACTGACAGTGATACAGTCATCTTCGCCCCAGCCCTCATGTCCTCCCCTCGCTCCCCCAATATGCATGCTCACCTGCGAGGCTAGCGCTTGCACAGGCAGCCCCAAGCTCGCACCAGAGAGGGCAAGGAGTGTATGTGTGGGTCCAGTTGCACGAGTGGGCTGTCTCAGGGTATGATGTGTTGCGGGACGCCGTCCACCTGCGTGGTGCCCCAAATGGAGACCCGGCCTGCATGGACTATGCATCACAGTCTTCGCCTTCCGGATCCGCCACCTGCGACACCCAGTGGCTGTGGCTGCCCTTGCGGCCAGGCCGCGTCCGTCTGTGGCTGATGGCCCACACATTCACTCTTTGGCCTCTCTGGGGAGGGCTCGGGGTGGTGGCGCACGCGCTTGCACTTAGTCGCAATGGCATGTGGCGTGGTTGGTATGATGGGCAATGGATGGGATGGTGCGAGCCACCTCCCGTGACGTCAGTGCTGCTCGTGCTGTGGTGCGTCTCCCCTACACTTCCATCTGACTTGTGCCATGCTAGACGTTGAGGTTCTATTGCCTGCGTGATATGACCAGGAGGAGCACGAGGAGACCTCTCACACACCATGCTCCACTGCCATCCCGTGCCCTGTATCGCCTGTGCGGATTGACTATGTTGGGGTTACACCTGGTCGACTGGGGCTGTGTGTGCCTTGTCAAGGGGCATGGCGGGCGCACAACAGGATCCAGCTTGTCCACAGAGGGTGGGCTGAGGTGCGCCTGGTACCGCTTTGTACGTGTGCCCGGCTGCTGTGCACACACGTGTTCACTCCCCCCGACAGGTGTCCTCTCACAATGCCCAGGGAAGCGGTGGTGTACTGTTCATGGCCCCTCCCGACAACGGCGTGCTCCAACTTGGCATGTGCGCATCTACCCGTCGCACCCACCCACCTGAGCACTGCGTCCATACGACTTCACACGACACATGTGTGTCTTCCACAGTTGTGCTACTCATTTGCGTTGACATCCAATACCAGTGGACTACATGGTCATGTCACGACTGCCGTGTACTTCACATACTCTCATCCTCTCTCATTCGTACTTGTGAAATGAGTCAGCGGAGACAGTTTTGGTTTCAAACATTATATTGAGTCTTCTGTCCTCTGTGATGCAGTATAGTGGACACTACTGGCAGCGGAATACATGTTGAGGATATACTGAGCATGATTGCAAATGGGATAGGGTGTGGGGTTACATGTGATTGGCTGTTGCATGTGGGATGTGGGCTTCAGAGTGACATCTGCTTGGCCAAGGCTGTGCTAATGTACATTTACGTATAGCTGCGGAGCTGCGGACTTTGACACAGACGGTATACATGTAGCCTACCAGACCGCTTGGCATCATGGGCACAGTCCATCTCAGTTCCATGTGACAGGTTTGCTGCGGTTGTTCCTCATGCACGCGTGCATGTGAGATGACATCAGGGCATGTGCTTGCGTGCATGCAGCGGCGTGCCACTTGTTGTTGCACTGTGGTGGTTACTGGACATGTCACAGTCACTGGGGTCGTGTTGTTGTTGTATGCACTTGTCGTCCATGCAAAGGTCCTGGTATGGGATTCCCGGGGCGGGGGTGGGAGGGGTGCAGCACCCACAGACTCCAGGCGACCTATTCATGTCCACTGAGCGGTGTGTGTGTCCATGGGCGCTGGATCCATGTCGTGTCCTGGTTGTTCGTGCAGTTCCGTCCATGTGGGTGCGATACACAGAGCCCATGCCACTGCCTCCCACGATGCATGCGGTGTTCCTGGATGTGATGGGGAACAGTGTGCATGTCCCGGTCATATCCGATGTCATGGCGATGTCGTTGATGGTGTGGTTACAGTTGCCGGTCGTTTGGTATGGCTGTTGTGGTGGTGACTGGCCAGTCCGTGCGGAAGCTAAGCATGGGTGCGGGGTTGGACATCATAGGTCACTCGGGGAACCTGCGTTGTGGTCCGACGAATTGACAGGTTGTCAGGTATGCGATGCCGTCCAGCAGGGCTTCCATGTCATTGGTGGTGTACATGTTTGCCAGCCAATGTAGCGGATGGTGGCTGTCAAGGTGTTGTTCGTAAGTTGTCCCTTGGAGGACCATGATGGGGCATGCTGGGTGACATTCGATGTAGCTGGTCTCGATGATCCGTCGTGTGGAGGCACAGTGGTCCCATTTCAGTGCGGGTGCGATGTTGGCCACATACGCCATGCCCCCATAGGCAGAGCAGGCCCTGTCGTGTGCGTCCAGAGGGAGGAGTAGTGGTAGCAGGTCCGCCTTCAGACATGCCGGGTTGGAGAGGCATATCTCGACGGGATGCTGGTATGGACACCTCCGACAGTAGAAGACGGGCATGACGCAGCTGAACAATGTGATGCGGTAAGTCAGTCGGTAACTTACGTTCAGCAGGGACAGGAGATCGCATCCCAATGTATGGAACAGGTTGGTTTTGTACAGCTTGAGCTGTTCGGCGTAGTTGGGTAGGTGTGTTGCGGTTGCCATTTCCCAGCGGTGCGTTGGGGTGGCGTGCTCCGGCTGTGTGTGCAGTCTGCAATGTGCACGCTCCGAGGTTGCTGTGAGCTCTGTGTAGTCGTAGGGAGACAGGACTTGTGTTCTGTTTGCTTGTTTGGAGGACACGGGCCCTCTTCCCACATGCTTCTCAGACAGTTCAAGGTCAGTGATGTGTGACTCCTTCCAATTAACTTGCATGTGGCCGACATGGGGGAGTGTTTTCTTCTTTCTTCCCCGTCCGTTGTGTGCTTCTGTGATATGCGCTATCTGCCCTGTGGTCGGTCTCCTCGGCATGCCTGTGTTGGTCTATTCTTGGACAATGGCTGTATTCACCGGCTTCTGTCGTAGGGCTGTGGTTTCGGAGTTGGAATGGAAGGTCATTCAGTGCTGTCTGCTCTCCCTTGTGTGGGCGGCAGGCTGCCTTTCCGCTCTGCGTTGAGCCTTGTGTGTGAATGTTATTCTTGGGCCACCTGTTGTCGGTCCCCGGGCTCTTTGGTGTTCCGTTTTATATGTCTTGTTCATATGTGCAGGGTGGTATGGGTGTTTCAGTGTGGTACTGGCGTTCCTCTTCCCGAAGGGGCCCTGCTTCTCCTAGTTGGTGTTGACGCCGCTGTGTGCTTCGCCATGTTTGTTACACTGGGGTGTGTCCTGCTGTTGCGTGTCTTCACTGACATGTGTGCGTCGGTTGTGTGGCGTTGGGTGTTGTCCGTGAATTGGGCGTTGGGGACATGTCTGTGGAAGGCCTGTCACGTGTCATGTGCGTTCGGGGTGGGGCTGATGTGTGTGCTGCTTGGTTGTGTCCCTGTGTCTGTGTGCGACGCATGCATGGCGCTGCGGTTGGCCTCTGCGTTGTGCGCATGTGTGGCGGCGTCATCGGCGCTTTGGGGCCGTGACGGGGTGGTTGGTTCCTAGTCCCAGGTGGTGTGTACACATGTGTTCCGCGATGTTACGATTTGGCCTGTGTGTCATATGTGGATGCAATGGTGGATGTGTTGTGTACACGCGCTGGTGGGGGGTTGTCCGCTTTTTCCGCCCTTGCACTGTGTGCGCTGTTTGCGTGCACTTGTTGTGTGTGTGCCTACCTGCGTCTCCGCGGTACATTGCGTCCTTGGTGGTGCATCAGCAGGAGCATGGGGAGGGCCTGCAGTGCTGGATTCATGCTCGGGGAGCCGCTTCTTCGTTGTCCGTGCTCGGCATCCGTGTTACCGCTTCGGTTTGTCGTACGGTATCTCTTGGCCGTGGGAGCCGTTTGTTTGCGGCATCGTAATTTATGCGCCGGGCGGGACGTGTTTCGTCGGACGGTGTGTGTCAGTTGGGCTGCGCCGCTACGTGTACGGGCGCACTTTGATTGCGGACGGTGTTGCTGGCTTGCCGGCGGTGTTTGGCCTACTTTTCGCATCGTAATTGGACGGGCGTGTGGACTGCTGCGTGCCGGCGGTAACTGGTGCTTTTTGCATCCGCCAGCACGGCGGTGGTGCTTCCGCCCGCCATCGTAATGTGCCCCCAAGTAGTGGGGGTAGCTAATCAAAGGATTAGAACACCTCTTACCGAACCAATGGAAGTTAAAATTGGAAACTTCAGAGAAATGCATCAATTTGTAGTGTGTGATTCTAGTCCAGTAAACTTATTAGGTAGGGATTTGTTGTGCAAGATGAATTGTACAATTTTCTGCACACCGGATGGTGTGGCAGTTCAGACACCAGATGAAGACCATGTATATAAAATTATGATTGCAAAACAGGGTACAGAAGTAGATGAGATGTTTTCGTTAATAACAAAAGACGAGTTGCCAGAAGAATTAAAAGGTACAGTAAACCCCATAGTTTGGGATTTCACAGGAAAAGAAGTAGGACTTATGGCTAAAATAGACCCAGTTAAAATTACTGTAAAGGAAGGTGCAATTTTCCCAAATACCAGACAGTACAAAATGAGTGCAGAAGTAAAAGCAGGAGTCATTGAAGAAATCGATCGAATGGTTGAACAAAACATACTAAAAGAAGTAATGAGTAGCCCATGTAATTCACCAATAATGGGATTAAAGAAACTTAGTGGAAAATATAGGATTGTTCAGGACCTGAGGAAAATAAATAAGATTGTAGAACCATGTTGTCCTATAGTACCAAATCCTGCAGTAATCCTATACCAGATTCCGTGGAGTGCAGGATGGTTCACAGTAATCGATTTGTGTCAAGCGTTCTTTTCAATACCATTGCATCCAGATAGCCAGTATCTTTTCTCATTTAAATTTGAGAACAAGGTCTATGTATGGAATCGTGTTCCTCAGGGGTACACAGAAAGTCCTTCCATTTTCAATCAGATCTTGAAAAAGTGCCTTGAGAAACTAGTGATGCCAGGAAGCTCAGTCCTAGTGCAATATATCGACGACTTATTGGTGGCATCAAACACCAGAGAGGACTGTGTTGTTGATTCCATAGCATTATTAAATCTTTTGGCAGAAGAAGGGCATAAAGTCTCACCTGAAAAGTTGCAGTTTTGTACAACAGCTGTTAAGTATCTGGGACACCAAATTGAGAGGGGAAAAAGAAGAGTAACCTCTGAAAGAGTAAAATTAATAAAGAAAATGCAAATGCCTGTAACCCAAAGACAAGTAAGAATGTTCCTAGGAATAGTAGGTTACTGTCGGCAATGGATACCAGGATTTTCCCTACTAGCTAAATCTTTAATTAACATGACAAAAAAGAAAGCAAAGGATCCTGTTGAGTGGGATGATGAAAGTGTAGGAGCTTTTGTAAAATTGAGAAATGCCCTATGTTCAGCACCTGCCTTAGGCATGCCTGATTATAAAAGAGAATTTGCATTATTCTGTCATGAAAGAGAAAATTGTGCACTTTCTGTCCTAACTCAAAGACACGGATTGGACAGACGTCCTATAGCATATTTTTCTGCTACATTGGACCCAGTAGCAGCCGCGTTGCCAGGGTGCTTAAAAGCAGTGGCGGCTACTTGTTTGAGCATTGAACAAAGTGAGTCAATTGTGATGGGACATCCTGTAAAAGTGTATGTTCCACATGCGGTTGTAATTCTGTTGACAAGAACTCGAACTCAGCATCTTACTCCTAGTCGGTTGACTAAATTCGAAAGAATAATAATGGGTGCTGAAAATGTGACCATGGTAAGGTGTACTATAATAAATCCAGCAACCTTACTACCAGACCCATATCATGAGAGAATTAAAGATGACGAAGAAGATGAACATGATTGTTTACAGATTACAGAATTATGCACAAAACCACGCCCAGATATTGAGGAACAGCCTCTTAAAAACCCAGACAGGGAGCTATTTGTTGATGGTTCATGTCAAACACATGAAGACGGTAAACTAACTGCTGCCTATGCGGTATGTGAATTAACTGGAATAGTTGAAGCATCCTATTTACCAGGAGTAAAATCTGCACAAGTAGCTGAATTGATTGCTTTAATAAAAGCGTGCAAAATTGGGAGGAATCAGAAAGTAACTATATTTACAGATAGCCAATATGGTTACGGGGTTGTGCATGATTTTGGCCAACTATGGATGCAGAGGGATTTCATGACTTCTTCAGGATCCCTCATTAAAAATGGACAGTTTGTAAAGGAATTGCTGGAAGCAATACAATCACCAAAAGAATTGGCTGTGGTGAAATGTGCCGCACATCAGTCAGGAGATGACTGGGTGGTAGTCGGCAACAGATACGCAGATCTGGTGGCTCAACATTGTGCCAAAAATAGATTGTCAGTCAATAAGAGGGTGGAAAGAATGGGAATCAGCTGCCAACTTATGCTGTATATGCCGCCTGAAACATGGAATGATGTTAAAAGACTGCAAGATGAAGTGGATGAAAGTGAAAAGAATTTGTGGATCAAAGTAGGTTGTTCCCAGAGACGAGATGATGAAGTGTGGATCAGTGCTGATGGCAGACCAGTCATGCCAGATTGTCTACTCTCACAAATGGCCAGAATGTATCATGGAGACACACACATAGGGAGAGATGCAATGATTAGGCTCTTCAGACAAAACTGGTATAATCCTAAGTTCAGGGCTGTTGCAGAGAGTCTTTGCCAAAGGTGTTTAACTTGCCAGATGCACAATCCAGGGAGGAAGACAATAATTGGGTTTGGAAAAATTGGAAAAGCAGAAGGACCATTTATAAGACTTCAATTCGACTTTATTCAGTTACCACCATGCAGAGGGCTGAAATATGTACTGGTCATAGTATGTCTGTTTTCAAAGTGGGTGTAGGCTTACCCTACCAGGAGAAATGATAGCATTACAGTGGCAAAATTGTTGCTACGAGAGCTCAATCCTAGGTTTGGTTTCCCAATAACTTTGGAATCAGATAGAGGAAAACATTTTAACAGTGAAGTGATCAAACTAATCTGTGAAGCATTCCAAATCCAACAGAAACTGCACTGTGCATATCGTCCAGAGGCTTCTGGAGTGGTTGAACAATTGAATGGCACTATAAAGTCAAGATTGGGAAAAATGTGTGCGTCAACATCATTAGAATGACCAGATGCATTGCCACTTGTTTTAATGGGACTCAGAAGCATACCTGACAGCAATACCGGATTGAGCCCCACGAAATAATGATGGGAAGAGCAATGAGACAAACACATGTTCCCACAAACAAACTGCTGAATATATCTGATGATATGGTACTGGACTATTGTAAAGGACTGGCTGACCTAGTGCGTTCTGTCTCTCACCAGGTTGGAGAAGACGCAGTTTCCAGGCAGCCTGAACAGGAACATGATCTGAATCCTGGTGACTGGGTGGTAGTGAAGAATCACACCAGAGAAACGTGTCTATCACCCAGATGGAGCAGTCCTTGTCAGGTCATACTAACCACAAACACAGCAGTGAAGTGTGCAGGATTTCCTAATTGGATTCACGTAAGCCACACCAAAAGAGTACCAGATCCTGAAGAAGAAAATCCTCAGACAGCATCAATCACTGAGGAAGCTGAAGGTTGCCCAGCTGAGGAATCTCAGGATCGAGATTCAAGAGAAGCTGAAGAAGAACAACCGAGCACAAGTCAAGACTGGATACCGGTGGTAGAAGTTTCTGAAGTTTACTACAGAACAAGAAGTCAAACAAAATTGGAAGAAATTGAAGAAAATCAGATAGGTGAAGAAGAAGCAACTCAGGCACAAGAAGAAGAGACAATAAGAGAACCTGAGCAAGATCAGATAGGGAAAGGAAACTGGGCTCAAAGCAACGAAGATCTGATAAACTTTGAGCAGGGACAGACAGGTTTAGAAGAATCCGGTCAGGCTGCAGAAGTACAAAGTGCAATAAGCCCTGATCAGAACCAGTTAGATCAAGAAAAATACACAGAAGAAAAAGATCATGAAAATCAAGAACATGAAGAAATAAATCAAGAACAAGATCCCTTATTGGAAACTCACAGTGGAGCTGTTGCAGAGAAACCAATCAGAGCTGAAAAAGAGCAAACAAGAAAAACAGTAATTGCAGAAAACGAAACAGTACTAAGTAGTGAAAATAAAAAGATTTCTGAAGACGAAGATAAAGAAACAGTGCAAACAAAGAAAACAAGAAAAGGAGATCATTGGCCAAGTGTCATTAAAAGAGTAAAATACCACATAACAACCAGAAGTGAAGATCCAGATCAAGTGAATGAAGTAACAAGTCAAACTGAACAAGAAAATAAAACTGAGAAAAGAAGAAGTAAAAGACTGAAACTTGTGAATAACAAATTCAAGGGTCCTGATTGGACTTACATCATTCTTGAAGTTTACAAAAGCTCAGAGTCAAGTGAAAGTGGTGACGAAGGAACAAGTGCAGAACTAACGTACGAGAAAGAAACAAGACCACCTTGACTAAGCAAAAGAGTCATATAAAGAAAAGAGGAAATAGATAAGAAGAGCGATCTTCCTTGTCGAAAATGCCTGACGATAGAGTTGCTGGGAGACCAAAACAGAGATGTTGTAGAAGATGCTGTGCAATATGCATATGTAGTCTAGTAATGGTGCTTATAGTATGGTTAGTCCTGATTGTAGCAGTTCCTTACCTTATGATAATGGATAAAAAGATTAATAATGAAACTAAGGAGAGGACAGCAAACATGAAGGGCAATAGAGTAGAACTAATGGCAGAGAATGAACCAGAAATTCATCATGAAGCAGCTGACAACGACACTAGTTTAAAAGTTTTCACAAAGTTATTGTTTCAATATGTAGATACCATGGAAGTTAGTAATTGTTATGTCTGTATGAAGTTACCTGAATCAGTAGCAGAAGGATTAACATACCATCACTTACCACTGACATATGGCATATCATGTAGTGTTTTGTCTAGTTTATTTATAGAACAGGGAGACTTCAGTATTATTATTCAAACCTAGATGTAGTCAAGACGCACAGTTTATGGGAGAATTTTTCTTAACAATGAAATCAATAGACATAACACATGCACATAGACACAATCTAACATGTTCTTTACATGAAGAAGAAAAGATATTTTTGAATTTAGTAGAAGATAGAAGAGAAGATTTTCAAAAGAAAGCTTCTGAGCATAAGGCTCATTTACCACCTTGGGCAGAAAATGAAGGGAGTTACACACCTGGCAAGGCTCAAGCTGCTATGGCTCTGGATTTCGTAAAGACAGGAAAAATTTGTCTTCATAGGTTAAAGACTGATTATAACAATGTTTTCATCGGTACCAGTGAATGTGAACAAAATTTCTTAATTCTTGGAGGTTGGGGGATCAAAGGAGGAACAGATTCAGTTTTTCCTGGAATTTATTATGTGTGTGGGAATAAGGCTTACTTTAGGCTTCCTGCACGGTGGTATGGAAGTTGTTATTTTGGAATAGTATTTCCAAAGATATACCACGTAAAAAGAAACACTGGGAGCAATGAAAACAATAGTGAATTAATACGTAGTAAAAGAGCTAATTTTTCAGAAATTGTAGGTGATATATTTGGTGCATTGATACCTTCAGTGGGAATAATTCTGAACTCAAGGAAAATATGTAAATTGTCTACAGTGGTTGATCGTTTATCAACGGATACTGCTGGAGGTTTTCCAATGATTGCGGAGATGGTTGCGATTAGATCTATGGTGATGCAAAATCGACTTGCTCTTGATATTATATTGGCAAAAGAGGGCGGAGTCTGTAAATTATTGAAGACGAAACATTGTTGCACTTATATTCCTGATAAGAGTGCAGAAATTGGAACGTATATACAGAATATAACTAAACTTGAGAAGGAACTTAAACCACTGGAAGTTGATAGTGTATGGGAAAGATTGACAAATAGTATCTCGTCAATTGGTACCTGGTTTGCTAATGTAGGAAAAGGACTTATAGGTCAAATATTAGTACCCTTAGCAGGGATAGCAATAATAATATTGGCAATAACAATATGGTGCAAATGTTGTAGAAAGAGTGGAACATACAAAGTGACAGGTAGAGGAAAGAAGCGAAAAATTGATGAAATAGAACTTGAAGAGTGGAGAAGTGAATTATACAAGAAATTGAAAGGGGATGGCAAAAATGGAAAGTGTAAGAATGAGAATGAAGTAATTTGCTAGAAGTTGGCATCTGATTGTGGGTAGTATTTTGATGGCTCAGAAACGCCATCAGAGAGGGGATTGATGGAGCAAGGTTTCATAAACGAAACTTGCTTGTATACAATCCTCCTCATAGTATTAATTTATTAAACTTGTATTGTCTCTATTAATCATTGCATACACTACACGAACAGAAAGGATGCTTGTCTATGTGTTTTACTAATGAATAACGCTTGTCCGTAATCTAAAATGGCAGCTAAAGCGTGGGAAACTATCTGCGCATGTCTCAACCATATCACGTGTTGTGACGTCTCTCTTTGCTTGGTGGGAAATTTCTGCTTCTGTGCAGTGTGCTTTAAAATGGCTGCTTGATGTTTTCACATGCTTCAGCTTGCTCTCATGTCATTATTAAATTGTCGTTTTCTTAACGCTACTAATGCGGGACAGTATTATAATTAAATGGGAATAGAGTAGAAAAGGTGGGTATACAGTGAAACATTTTATTTGTGATTTTAATATTTTCTTCTTTGACTTTTATCAGTTCGTAAACTTGGGCCTGGGTTTGGTGCAATGAAAGCTCGTATGACAAAGATTCCGCCCATGCGCCCTGCAGTGGCAGACCAGATAGAAAAAGATGAAGTCAACTTGGACATCACCCAAGGCCATGACCTGCTGGCCGACACCACTACATACCAAGATGTTCTTGCCGAAGAGAAACATTTTATATGAATAAATTGTAAATTTTGTCATGAGACGGGTGGGAAATAAAGCAAATGTATTAAATTGAAGGGGCGGTAGTTTAAAAACAATAGGCTTCAGAAATACAAGGCAAATCAATATGGTGTGAGAATCCACCCCCTGTCCCTGTCCAATCAGAAGTAGTGGTCCCATATTTTGGCAACATTAAGGGGAGGTACATGGGTGTAGAAGGGTATAATAGAATATAGCATTAGTTAACTAGTTAGAACAGGCGTTCATGCTGACAGACAGAAGAGCTCCAGACCGCCAAGCTGACCGATTGCAGACCGAGTCCCTGTCCAGAAGAGGTCCTGATGAGGGGGCGGCGGAGTCCATTAGAAGGGAGACACGGGAGAATCGAGGAGAAGCCGAGTATCAGAGAGGGGAACGGCACAGGCGTCGTTGTAGAGAGGTCACCGGTCCTGTCCTGATCCTGGAGGAGGTCTTTGCTCTTCATCCTTCCTGGGTCCTATTCTTTCTAACTCCTTGGCCAAGGGGTTTGGTTCTCGCACTTAGGTAACTATAATGCAACCTTTAGTTGCACTGCTGTCTCTATCCTCTCCTTTCCTGAGGGACCGTCATTGATTAGCAATAATTATTCTATGCTTCATCTTGGGTATTGCGATTAAGTACCATGTGGTTTCTGTAATTTACTCTGCTAAATCTTTAGATAAACATTTTAAAACTTCCTGACTCAGTGGTTATTTCAGGACGATGTACTATAATGAATGTCACTCATTTTAAATTTCCCAATTAGCAAAGGATTCATTGGTAAGTCATTACTCTTCATTCGGAAGGTAATGGGTAGCAGGGATTGTGATAAAGAGTAACAACTGATAAAATGCAGCGTAAGTATTAGCGTAGTATTAATGTATGGGCCCAAGTGAGTATCTGGTGTATGAATGCTGTTTGCTAATATCGCGCTGGATCACCATGTTCCATGTTCCATGTATTTATGAAATAAAGAATGCAAAAAAGTTTAAGTAAATAGCATCAGAATGAACATGTGTGCAAGCAAAGAACTGTAGAATAATAGTGGTGCAGGATAAAAGGTCAGGTGTCCGTTGCACTGTCAAGCCAGACTTAACAATCCATGTAGGTTAATGACTGGCTTCCTCCCATCTGTGGTTCTGCCAGAGAAACATACCATAAATCATCTAGTTATCTAAGACACTTTAATAGTATTGCAATGTCATGTGTGTGCCCCTGAAAGTTCAAACTCAGGCAGCTGGATAAACAAAATGATCAAAGATGTGTGGAGGGCAAGTATTTTGTTTGTAAAAGCACATAACTTCTTCCCAATCAAAAATTGTTGCTGGACTTGGCCCTCTCTGCAGTCACCCCCAAACAATTTGCCTTTACCCTCCATATTTTGCTGAAATTAAATTTTGTTGTCTCTTAGGGGCACATGCATCAACCTAACTACCGATCGCAAACGGGCCGATTTGCAGAATCGGCCCCTTTGAGACCGGTATTTAGGCAATTGGGATGCAGCAACCCAAAACCCATTCGCAAATTGCGATTCACCATTTGGGATGCATCAAAGCCTTTTCTAAATGCGACTTCGCATTTAGGAAACGCTAATTACCATCAACTGCAAGTTGATGG
Organism: Calotriton arnoldi; assembly: GCA_963921515.1. Lineage (NCBI taxonomy): Eukaryota > Metazoa > Chordata > Amphibia > Caudata > Salamandridae > Calotriton > Calotriton arnoldi. The sequence continues at coordinate 247,214 of CAWUFW010012489.1, read as the reverse complement.
TAACATGTGGCGCACACACATGCCCTTAGGGCATATGTGTGCGTCACATGAGCACAGATGCCAAATTTGGGGGTGCAGTAGGGTGGCCTTTAAGGCCCCCTGGCACCCTTCAAATTGCATTCGCAATTTGCGAGTACCTATTTGGTACTCGCAAATTGCGAATGGCTTCCCATTCATTCCTATGGGCATTCCATAATTGTGAATCGCAATTTGCGGTACGCAATTAAGGAATGTGTAGGAATCGCAAATATTTTAGCAAAACCTACATGCATAGTCAATTGCGATTCCTTAAAAGCGATTCCTTAATAATCGCTATTAAGGAATCGCAATTGCCTAGCTTGATGCATTTGCCCCTAAGACTCTGAGCACTTTACCAATGCTAACCAGTGCAAAAAGCTTGCGCTGTCTCCATTAAACATGGTAATATTGGCTTACACCTGATAGGCAAATTTTGTTTATTTATAAGTCCTTTGCAGAGCGGCATACCATATACCCAGGGCCTGTAAATTAAATGCTACTTGTGGGCATGCAACACTTATTGTGCCACCCACTTAGGTAGCTCCTTAAAACATATTCCAGGTGTGTCACTGCACCTGACTGCAGTTTTAAACTGCCGATTCGACTTGGCTATATAACCCTCTTGGGTTGGCATTTTTCTGCCCAAACTATTTGGTGCCTGCAGCTTGTCCTCGGTCACATGACTGGGTGTAGATGCCAGCTGGACTTTGTTTATTCCTCCCATATAGCCACACAATAGAGTGATTAGATGTGCCTGGAAAAGCCATCAACTGACCGGATGGGGGGGGGGGCGGAGCGAGACACAGCCCCCACTTGCAACTAATTAGGCTGTGCTCTACCTTCACACTAAGGACTTGCCACCCCTGAATTCTTCATGCAGCCAGCTTGCAGCCAGGGCAGGGTTGTCAGGAAACTTCAAGCACTTCAAAGAGAATGTTCTGGAAACTTCTCCTAATTCAAAGACTAGCACCAGGTAATAAACAAGCATTGGCATAGCCAATAGGTCTCGCCTTTGGGACCTTATAAGTGTTTAGCTATGCAACAGTTGATGTTGTTGCACCAAGGATATTGTGCTGGTTAACTAAACACTTATAAGGTCCCAAAGGCGAGACCTATTGGCTATGCCAATGCTTGTTTATTTATGTTTTAAAAACAAAAATAAAAGGCATTGTTATTTGCAATGTCAATAGGTCAAACTTGCGTAAATGTGAGACCTATTGCATTGCAAATGCTTGTAAGGAGTTCGATGAGGAAAGAAGGCTTAGCCAGCAAACAATGAGTGTGTCCTAATGGTGGTATTTTCAACTACGTGTTAACAAATGCCATATACGAGCGCAAACAAAGCGCGCGCACAAAGAGGTGGTTACAGATACGAAACAACTAGATTTCCTAGTATTTTAATTGCGCTGTGTAAATCCATCTGAAAATGCCGACAAAAACCAAGAGGCTGCATCGCAAATAAATAAAAATAGAGAATTTAAAGTGCTTGTTACCAGCTGGAGAAGGAATTTGAGCTTCCACCTCGTTGTAGATTTTGTCCGTCACTTTCTCTTTCCAGCTTGTGAAAGGAGTCCTTGGCAGGTATATTCTAAAGGAATGTTGACTCGAAAGGTGTATTACAGTCTTGAAAACTGACACTTTTTTCCAACTATATTCACTGTTGTTTCCTGAAAGTTGCCCTTGAGTGAGTGAATTAGCTAGGAGCGACCAGAGACATGCGGCCGGTAGGTGGTGCTGTTATATGCAACTTGAAATAGCTCACTAGGAATGCAACTTAAAACTTAGAAACAAAAACAAACAAAAAACGCGACCGCAAAAGTGAAAGCCAAGCGACTGCGCTGTCATTAGTAACATGATCCAAGGAAAGAATGCAGCTAAGAAAAAATGTCGGGGGGGAGGCTAATTCTCCCAGCAATAGGCCGAATGGGGATGGAGGGGCTCTAGGAAGGCGTGAAAAACACAACAAAGCCTCATTAACAGGCAAATGGTCTTAAAGACCTGTGAAGTACTCGGGTGCGGCTGTGTGCGTGCCCGGGAAGCTGACTCAGCCCGGGCTGCCACACGGGGGGGGGCTGAAGCCCTTTGAGCCCAATGGGCGTTTACAAATAACCAGCGTACAAGCACACAAGATGTGTATGACGACAGAGTAAAGCATCACTTGCATAAGGCACCATTAGTCAAAAGCGTACTCAGAGGATAAAAGGTAACCTTAAGAGACAGGTAGTTTGAAATCGTCTAAGGGCACCGTGCACCACCAACAGTCGGGTGTGAGGCGAATAATTGGATAAATCAATACAACATATTCTTCACTATAGAAAGTATTGTGCAGGACCAGCATCCTGGTGGACGGTCACAGTTTAGCTCTCAAGAAACCAAGCCCCTTGGCCCGAGGCTTCGATCTCCCATGAAGATTAGCGCCACTGAACGTGTCCCTTCCAATTTCCCAGTACGACTTCGGGAAGGCGAAGCCAGGCCAGCCCCTGATTCAGAGAGTCAATCAAAGTGATGAGGATTATGGGTAAGTAGACAGACAGCTCTGACAGTGGAAGCAGTGACTCAAGATCAATTAAAGTGACAAGCCTATCTTTAAACAGCATCGCTTAATGTTGATACCGTGGCATTCTCTATGGAAATAAGAGTCTTAGCATGAAGCATATTCCGAGCCTCTGAACAGTAATCTGAAGCCATCAAAGGCCCGGGACAGAAGCCTGTCCCCTTCTCAGATGTGACTATTCTGTCAGATTCAAGGATTTGAAAGATGACTAATGTCTCAGCTGTCACTTTAGGAAATCATAACGTGAGGGCGTGGAGGCAAGTTTCTATCGAATCACTCGTCGCTCTTTTATGAAAATGTGCAATTATTTTACCTACAGTGTTTAATAAAGGTGCACACAGCACACACTTCAAATTATATGAAATGTAAATATTGAATTTTAAAAAAAAGTGAGTTTGTTGAGCTCGGTGGCTCTCAAGCCGTCGCCAAGCAGCCTTCCCTCCAGTGCATTAAATGCTGTGCATCATTAAACACAATGCGCAGCGTGTCGACTCAGTGAACAGAGAGATTGAAATGTCTCCAGCGTTTTGGGACAAGGTCAGTGTCACCGCTGGGAATGCAGCGTGGTATTGGAAGGCGCTGGGAATCATGTTCTGGCTGCAAGCCCCTGGCGCAGCTTCCAGCTCCTAAAGTGCCTTTCGACGCTGCTACAAATGGGTGAGAGTAGTGGGAAGGAGTACGGACTCGAGTCAGTGGCAAAAAACGGGAAATGTATTTGGAGTGAAAATCGATGAAACTGTATAATTTTCCTGCACGTGAGTTAAACACGTTTGCTCTTAAGCTTACATCTCAAAAAATATGAAATTAGAATTTCCCCCCGCGTTGTTTAATGGAACCGGATGTGAATATCATGTTTATGAATTTGAAAAACAGTATCTATTTGACTGGTTTATCGATTTGTGGAAGAGAAAGAACGTGAGTCATTAGAGAGAAGGAAAAGCTGTATGAGAGAAAGTGTATGAAAGAAAAAACTGAAATAAAGATAGAAAGAAGAATAAAGAAGCAAAAAGTTTAACAGGGAAAAGGAGAGAGTGGCATGCTGCAGTATAGAGAGGCGGTGGGGGGGGGGGAAGTGGAGGCCAGCAGAGTGACGCGATCTGTGGTGGGGGAGGGGAGGGAATTGAAGCGCAAGCAAGCAAGGCGGAGAGAGGCACGCAAGGCTTAATGAGCCTTGACAGAAACCCACATGGCGGCTGCGCGCGTGCACGCTCGCGTGAACGCAAGCTTGAGGCCAGGAAAAGACTGTGGTAGCACTTTCAAAAGCCACTCACTAAATTTCTCGCAGAGCAGTGCATGCGCTGGCTCAGCGAGACCTAAAAAAGGGATCATCAGACCAACTCTTCAGTTCACTTTCTGGACCTGCGGAAGGACTCTCAGTAGACTGCCTGCTCTGCTGCTGATGCCTGCTGTGTACTCCACAAGACTGCGGCGCTCCACCTGGAAGGACTACTTTGCTGCTTGCCTAGAGCCTGCCTTGAGCCCTCTGAGGCCTGCCCTACTGCTTGAGCCTTGCTTGATCACTTGAACCTGGCACTACCAGCACTTCAAGGGCTAGTGTGCTGGCCTCCTGATCAGAGCCTTATGGACATAGAAGCCTCCTACAGTCTTGAGCCTGCACCTGGACCCAGCCTGAGTGAGTCCTCACCCCCCAAGTGGTGCCCCGCCAGTCCTGGACCCTTGTTAGTGATGCTAACGGTGCTCAGATAGCCAACATCAAAACATGTTTCGCTAAAAACTGCTCTGAGAACCAGAAGAAGGCTGGGACCAACTCTGTCGGCTTGACTTCGTGGTAGTTCCTGTTACGTTCTTCTCTGCAACAGCAAGTCCTGTTCAGCAATCCCTTGGCGAAGTGGTATCGGTCTCCTGGAACTCTCGTAAACTACAGCCTCCTGCCTCATCCGGGTGGAGATTTTCGACTTCCAAAAAGAGACTAAGTCCAAATGTAGAAATTATCACTGCGACTTTGTCTTGTGTCTTCCTACAATGACGCCTCCTCCTCGGACACGATCTGCAGCCTTGCCCTGCTGAACTTTAACTTCTCAGACCATTTTTCTACAATAAGTCTTTTAAGTCTCAAGGTAAGCGCTGACCGGTCCTAATCTACAGCGCGGTCAACTATATTTTTCGACTTTGACCCTGGGCCACTAAATGTCTGCAGTTGGCGTTTTGATCTTTCAGTCGCTAGTTTTGACCTTATACATTAAAAATTCATAACTCCGGTTCTACTGATTGGATTTTTGTCATTTTGGTGTCAACTAATTGATCGACATTTGCTCTATTTTCCAAAACTGGAATGGGCTTTTTATTGTTTTACTTTATTGCTGCTTGTGTGGTGCATAAATAGTTTAAACATTGCCTCTAAGCCTGACTGCTTTTGTGTCAAGCTACCAGAGGGTTAAGCACAGGTTAACTTAGTGACGTTTATGCTTTACTGTGACAGAGATTGAGGCTGTTGCTTGACCAGTCAACCAACAACTAATTTTCTTACGCAGGTACTCTGGCTCCCAACATGTAGGTGGAGCTATAGACCCTTTCTAGTCACATAATTGTCTGGCAGCAGCTGCACTGTCAAGCTAGACCATAAAAAGAAGTAATAAGGCAAAGGTAAGGGATAAAGAAGAATGTCAAAGATTTAAATTAATGTGGAAATATCCATAAAAAGACAACTGAGAAAATAGACTGAATTTTATAAGAGGGATCACAGGGGCTTCAGATAATCATTTATAAAAGACCAATCCCTGGTGTAAGTCTATAAGTGAACAACTGGGCTGACTTGCTGTGATTTTAGCTTGCATTACCCTCCAGTAGGTCCAGCCGGCAGATGATGTTTGTTGAGTCAGTGTTACATCGAAGTGGTGTACAGTTAATATGACATTGATTCATAGGTAATTGCATTGTGTTCTTAAAATTGTCAAACCTCTGACTCAGAAGGCTAATCATCTAGTGGAAAGGAGTTAGGGTTCAACAAAGGTGAATCTCATTAGGAGGTATCAAAGTTAAATGCAGATTGAGTCACCAATTGTTGAACCTGTGGCTCAATGATGGCAAACCTACAGCTCAATGTTTTCAAGAAGGGTATGTTGCCTTTGCTTGGAAAAATCTGAGCAAAGGAGACTTTCTAATGCCACAGATTGATGCTGGGTTTATAGACGATGTTTTCATTCTCCATCAAGGCTCCCCATGACAGACAGTATTGAAGTGGCTTGACAGCTTGACGATTTAAAGGGCAAAAGCAGTTTCAATGGAATGTAATCTTAGTATTGATCTTAACATTAGTCTTCTGGCTTGGTTCTACAAAAACCATGGGCCATATGTACAAATCTTTTTTGGAGGTCACAAATGGTTCGAGTTACAGAATCAGGCTTTTTGTGACCACAAAAAAGCATTTTGAAATGTACCCAAGCCAAATTGAGATTTGGCAACTTGTTTTTGACTTTGGTTCATTTATGCAGAACCTCGACAGCAAGAAAGTTCCATGCTGATCAACTCTCTCAGATTAAAGAACGTGTAAAAATGATGGTGACAGGTTTGTGTGCCGCAAAGAATGATAGTTTGTGAAAAGGAGCACTGCCACTTGTCTTCTCTGTGCACTGATTTCAGTTCAGGTGCGCGAAACATTGACAGCGATATAGTTCCATGCTGATTCCCTCTCTTGAACTAAAGAACACACAAACATGATGGCGACGTCGATGTGCATCGCAGCGAAAGGCAGGTTATGAACAAGGAGCATTGGGACACCGGAAATCCTGCAAGCAAGGTGAGTGCTTGCTTGCAAATTATTCACCTGCTCAGCTCACCTGATCTAACAGGAGTTCCTGAGAGTTGGACAATTGCCACAGTCATGCACGGCACACCCAGGCTGTTACAAGCCCAGTCACGGAGCCTGTAGAAACACTGCATAGCGGAAGTTCGCATCGTGGGAAGCCTCGGCTGGCGATTAATTGACCTGCTTTTCTTACCAGAGGTGAGGAATGCGTGGGAGGGGGGGTCATTTATGTGTCTGGGGGTTTTCGGGTCGGAGGACACGGGGGGCCTTAGTGCAACACAATCTCCACCCACCATCGATCATGGCTCTTTTGAGGGTAGGCAATGTTTTAAGAACAAAGATTTTGGATGTTAAATATCAGTGCCCCATTGCCAAATTGTATATAATTCTTTCTTTTCTGAGTAGGGGATTTGGGGAACTTTGACTTGAATTGACTGCATGATACATGACTACCGGTGATCACATTGCTATTGAACATTATAACAAAAGGAAGGTGGGGAACCTGTATCCCTATAGGGGGGGTTGTTATTGAACAATGTCTAACTCTCGCCACACGTGTTATGAATATGGCAGAGGGAAGAGATGCCAGGAGAAGTCAAGAAGCAAAGTTACTGTTTTCTAAAAAGAATACTAAAGGACAAATCAATGTGTCTGACAAAAATCAAGATCTGAGGGATAAACTCAAAAACTGGAAAACCTATCCAGAACAGAACTTTCCAAACGGTGAGAAGGTACTTTGTTACAAAACTATCTATATACCAGCATAATACCAAGAGGACTGCGGATCTACACTATGCCATTCAGTGGCATCTACACCTAGTGCCGCACATGGCAGTCCTTGAGTTTGCCGCCCGCGGCCACTGTATCCAAGAGCGGGGTGGGGGGCGGAGGCCGCTGCCCTAAAAACCTGTGCCGCCTGGGGAAGACCTTCCCCCCACCCCCTTTGCTACGCCACTGATACCATCCTATGAATCTCCTGACCCAAGCATGTTGGAGGAGTGGTCTGAGAAATCTATTAAAAGTTCCAGAACCATGTTAGAATTATTAGTGAAATATGCATGGTCTGAGAGGGTCAAAATACTAAAAGAAATTACACAATTGCAAGCAGATCTACAGAGTAGGAGCGAAAAGTATATTATAGATACATTTCTGAAAGAAATAGACACTAGACTAGAGAAGCTGGAAGATGATATTAAAAAATATAAACAAAGTAAATACATCAGAGACTGTGAGGACTATGAGAGAGGCAGGCTATTGCAGCGTTCTCCCCAGACCGGGCACTCGTAAATGACTGCACCACACACGGAGGGTTGTTTCACATGACTTTATTCATCAGCGTGTGAACGCAAACTCAACATTCTATACCTGTCTTCCCTTCCCAACATCCAAACGTTCACGTAATAATTCTACTGAGTCCATCCGAAGCAAAAATTGTTCAGTCTCTTCTAACTCACAAGGCACTACATCTCCTCCTTTGTTAAATAAAAAATTGCAAATGTATTCATTACATAAACATATATAGAATTTGACAATTCTTCAATGAGTCGGCATGGGGCCCTTGTTACATGGCCTGATCTGGTCATCGGAAACTGGGTCAGTGTGGTATCAGTGTCAGTGATCTGCGTTGTTGAGGTGGAAACAACAGCAATCACAGGATCCTCAACGATCTGTTTGGAACCAGTCTCTTCATTGACGTCAAATCTTGGCGAGCGATGAGCCACACATCTGAAGTACAAAGAATCTCACGTAAGGGAATTTCCAGGACACTGGGCAGTCACCATGTGTCATTTAGTGGTCACAGCAGTAAAAGGTTGACAGCCCGACGCACAATAAAGGGGCCACATTTAACCTAACAATAGCAAAGGAACACACCATCTATATTGACTCCATCCTACCATGTGACTGGACTGACCACCACCGCATCACGTTCTTCATAGCAGAAAGGGTAGTTACCTCCAAAGGCCAACCAGTGAAAGTCAAATGCTGGGTCAAAGACACCAGAAATATCAACCCACTCACGCTATCTATAACGACTTTAAGGTCAAGTCTCTAATGCAGCACAGTGGACAGCTTTCTTGAGAGTACTCATGAAAAGTTCGACAGGGCCATTGGCCTGAGGCCACAGAGGAGTGATTTTCTGATGCTTCACATTGAGATGGTTAAGAAAGTCGCTGACCTCTCGATTACTGAAAGGTGCGCCGTTGTCAGATTTCAAGATCACAGGGACACTCCATGTCACAAAAATACCATCTAATCTTTCAAGAACTTTTTCATGAGTGATGGATGAAAGATCTTCTATCAAGGGAAAACGAGAGTGTTCATCAATAACTACCATTAAGTGATGTACGTTATCAAGAGGACAAAACAACAGCAGTTCTCTCCCAAGCATGGTTCTGTAGTTGTGACATGTTTAAGGGGTGTTGACTGACTTTGGATGATAGGTAGTTGCATAAATGAAAGGCCTTCAGCTCTCTGTCAACCCTTTCATTGAGATGAGGAAACCAGACTCGATCTCAGAGAGCGTTTGGTGGCAACGATTCTTCGATGTCCCTCATGGGCCACCTCAATTATTTGTTGTTTTAGACAATTCGTGAACCTCTCAAGATGAGACCTGCTTGAGTTACAGACAGTTCATCTCTGACATTCTTAAATATCAAATATTCACTCTCCCTATTCAGCAGTCGAGAGTGCCGGTTCCAGGATTGGTGAGTAATAATGTCTTTTAATTTTAGCATTTCACTATCATGGCTCGTGGCAGTGACAATCTGTTCCAGTGACATAGCAGCTGGTGTGCTTGATTTCACAATGAAGTTTATGTAGGCTTCACCTGTCTTAGATGGATTACCAGGGCTTTATAACAGTACTCTTAAGAAATAGTCAGCAGGGTTTCGATCTTTCCCTGGATGATGTAGAATCATATAGTTGTATTCTTGTAATCTCAAACCCCAATGTTCAATACGAGGAGGCATCTTGGCTTTTGGATTTCCAAATATTGTCAACAAGGCCTCATGATCAGTCACTACTGTGAAAGGCTGTGAAAGGCTTTCCATATACAACACGAGGAAGTATTCACAAGCCCAAACCACTGCCAAGCTCTCTTTCTCAGGTTGTGAATAAGCATGTTCAGTTTGGGACAAGCTTTTACTGGAATAAGCTACGACCCGTCATTGTGCATTTGGCTGTCCATTATGTTGTGCAAGTATTGCACCTAAATTGACAGGGTTAGCATCTAATACAACCTCTGTATGGGATCGAAGTACGCCATTTCAGTGGCATTTTCTATGGCTTGTTTGATGCACTGGAAACTCTGCTCAATGAAACAACACATTTTTTAGCGTTAGTTCTCTTAGCGGAGCACTGCTCGTAGCAAAGTTGTGTACATATTGAGAACTGTAACTGGCCATGACAAGGAATGAACATAACATGGAAATGCCCTGTGGGGCACTAGCAGTAGACATAGCTTGCACTTTAGCTGGCTCAGGTGTCATGCCCCATCAGAAAAGATATGACCAAAGAATTTCAACTTTGTTTTCTGGCATTCATATTTATCAGCATTTAAGAGTTAAGCCAGCATCAGTTAGCAATCTACAGACCTGCATGACAGCCTCGTCATGCTCCTTCTGAGTAGCTACAAAATCTAAGATGTCATTGCTATAATTAGAAGCATTCACAACAGGCTGTATGATATGTCTAATGGTTCTTGAAAAAGCTTGGCAGCAGATGACACACCAAAACTCAGTCACTTGTAGCGAAATAGACCAATGTGTGTTGAAAAGGTCATAATTTATCTACAGTCTTCCTCTAGTTCCAACAAGTGATATCCTTTGTTTAAGTCGAGACGAGAGAAGACCTTTGCACATTTAATTGGGCTATAATATCAGCAATGAGCGAACCAGGATGTCACTCTCTCATAATGGCCTTATTGGATTGATGATTTAGGAACTACCACTATGGGAGAGATCCAAGGCGTTGGCCCTGTGGAGCGCTCAATAATGTCATGCTTGAGTAAGGAATCAAGTTATTTTTCAACAGCTTCTTGCAAGTGAAATACCTTTGAGCAACAGGATGCACTTCTTCATTTCTATGTAACTGTTCCTTCATAGACTTGAGTTTACCTAACCCATGAAATAACGAAGGAAAGTGACTTACTATTTCATGATGCGCATTCATGTTGTAGTTCACTGAGAACAGTCCTTTATCAGCAGCAGTGTTAAAACTAAGTAGGCAGGCACTTGAAGAGGTACCTTGATGTACATTAATGGGTGCTTGTACATTTGTTTTCTTGTGCTTCATTTCAGCCACAAATAAACCTTGATTTTTTGTGGCTTTGATGCAGCCCACGTACAGACTTTAATTTTCGATGGCGTAAGGTGTGGCAATGGAAGCAGCTCCCCTCAGGCATTATGTTTATCGAAGAATCATCAATGATGAAAGGTATCGAACATCTATTTATTTTCAATGTGATCTTCGGACAATGTTTTAATGTCTTTGGTGCATTTTCATGTCAACTTCTCTTTTTCCTCAAATGAGACCAGTCCTACAAGGGCATATCTTTTTGGCGTAAACATTGACATCACACAACTATCATCACCACTTTCAATGGAAACTGAGGATGAGGAACCTTTGACGATGATTTAGATGACAATCTACTTAGTTTGGTGTTGATTTGTCTCAGGTGGTGTTGCTGCTTGGCCTAATGGGCATGCATCGAATGCCGCTTGTGGAGAGTGTGGGCGGCCATTTTGCTTTCATGCCGTGATGCACTTTTTCCACTCTTCAGACCGCACCATCACAAAATGTTTCGCTTTACCACAGCTGTTGCAAATCTGTCCAATAGCAGGACACTTTTTTTCATGTGGAAATGACTGTCTGCACCTTACGCACAACTTATTTTTCTTGGGAGATACTGCTCAGTGTCTCTCTGCCTTTTTCCGTGACTTAATTTTTATGTTTATAGACTGATTCACTCTGGACACCTCCGGCCTCAATGTCAGCAGTTTGTTGATCAGCTCGCTCCACAGCTCTAGCAGCTGCAAGGACTCTCTCCAAGCTAAGCGTCTCTTTTAGCATTTGTCTTCAAAATAATTCTGACAGACATCCATCAATGACTCTGAGACATATAGCTTCCTCATCATTAAACTCGTTGAATTTACAGTGTTTGATGAGCTTATCCAGTCTCTCCACAAATTAATCAATAGTTTCACCCACTTTCTGTAATTCCTGACTAAACACATATATTTCATAGTTTATATTCGGCTGCTTTAATTTGATCATACTGTAATTTCACCAACTTGTATTTTCTTTCTGAAGTCTTTTACACCATTGCTAGCAAGATTTTTGTGATACTTTATTATCTTTTTGTCATCATTTTCTTCAATTGCATCAATTAAATCTTCAAATGCCTCTAACCATGCAGTCCATCTATTGTCAATATTTTTTTTCTTGGGGAAATCAATATGGAGGGTGGTTTTAGGACAGTGGCAGCATTGTAACCATTTATGAGACTGGCTGAACCTGAGGGAGGAGTCTTTACTGACATTGTCGGCTGTCCACCAGAACTTTCTTCACCACTGCTATCCCAGAGGCCCTGTGTTGTGCTGGCCATCTTTGACCACCAATGGAACTTTGAGCTCCCTTGCAGTCTCCATTGGAGTCCTTTACTTTGGTGGAGATCTGTGGAGTTGTTCTGAGCCCCCACCCTGCAGCTTTGTGGCTCACTGCTTCGAATATGGATAACTAGGTAAGCACAAGCCCTGATGCTTCTTTTGGGATTGCGGCGCTTGGAACTGAGGTCGTACAACCCACTCAATTTGGGTTCTGATGAATAACCAATCTCTATTACATTTGAAACCCCTGTCCAACCTTTGCCTTGCAGCACTTCCTTTTGTAATTGTAGCTGCTCATGGATGCTTCTTTGCTTTTGTATCTTCAAACTTAGCTTTTAGCGTCATCTTTCTGTATATTGTATTATGTTGCGTAGCAAAGCAGTACCTTTATTTGTGGCCTTCTCAATCAGTTCCTGGCCATCAACATATAGATTTCTCATCGAAGCCTCCATTATCTTTCAAATGCTTTATGCAGGCTGAGGTTGTGCTGTAACTCCACATATGCCAGTATTGATTCTGCACTTCGACTGCGGCACATGTTTCACGCATGAGCTGTTTGCTGGACCACGGCAAACTCTCTGGGAGAGCACTGTCAGTCTTCTGGTTACTTATCCCTACTCATCTCCATTTGTTGCATTCTCTGCACCTGGGCATTTATAAAAGACTGCGCCACACAAGGAGGGTGGTTTTACACGTCTTTATTTATCAGCGTGTAAACACAAACTCCACATTCTAAACCTGTCTTCCCTTTCCAACATTCGAATGTTCACATGATCAGTCTACGGAGCCCATATGGAGCCAAAATCATTCCGACACTTATAACTCACAAGACACTACAGATATTTACCTTTAGTAAGAGATACAACAGTGACTATGATGTTAACAAATCCACACAAGACCTTCCAGAAATGTATGAGACTACAGTATCAGAAAAAGGAAACTGACATATGTGACGCTGGCGAGACCAGTGCACCAGAGGGAGAAGGGAGAATGAAACCAACGACTTTTTTAGAGCAATACCGCCTCATAAGAAAGGGTCGGACAATGCCACAATGAGACAAAGTAGCCGAGGAGCACACGGGCAGAGGTAGAGGGACAAGAGGACGCAGAGTCGGAAGAACAGGAAAAATAACTAAATAGATGAAGAGATCGAAATCAACACTAGTGGGAACAATCAAGAGGGCAACAACAAAGAACTAATAACGGATGGTGGTAAATGACACTGTGGTTAAGCTTTCACAGAGGCAGCTAACTCATTACGAACTCTCTGTACTAGCACTAGGCCTCTCATTTTGCCCTATGACTAGCTGTGACTATGTATAGTCTAGCACTGATATGTTTAGAACGATTAGGAAACTAACACTAAAGAAGTGGCACATGCTCAAATCTAACTAAAATGATGCAAACAAGAACCCTTGGAGTACCAATTGCTTTACTGATCTCACTATAAGTGTTGTTGATATGTTGATTACTCATCAGGATTTAGAACATGGTGAGGCTGCTAATAATTATGTGAATGTTCCTGCTCGTCTTTTAGATGAATTAGAAATAACGACAAGGCTGCCCCTAGGGGTTTTAAACCAACATCTATATTCACTGCACAAATGCCCCATGACTCCATAGATCACTTCCATGAACAGATCAGTAAAGAATTCAAAACATTAAGGTGCAGACAACAATATAAAATACACAGTGTTGTGAGGCAAGAGAGACATGCTATTGTAAACCTAGCACAAGATCATGACATATTGATTAGCCCCACTGACAAAGGGGGCAAACATTGTGATCATTCCTAGACAAATGCATGTGAAGGAGGCTCTTAGGCAACTCAGAGACAAAGAATGCTATACTCCCATCTCTAGGGAGGAATATAATCAGATCATTGTCTATTTTTGGGCAAAATTGGAAGATTGGAAGGTGAGAGGTTTTTTGTAGTTAGAGGAATATACGTATTTCAGGAAAGATTTTCTCCACTTACTTGTTTTATACTTCCTCCCCAAGATTCATAAAAACAAAAGCATTCCACCAGGCAGGTCGATTGGGTCCTCAACAAGCATCACCTTGAAAACCACTTCAAGATACATAGATTTCTTTTTAAGAGTTTGTATCTGCATTAACCTCATACATTCGTACACAAAAGATTTCCTCCAGAGAGTAGAAGGAGTTGAGTGGGAAGAGGGGTTTATTCTTATGAACCTAAATGTCTATTCCCTTTATGCAGCCTTAGAACACACACATGGGCTACAAGCTTGCAGACACTAACTTAGAGCAAGATCTATCTGTCATTTACAACACACAGAAATGATCATGGAGATGAGCAAATGATGTCTCCAATAATATTTTCATGTTCGATAGAGAAATCTATTTCAACTCAGATTTGCCCCCATCTATGCACATTTTTCATGGACTGGTAGGAGGAGCAGATTCTATCATGGAGGATACCATCAACAATATGAAAAATGTAATTCTGTGAATGTGGTATTTTATCAACCTGTTTATTATATGGAAAGGAACAAGTTAGTCTGCTATGAATTTTGTTGACAAACGTAGGAACAACTCCATCAACTTAGACTTCACATGCAACATCAGCACCACTAGCATTGAATTCCTGGATGTGGTGATAGAGGTCACAGAGAGCAGACTTATGACCAAACTGTTTTGCAAACCCACAGCAGGTAACCGCCTACTACACACACTCAGCAGTCACCCAGAAACACTCAAGTGGAGCATATCCAATGGGGGACTGCTGAGGGCCAAAACAAATGACAGCTCCAATGAAGCCTTTGAAAGAGAACAAGAAACTATACTCGCTAGAATTCGTGACAGGGCATGGGTACTCAAAAGAGCATTGGACAGTGTCTCCTGCAGAGGTAGGGACAGATTCCTATTTCAAGATACACAAGTCAAGGACAGTGAAGAGGACAACACAACACAACTAGATTTATCATAACTTACAACAGACAATACAGGTAAGTGGAAACAAATATTAGATAAAATTATCAGAATCTTTCAAATGATGTAATGTAATGTGATGTCATTTATAGAGCGCCTGGTTACACCCGACGGTGTGTCTCCGCACTAAAAACAAGACATCCAGGGTCGCGAAAGAGATCAAAAGACAGCCTTGAGAGTTATGGTATAGACCCAAATAGCCATGTTTTTAGGTCTTTGCGGAAAGTTTGTTCAGTCAAACATGCTTTCAGCAAAATTGGTACAGCTTTCCAAGCTTTAGCAGCTAAGTATCTGAAAGAGCAAGCACCCATTCTGGCTTTCCGGATTTTGAGGACCTTAGCCTGTGGAGTTCCACAAGATCGTAGGGTACGTGATGGGCAATTGGGTGTGAATAGAGATCGCAGGTAACTGGGTCCGTTGTGCCACCACATTTTGTGGCAATAAGTAACACATTGTTTTGAACGTGATTCTTTTTGCTACTGGAAGCCAGTGTAAGGTCGTCAGTGCTTTCGAGACTGAGGATCTTCTGGAGAGACCTAGTACCAGGCGAGCTGCTGCGTTTTGAATGTGTTGGAGTCTCGTCAGGCTCCCTTTGTTGGCCATCAGGTAGAGGACGTTCCCATAGTCCAATTGTGATGTGACCAATGCATGCACAATAGTCTTTCTGGCTGGTAGAAGGTCAATCAATTTTCTTAGCATTTTAAGAATGGCAAAACATTTCTAGTTTGGTGGTCGAAAGAGAGACGTGAATCAAACCAGATCCCAAGATTTTTCGTTATTTTTTTAGGAGTCAGGATCTGACCCAGGGAAGTGGGCCGCTATGGCGAGGACCATATAGAAGGAGCCTTTCCTACAATCAATACCTCCGTCTTATTGCTATTTAGCTTGAGGCAATGATTGGCCATCCAAGTGGTTAGTTCTTTTAGGCAGAGAGAGAAGCGAGAAGCCGTAGCTTCCGGGTTGAGATAGCGTGACTATCAGTTGTGTGTCATCAGCATATGACACAATAGTCACCTTGTGGCGTTCCACAATTTCTGCAAGTGGGCCAATGTATAGGTTAAACAAAGTTGGACTTAAAATAGAGCCCTGGGGGACACCTCGCGCTAGAATCACACTTTCTGAAAGAAAAGGCTTTTTTAGAAACCTGAAAACTGCAATTGTGGAGACAGGAACATAGCCATTGGAGCGCGGAGCCTGCAATCCCACAGCTGCTAAGTCTTTGGAAATGGAGATTGTGGGAGACTGTGTCAAAGGCCGAGCTTAAATCCAGGAGGATCAGTGCGGCTGTGTGACCTGCATCCGTGCATTGCCTTATAGTTTAAGTGGCTAATAGGAGGGCCGATTCTGTTGAGTAGGAAGACCTAAAGCCTGATTGAGAGGAGTGATAGAGATCATTCGTGGTGATGGAGTCCGTAAGTTGGTTGTTATGTTGATATGATTATAGTAACCACACTTGACCCCAGACCTAGTTTTATGTACAGGAAGAGTAGATCCCTCAGACAATTACTAGTTTGCAGTGACATCACTGTGAATACCAACTACTGCATGGTCAATCTTGTGGTTTTTTTCCCTTGCAAGAAGTGCAAGGCGTGTCGATACAGCACCAGTAGAACTGAATATGAGACACCGTATGGCAACAGATCCAAGAAGATAACCAAATTTCGCACAAGAAGTTCTCAATATGTCATATATATTCTTGAGTGTCCCTGAAAAAAAAGCTATGTAGGTAACATTGTCCATCAAGCAAAAAGAGGATTCTAGGGCAGATGCAAGCTATAGATAACAAAGATCTCCAATTTCCCATGGCACATCACTTTAGTGAGATACATTATAGTGACAGAAGTAAGTTGGTATATTTCATCATACACCAAGTCCCAAAACCGATCAGGGGGAATGGAACTCTGAACCTGAGACAATAGGAATCCAGATACATAGTAGATTTGGAAACCAAAAAGCCACAGGGATGGAACACAGAGAAAAAAATGAAAGTCCATTTACAAGATGGATAGACGATTTGTCCTTCATCAGAACTCTGATTTAATGTATTATTTACACATGTTTTTCAATTTGGCCTAATCTTCATTCCTTCATGATCTGGTTTTATTAACTAATATTTTTGTTTTATTTCACAGGAAGAAAGGAAGGGAATCTCTTTGAGATGTGGTCTGGCTGACAGGCAGAAGCCCTCAACCCTTTTCTTCAAGGACAACACATTGAGATGGTGTAACACACAGATAAGATTGTTCCATTGGTCGCTACATTCTCTATGTACCATGTCATAATGATGTGCTTTCAGATTAGAGTGAGATATTTAGACGATACATAGATAGTGTATTATGTTTTGTCTTGTTCAGCATTAGGTTTTGGTGCTTTATCTCTATGTATTGTACATTTTCTATCAATTATTCAAGATTTATAAAGCGCAGCTAATCGCCCGATATGGTATCCAGGCGCTAGCAGGTCCTTGGGGCTCATTAGAACAGCCAGGTCTTGAGGGCCCTTCTGAATGAGTGAGGTGATGGTCCGGAGTTGCGTGGGGAGGCTGTTCCAGGTCTCTGCGACGATGTGGGAGAAGGAACGACCTCCATTTCTTCTTCAGTAGATTCAGGGAGTATGGGCGAGTTATAGGGAAGCAAAGCGTAGTCTTCTCGATGGTTGGTGCAAGTTGGTGCAGTGGTTAATGTAGGCGGGTTCTTGGTTGTGTATAGCCTTTTGTGCATGGGTCAGCATCTTGAATTGGCTTCTCTTCTGTACGAGGAGCCAGTGGAGTTGCCTTTTGTGGGGTGTGATGTGGGTTCATCTGGGAAGGTCTAGAATGAGTCTGACTGTGGATTTTTGTATGGTCTGGAGCCTCTGTATGAGGTGTGCGGTGATTCCTATATAGAGAGTTTTGCTGTAGTCCAGTCGGCTGGTGATGGGGGCCTGTGTCACAGTGCATTTCATGTGCAGAGGTAGCAACTTGAAGATCTTATGTAACATGCGCAGAGTGAAGAAGCAGGCGGAGGAGACAGTGTTGATCTGTGATTTCATGGTGAGCTTGTTGTCAGTGAGGATTCCGATGTTTCTGGCATGGCAGGAGGGATTGGGTGTGTTTTGATGGCCACCAGGAGTCATTCCATGTGTTGCTGTTATTGCCGAAGATCAGTACTTTGATCTTGTCTGTGTTCAGTTGCAGGCAGTTGTTCTTCATCTAGTTGGCCACATTTTTCATGCATCTGTGGAAGCTGGTTCTTGTGGTGGTGGGGTTGTCAGTGTGTGAGAGGATGAGTTGAGTGTCATCTGTGTAGGAAATTATTTTGAGACTGTGGGATCTGACGGTGTTGCCAGCGGGGCCATTTATGTGTTGAAGAGCGTGGGGCTGGGAGATGAGCCCTGGGGGACACCACAGTCAATATCCTTGGATTTGGAGGGGAAAGGTGGGAGGTGGAGGGCTGCAGGGATCCATCTGAGCGAGTTCTCTTGGATGCCAATGTGGTGTAGTCTTTCGATCAGCGTGGGGTGGGATACGGTGTTGAAGGCTGCCCAGAGGTCGAGGAGGATCAGGGCCGCTGTTCCTTCTCGGTCAAGGAGGGTTCAGATGCCGCCGGTGGTTGTGATCATGGCGGTTTCAGGCATGTGATTGCTGCAGAAGCCCTCTTGGAAGGTGTCAATTAGCTCGTTCAGCCCCAGGTGTGTCATGCGTTGCTTGTTGAGGATCTTTTCCAGTACCTTCACCGGGAATGGGAGCAGACTCTATACTAGCTTGAAATTTGCCCAGGGTATCGTAACATATGACTCAATTTGTGAATTGGTTCCAATGAATTTTACACTTGATTATGACTTCATTAGGTGATGTTCCCCCTTCTCACTTTTGGACTCTTTTTAGACATTGCCACTTGGGAGACTGTTGCACAGCTGTGGAGTGTGGGGTAAGACATGAGAAGGAGTCTATCTGCTATTTGCCTACTGGGGCATCATTTTTGTACTGTTCTCCTTTCTTGTAGCAACTAATTTAGTTGATACCATGCTGGTTCCAACATGCTGGATTGACATTATGCTTTGACATTCAGGACGCTCTACCCACTTTGGCTTGACACCTATGCAGTTATTTACCCCACACTTTCTGTCTGTTATTTTGCCCACTCGGGCTGAATCCACTTACATTTTGAATAGTTTATTGAAATGCCATATATAACATGCTGCCCACAGGGCCTGACTGTTTTGAAGTGACGATATCTGTCCTCCACCCACGCTTCAACGTATATCTTGCCCACGTGGATCTGCCCTTATTCTGACTTCTGTATCTACTGAGATATCATATAGGGCACACTTTCATGAATGCATTTATATTTGATATGCAATACTGCATACAACTTACTTTACTTTTCCAAGATGGCACCAACACTGGTAATATTATTTTCAGTTTTTTTGTCTGATGTTGATATCTAGTGATTATAAGTAGATCTCTGTCTTTGTCTCCTAATAGATCATGTGATCAAGGTCAGAGTGGCTGAAACACATTTGGTGTGTTGTGGAAATAAACATTGTTTCTTCACTTCCCCTGTGTGAGTGCTGTATTTTGTTTCATCATACTATTAGCTCCCCCAGCCATCACGCTCCTCCCCCAAGTGGTCCAGGCATTACAGGAGTTCGCACTGTGAAAAGAAAATCTATATATATATGAGATAAATGCTATATATATATATATATATATATATAATGTAAAACCCAGCAGTGGCAGTCACCACTGGGTAGTTATAGTTAGGTCAGCTGTTCCATAGGAAAAGCGTTTTTGTGTTGCTAATAACTTTGGCCCATTTGACAAATCCCCACAACACTTTCCAAAAATGTGCTCCATTTTGACTAGTTGGTGCATGGAAAGATTTGGTTTGATCCTTCAAGCAGGGGCCGAGAAAAAAGAGAGGTCCCAAAAACAAAATCCCCATGCATTTTCCATAGACTTCTGTAGGCAGGGCTAGAGCAAACACTGCTGAATGGAATTGCACCAAATTAGGCAGGAAGGTAGATCTTGTTCCACAGTTTGTGTTCTTTGTAATTTGGTGTAAATCTGTTCATTAGTTTTTTAGAAATTAAGGGTAAAAAATATTTGAATATCTGGACAGTTGGGTCCGCTAGAGTCTCAAGAGACTCTTGTAGGAGTGACAATTTAAACAGAATGTTCTGATTGGCCAGGTATCTTCATTTACCTTAGGCCACTTTGCTCCTATGGGAGTCAGACACCAGTGGAAGCAAGCACTCTCTTTGGCCTACCCTGCTCCCCTAGGCCGCATGGGTGGACCCAGAGGGTCCCCCTGGGGCCAATATTGAAAAACAAAACCGGCAATCTTTGCTGCAAATCCACAGGACTCTTGTGGGATCGTAAAAAAAAAGAAAATTACGGCCTGGGGATGCATTGGTAAGTTAAAGGGAGGGGGGCATGCAGCCCCCTCCCCACGCCATTATAGACCCCCTGGATCCCATCCCCCAGGGTCGCTACTTTAAAAAAAAGAGATGAGGGAAACAGATCAAGATGTTGCTCCCGCCTGGAGGGAGCAGCATAAACAGATTCTCCCTCCCGGCGGAAGCAATGCTAACTCCTGCAGCATGCGGGAAGGTGGCTGGGACTATGAGGCCCCTGGTGCTCCACCTGGCCCCCAACATGATGCATGGTGGGTGCCTTGGGTGGGCACCAGGGAACCCACCTATATTAAATGTAGGCCCTAGAGGATGGGGACTCTGGGGCCATAACAGGGTTTGGGAGGGGGGTCACATAGACCCTTTCCCTTAACTAACAGATTGGGCCCTGGGGAATGGGGCCCCTGGGGCTGAAACAGCTCAGGGAGGGGGGCGTGGAGCCCCCTTCCCCTTTAAAACAAACACAACCCTGGGGGATGGTGTCCCCAAGGACCTTTTTAAATGCTCTAGGAAGGGGCTGTGCAGCCCCCTCCCTTTGGAAAAAATAAAAAACATCATAAGCTCTGTCTGTTTGGCCCTCCTCTTCCACGTTAGTATTATGCAAAGGTGTTCCCACTATTTTCCAGGCTGATGGACAGAGTCTTTTCTCTACAATTGAATGCTGAAAAACGACCTGAAATCCTTGATGGAGGTGAATGCATCATTGATTTAATGGAGAACAACCTCTTCTGTTGTTACTGTCCACGACAAGTGGGTTCTTTCTTGTCACCTCCTGGTCTGAGAGCAGAGTCAACAGTTCTCAATTTTAATTACTGCAAGTATGCAAAGGCGCAAAATCACCTGCAAGCTCTGCCTGTTTGGAGGAGGAGCATCATCCCACTGATCTCAGAGCAGTGGAAAAGGGAAAAATAAAATTATCATTTTATTTTTCGTTTCTGCAGGGCTGAGTTAGTGCGGGCGGGCTGGTGGCTCAGGGAGGAGGAGTGGAATGTGCACACTAAGTGCGCAGGACTGCTTGGCCGGCTGTCTTGGGCCGGCCAAACAGTCCTGTGCACTTTGCATGTTCCTCACCCTGGCTGCATTACAGCCTGGGTGGGGAACATGCACAGGCTCCCTGCCCCAGTCTGAGCATCCAGTCTGTATTGCAGCATTGTGATTGGCTATGGGGAGCCAATCACAACGCTGCATTGCAGCGTTGTGATTGGCTCAGGGGAGTGTGTGTGCTTCCGGACTCTTCAGCAACGAGGGAGACTAGATGGAGGCGGCCGCCGCGCGAGGAGGTAAGTGTTTTTAAAAATATATATATTTTGTCACCCCCTCTCCCGCCCTCGCCCGTTCCCTGCCAGCCACCACTGATTCCTGCCATTTTCCAGGCTGATGGCCGGGCAGTCCCCCTCCATTTTAAAACATCAAAAACATCATAAGTTCCGCCCGTTTGGCTCCTCCTCTTACACGTTAGTATTATACAATGGTGTTCCTGCTATTTTCCAGGCTGATGGACAGTGTGTTTTCTCTACCATTGCATGCTGAAAAAAGATCTGAAATCCTTGATGGAGGTGAATGCATTGTTGATTTATTGGAGCACAATTTCTCCTTTAGTGGCTGTCAAAGACAGGTGAGTTCATCTTTCTCGTCTCCTGGTCTGATGGCAGAGTCCACGGTTCTCCCTTTTAATTGCTGTTGAGTATGCAAAGGCAACAAATCACCCACAATCTCCACCTGTTTGGCCCGCCCCTTTCACTTTAGTAGTATGCAACAGTGTTCTCGCCATTTTTCAGGCTGATGAACAGTGTGTTTTCCCTACAATTGCACGTTGAAAAATTATCTGAAATCCTTGATGGAGGTGAATGCATTGTTGATTTATTGGAGCACAATCTCCTCTGTCATGACTGTCCACGACAAGTGGGTTCTTTCTTGTCTTCTCCTGGTCTGTGAGCAGAGTTGACGGTTCTCCATTTTAATTGCTGCTGAGTATGAAAGGCGCCAAATCACCTACAAGCTAGTGTTTAGAATATTCTCTAATGTTGGCTTACCCAATGAGATAACAAAGGAATTTGCTTATTTTTTGGTAGTCTGTATGATTCTAAACAAGTCCAGATCACTGAAAAGTACGATGCCTTTCTGACTACTATTAATTTACTGAAGTTGCCAGAAGAACACAGTGTCAAGTTAGATGGAGAAGTCACAAAGGAGATGAATGGAAAGCACCTAGGAATGATTGATTCCCCGTAACTCCACTAAATACCTGGCCTTTCTCTTGACCAGATACTGATGACGTGGCTCTACGCCTTACCAAATGAAACAAACCCCCAACGAGTGCCCTCTGCCCCTCATCGTTATAGGTTGTGAGTAGGGTGAGAGGTGGACCCAACAATTTAGAATATGAATGAATATGAATGTGGGAGCTTGCTGGAAAGGTAGACATGGCTATGTGTCAGGTACTTCCACAAGATCACCACTACTAAGAGACCCAAATATTCCAAACTCTGATGACCAGTGGGTGCCACTGGGTATTTATCTGTGCATCTGGCACTGCATGACTTGGCCCCTTGTTCCTCTCCCCTCCCTATACTCCATACCCCAATGCCCTTATCCTCGCCACTCTGGGTCAATAATTCCCCCTTCATCCCAGCCTGTTGGACATGGTTATTGCCCTGAGACACTTGTTTCTTCATGTTTGCTTTATATTTTACCTGACGCCTTCTAATGAAAGGTGCACCTGACTGGTTTGGACTTCGACCCACTCTGATGACCCTTTGGCAATGTGCTGATATATAGCAGATGGAGGGGCTTATGGGTGACTGTTCTTCCCCCGCCCTGATGAGGTAACTTTCCTCTGACATTAACTTACGTTAGGTGCGTAGCACAAGCACCTGTTGTTGTTTTATACTAAGTCGTGTTGCCTGTGTTTACCTAAGGTAGGTGACCTCAATGTCTATATCTTTGGTTGAATTAAATGGGTTTCGCTAACTATCCACTTTTCTTTTATAGAATGTTTGTTTATTATACTGTACAATGTAAGTGTATTCTGCGTGTATGCCATGATGAAGGTTCCTCTCTGCTATTAATAAATAATTGTTTAAAATTCGTAAAAAATGTAAAGTTCTAAAAAAAACAAGAAGACTTAAGGACAAATGAAATTCTCAAAGCTTTGGACTGGAAAACATATTTTCACAAGAAAAATTGTGGTTTGGTGTGGTAGTGCTTCCTTTCCATTCACTCTCACAGAAACGCAAATGCAAAGTTCCACTGGGCTCACAGTGTCATTTCTTTCCTTCAACACCTATCCGGTCCTGTTAATAAGAATAATACATTCGTTTGGTGTGTTATTTTATAATTACAATAATGATGGAAAGCTGATTTAAAAATTCTGATCTGCCAGTAGAGAGGTGTTTAACATTTTTCCAACTGTCAGATATCGATAGTCCGTTGAATGAGTCACAGCTGTTTTAATGGTAATCCTTCGATGCAAGCCTTAATGGCACATATGATCTCTGTGTATGTGCAAGCCAATAGATATTTAATTTATGGTTGTGAGATCCCTGGATGTGTGCAGGTGAATGAAGATTTCTTCTGAGGCACTGAATTTGATTTCTCAGCCAGTTTCACTGATAAAGAAGTTTGGGACAAAACTAATTTTCTCAGTGATTTAACGTGGGAGCTGTGGTAAGTTAGAATTGTGGTAAGCTGAGATAGGTTGAATCGCACTGATGTAGGATTTGCACCCATGCCTACTGAAAAATATGTAAAGGCTACAAAATGCATCAGTTACAACTGTTCATTATCCGAAGTACTGAATGGCTCTATCAACCTCTGTGGGAATATTGCATTTTATTGCAGTGAGACAAAGTTCTCTCCTCTACCTGGATTTCATAGTTCATCTGACCTTTCAGGAAATGCCTGTTCTTCTTTCATGAAAACTGGCACAATACTGTTAGAAATGGGGGTCTCTAGTTGGCAGAGGTAAGTACCTTTGTCCAAATAGGGACCCTTGCTTCTAGTCAGGGTAAGGGGGATACACACTTTAGATAACCCCTGCTCACCCCCTTGGTAGCTTGGCACAAGCAGACAGGCTTATCCCAAAGGCAATGTGTAAAGTATTTGTACCAACGCTCACAGTAACACAGTGAAAACACCACAAAAGGACACCATACCAGTTTAGAAAAATAAAGTACCTTTATCTAAACTAAACAAGACCAAAACGACAAAAATCCAACATACACAGTTAAAAATATGACTTTCAAAAGGTTTCAAGAACTTGTACCATAGAAAACTATGGATGCGTGACTTTTCACCAAAGTACCGGTAGATGCGTCAAAGTTCCAAAAGCCAAACAGCCGCAGAGTCGGAAAACAAAGAGATGCGTCACTCCTGAGACCTTGGGGAGGCGATGCGACAGTTCTGCGACACGCAGAGGACGAATTGCATTGAATCCGGTCTGTATGGGGAGTGATGCGTCGATTCTTCATGACGGTTCCGGTCCGCGGGTGGTGCGTCGGAAGAACTTGCCGCACAGGTACAATTCTTGCTGCAGCCGTTTCCACAGCTGCGCGGCGATGCGTGGAAATTCTTCTTGCGCCGCGGAGATGCGTCGGGAAAACAGCAGCAAGAAGAGTGATGCGCCGATTTCTGTAGTTCTTTTCTTCTTGCTTCCAGCTCCCAAACAGCAGCAACAACCTCCAGAAGCCCAGAACTGGCACAGGCACCTCTTGGCAGGTCAGAACTCACAGCAGCAGAGTTCAGGGGAGCTGGGGGTGAAGTCTTTGTGTCTCTGAGACTTCAGAACACTTCAGGTCCTTGGAGATCTCCTTCAAGCGGGGGACACAGCACACAGCAAAGTCCTTCTCCTTTCCTTGGCAAAAACAGCAACTGCAGGCCAACCCCAGACACACAGCAAGGGCAGTACTTCTCCTCAGTCTCTCCAGCTCTTCTCCTTGGCAAAGGTTCCTCTTGAATACCAGGAATGATCTAAAGTCTGTGGTTTTGGGTCTGATACTTATACCCCATAATGTCTTTGTTCTCTTTGTGCAAGGGGCTCTGAGCCCAGTTAAAACCAGTTCTGGGGGGCACTCTGCAAGTGCACAACAACATCCATTCTCAGTGTGAGCCTTAGCTCCAGACACACCACAGGGGGGCTGGGCCAGCATTAAGGAAGGTAGGCACTATTCAGGTACAGGTGCTACTCCTCCCACCACTCCAAATGCAGTTCAGGCCTATTCAGCCTAGTGCTGACTCATCCAGACTCCTGGAGCCACTGCACCTCCCCAGCCCCTGTCACTCCAAAGCCAGGCAGTCAATCCACAAACAGGCAGAGGCGCACAGGATGGTTGAACAAGAAAATAGCACTTTCTAAAAGTGGTATTTTCAAACACACAATTTAAAAACCATCTTAACTACAAGATGTGTTATTAAATCCTGAGTTCAAGGATACCAAACTCCATTTTTCTATCTTATCCCTATGGGAAGATATGCTTGTAAAATGTTACAAAGCATTTCCCATTCTGTCCTATGGGGCAAGATAGCCTTTCAATAGTGAAAAACGAAATTGGCAGTATTTCACTATCAGGACATGTTACACACTCCAGTACATGTCCTACCTTTCACATACACTGCACCCTTCCCAGGGGGGTACCTTGGGCCTACCATAGGGGTGCCCTATATGTAAGAAAAGGGAAGGTTAGGGCCTGGCAAGTGGGTGCACTTGCCAAGTTGACATGGCAGTTAACAAACCTAGCAAAGGCACCACGGTGGCAGGCCTGAGACATCTTTTCAGGGCTACTCATGTGGGTGGCACAATCGGTGCTGCAGGCCCACGAGTAGCATTTGATTTACCAGCCCTGGCACACTCAGTGCACTTTACTAGGGACCCACTGGTAAAACAAATATGCCAATCAGGGAGAACCAATCACAAAAACAATTTACACAGAGAGCATATGCACTTTAGCACTGATCAGCAGTGGTAAAGTGCTCAGAGTCCTATAGCCAACAAACACAAGTCAGGAAAAAAATAGGAGGAAGAAGCAAAAAGTTTGGGGATAACCCTACAAAAAGGGCCATTTCCAACACAACCCCCTTCCAGCCTAAAGCCAGGGTAGACCAATCAATACCTCGATGGGCTTTCCGGCTTGGGGCGACAGAACATGGAACCTGGCCCGAACAGCAGGGGTCTATTCCTGTTCTACGCCTTTCTGAACCCAGTTGGATCCCTCTATCCATACTCTCAGGGCCCACTAGGCTAACCCATGGGGGACCCTTCTCCTCACCTGGGGACCCCATCTGTGCAGCGCCTAAACTTACTTTGCTCACAGATGTGTCCCAACAGGTAGACAGTACCCACATGGCCAACACAGTGGTGTGGCCCAGTCCATCTCCGGGGTGTGACTCCTGCCCCCCTCCCAGGGGCAACTCTGTCCACCAGGACAGCCAGCCACAGTGGCCACTGACCGTTGTCAGAGATGAGAGCCAGGCCTCATGCTTTTCAGGCCTCTCTAACCTCTGTGGTGTCAGAAAGTGGGGGGCAGTAGTCCCAGGTGCCTGGCACCTTTTCTCCATTTTCCCTCCTGCCAACTCAGGTATGGCATCCTGACACTGGCCCACCAGCCCAGGGTCTGTACCCTGCGGCTGGACAAGAGACTGGGGTGGGCTCTCCCACACCCTGTCTTCCTCCCTGGGGCTCTGCACTCTCCCACCTGGAGCGGTACCCCCAGAAGGCAACTTGGTAGGGGCACTGCTAGCAATCGCCCCTTCCTCCAGGTCAGGGGGGACACCCTGAACCTGGTCCACCAACCCAGGGTCTGTAGCCTTAGGCTGGACCTGTGCCTGGCAACCCAGGACTTCCGGGGGAGTACACCAACCCCTCCAAGGGAAACACACTCCTCATGAGTGGTACAAGAGTCTGCCTAGCGCAGGTCTCCAGCTTCCTGTCCACTTGACAGTACATGAAGACCCCCCCAAGCCAGAAGTGGCCTCACCAGGGTCAGTCCTGGGGTGCTCTGACCTCAGAGCTGGCAACCCCTGACCCACTGGTCCTTCCACTGGGGACTGCATCCCCCTCACCCTTTTCTCTGTACTCCTGCACCCTCCTCACTGAAGCGGTGCTGCCAGACACTAGAACTGGTGGGATGCTGGTTACAGCAGTCCTCCCCAGTTCACCTGACACTTTGGGATCCCCCTCAGGAAATGGCCTCCCATACAGACTAGGCCCCCCTCCTGGTGTTCCCTTATGGAACCAACCAGGTCCTGAGACTGGGTTTCAGGCACCTTGGGACACAGCCCACTACCACTCCTTCTCCTCTGAGACAGGACGTGCAACCCTACACCACTCCCACTACACTGGGACCTATCTGGGCTACCACAAACCTCCCCTACCTCACTTGGTTTGGGAAAATCTGAGCCCCCCCTTCAGGATCACTCCCAAAAGCTTCTTTAGACCCTCTGGAATCCACCAAAAGATCTGCCTCCAGCGCAAGCTCTCTGGAATCAGAGAACTCACACTGCACTGGGTGTTGGCGTAGCTCTGGAAAACCGGGACTTAAAATATGCTCTCCAACAATTGAATCACATAGCCCCCCCCAGTTAACCACGCTACCCTTTGCCCCACCATCCAGTGCCTCACACAAGTACCTGACACCACTCTCCTGAGATTGGAAAGACAGTGTCTGACCGTCTCTGTCACTCAACCCACACTCTTCTGGGTGGTCTCCACACTCACACACCAGGACTCCTACCATGGAAGAACCCCTCTCCCTGCACCTCTCATCTAGGGTCAGTAGAGTGTCCCTCCCATCACTAGGAATATAATCCGCGGTGTCAGTTCCCCAATCCACATCAGGGACACTGCACACCACCTGACCTACCTCATAAACCTGAACCCCCTGGTGTATGTTAACTCCCTCCTTCAAGTCAGGCGCCACATCTCTGGGTGTGTGTACTTCTCCCTAAGCACTAGACATTACATTTTTGCTGGCACCATCTGAGCTGGACTCCACCTCCAACCCAGCCAAGCTCACTTCATGAGCTGCACACATTTCTTTTTGCTTGGTTGAGACACTCAGGGCTTCAAGCCTTGCGAACTCCTCATCGAGCTCTCTCATTCTCAGCTCATATGCCAAGATCAATTTCTTTTCTTCCAAGGCATAAGCTCTCCTGCTCTCCTCTGCCTTGGCCTGGATTTCCATTTCCATCTGATTTGTTTTGATCCTCAGGACTTCTAGCTCCTGCTCCCTGACCCTTTGGTTCTCCTCCAGTTTCTCTGGGGAAAAACTGCTAGAGGAATGATTGCTGCCAGCTCTAGAGGCTGCTCTTCCCACAGGCAGATCCTGTGATCTGAAACCATCCCCTTGTGTATCCTCATCCACCTCTGCATCCTCTGCCTCCCCAGCCTCTCTGGCCTCACACCAGGCCCTTAAGGCCTTCTGTAGCTCCTCCTTCCTGGAGCTGCTCTTCATGGGACATCCAAAGTTCCTGCAGAACTGCTTGAGTTGACCTACTTTGTAACTATTTAACATTTCAATTTCAAACTCCAGTTCTGCCATCTCACTTGCTGGTATACCCTTCTGAGACATGATGCGTGAATACTTTAAGGGTTACTCAAAAATAGAATCAAAAACAAAACACAGTATGTAGTTGCGTAGTGGTCTGCACTAAACTAGTGATGTACACCAATCACTGTGGGTCAAGTACAAATACAGGTTCAAATCCTCACCGCTGACCACCAATGTTAGAAATAGGGGTCTCTAGTTGGCAGAGGTAGGTACCTTTGTCCAAATAGGGACCCTTGCTTCTAGTCAGGGTAAGGGGGAGACACACTTTAGATAACCCCTGCTCACCCCCTTGGTAACTTGGCACGAGCAGAGAGGCTTATCCCAAAGGCAATGTGTAAAGTATTTGTACCAACACTCACAGTAACACAGTGAAAACACCACAAAAGGACACCACACCAGATTAGAAAAATAAAGTATCTTTATCCAAACTAAACAAGACCAAAACGACAAAAATCCAACATACACAGTTAAAAATATGACTTTCAAAAGGTTTCAAGAACTTGTACCATAGAAAACTATGGATCCGTGACTTTTCACCAAAGTACCTGTAGTTGCGTCAAAGTTCCAAAAGCCAAACAGCCCCAGAGTCGGAAAACAAAGAGATGCGACACTCTTGAGATCTTTGGGAGGCGATGCGACAGTTCTGCGACACGCAGAGGACGAGTCGCGCCGAATCCAGTCTGTATGGGGAGTGATGCGTCGATTCTTTGTGACGGTTCCGGTCCACGGGTGATGCGTCGGAAGAACTTGCAGCACAGGTACGATGCGTGGAAATACAGGATGCGGCGGCGATCGATGCGGCGCTGCGTCGGTCTTCTTCAGCCGCGATCCCTCGATGCGGCGATTCTTGCAGCGGCGACAGGCGCTGCGGCAGTTTTTGCAGCGGCGCTGCGATGCGTGGAAATTCTTCTCGCGCCGTGGAGATGCGTCAGGAAAACAGCCCCAAGAAGAGCAATGCGTCAATTTCTGTAGTTCTTTGAGTGTCTTCTTGCTTCCAGCTCCCAAACAGCAGCAACAACCTCCAGAGGCCCAAAACTGGCGCAGGCACTTCTTGGCAGGTCAGAACTCGCAGCAGCAGAGTTCAGGGGAGCTAGGGGTCATGTCTTTGTGTCCCTGAGACGTCAGAACAGGAGGCCAGCTCACTTCAGGCCCTTGGAGATCTCCTTCAAGCAGGGGACACAGCACACAGCAAAGTCCTTCTCCTTTTCTTGGCAGAAACAGCAACTGCAACCCAACCCCAGACACACAGCAAGGGCAGTACTTCTCCTCAGTCTCTCCAGCTCTTCTCCTTGGCAAAGGTTCCTCTGGATTTCCAGGAATGATCTAAAGTCTGGGGTTTTGGGTCTGATACTTATACCCCAAAATGTATTTGTTCTCTTTGTGCAAGGGGCTCTGAGCCCAGTTCAAACCAGTTCTGGGGGCACTCTGCAATTGCACAACAACATCCATTGTCAGTGTGAGCGTTGGCTCCAGACACACCACAGGGGGGGCAGAGCCAGCATTGTGGAAGGCAGGCACAGCCCTATTCAGGTACAGGTGCTACTCCTCCCATCACTCCAAATGCAGATCAGGCCTATTCAGCCTAGTGCTGACTCATCCAGACTCCTGGAGCCATTGCACCTTCCCAGCCCCTGTCACTCCAAAGCCAGACAGTCAATCCACAAACAGGCAGAGGCGCACAGAATGGTTGAACAAGAAAATAGCCACTTTCTAAAAGTGGTATTTTAAAACACACAATTTAAAAACCATCTTTACTACAAGATGTGTTATTAAATCCTGAGTTCAGGGATTACAAACTCAATTTTTCGATCTTATCCCTATGGGAAGATATGCTTGTAAAATGTTACAAAGCATTCCCCATTCTGTCCTATGGGGCAAGATAGCCTTTCAATAGTGAAAAACGAAATTGGCAGTATTTCACTATCAGGACATGTTACACACACACCAGTACATGTCCTACCTTTCACATACACTGCACCCTGCCCGGGGGGGTACCTTGGGCCTACCATAGGGGTGCCCTATATGTAAGAAAACGGAAGGTTAGGGCCTGGCAAGTGGGTGTACTTGCCAAGTCGACATGGCAGTTAACAAACTGCGTGCAGGCACCGCGGTGGCAGGCCTGAGACATCTTTACAGGGCTACTCATGTGGGTGGCACAATCAGTGCTGCAGGCTCACTAGTAGTATTTGACTTACCAGCCCTGGCACACTCAGTGCACTTTACTAGGGACCCACTGGTAAAACAAATATGCCAATCAGGGAGAACCAATCACAATAACAATTTACACAGAGAGCATACGCACTTTAGCACTGATCAGCAGTGGTAGAGTGCCCAGAGTCCTATAGCCATCAAACACAGGTCAGGAAAAAAATAGGAGGAAGAAGCAAAAAGTTTGGGGATAACCCTGCAAAAAGGGCCATTTCCAACAAATACCATCCATCAAGAGCCATGCAATAAGATCAGATGTATCTGACAATGCCCCCAAAATACGAAAAATTGATCTCTTTTACACTCACTTTCTTTTCACAGTATTCTATTACTCAATCCAGGTCAATATGACTGCTCTATCGTCTCGGTAATTGCTTGGAAGTTTAAGACTAGGCATACTTCAGCATGAAGATAAGGGCCTTGTAAAGGTTTTCTTTAATAGGTGTGTACTAGAGGATGTTTAATGTAGAACAATGCATTGGCATCCGGGAATTATTTTCTGCCAGTGAGAGAAGTTTGAAGAAAGCAGACTGGTCAATAAATCAGAAATGAATGATGAAGATGAAAGTGTCCACACCACACAGCCAGAAGCTGAATTTGGATTAACATGACTTAGATAGATTACCCCAGTAGGAGAGAAAGTTATCATTTAGAAGGATCACATACTCAGTTGTGAGTATGTTGGGAAAATCAACACCCAGTTATAGTCACAGAAACCAGAGAGTGGTTCGAGGATGTGGTTGCATTAATGCTGGAAGTGCAATTTGATGTCAAGAGATAGGTGTTTAGTAATTATTCACCTGCACTTTTACTGTCCGTGTGAGTTGGACCCCATTTTCTTAAAGATTCTATCCCTGTGTTTCCATTTTTATATTCAGTATGGTTGCATGCGAGGTATAGCAGGGAAGAGCATTAGGTTAAAACCTGTCACTGCTTGCCCGGTCGTTTATCCTATTGACATTCCAGGTGACTATTTTCAGGTAGTGAGGCATACATGAAAATATTGTAATGTTGCAGTGATTACCTTATCATACTGTTAAGAAGCCAATAGTGTTTCAGAATAATTATTGTTTCCAAATTAACCAGTGCATTCCAATGCCTCCTCCCCTCTTCCATACCCTATCCTCCCATTCTGTGAGAATCACCCAACTCTTTAGATATGAAAGCAGCCAGCATCTCTCTGATCGCTGACGACTCGGGATCTTCACTCTTTAAGGTAGAAAGACAATTGTCCAATCAAAGCACAATTTTACAATCAAATAATGAGTTTGCATTGGAATAATAGGATTTGCAGCAGAAGCTGACACACAGACTGTGTGGCTCTTGTAGCAAGCAGTACATCAGCCCCCTATATCAGGGAATTTAGACATTAATTTACTTGTAAGTCCGTAGTATATGGTACTACATGTACACAGATCCTATAGGTTAAATGGTACTAGTGGGTTGCAGCCAACCACTAAAGTAGCCTTTTAAAACATGTCTCTGGCCTGTCACTGCTGCATGTAGTGCAGTTTTCAAATTCCATTTCGACCTGGCAAAATAAGCAGTTTGCCAAGCATAAACCTTCTTTTTATTACTTATAAGTCACCCCTAAGGCAGCCTCTAAAGGCTCAGAGGTAAGGGTGCATTGTAAATTGTATTATAAAAGTAGGATATGTATAATTGAGTTTTACTTGTCCTGACAGTGAAAAACTCCTAAAGACATTTTTCACTGTTGTAAGGTCTATCTCCTCTATTGGCAAACACGGGGTAAACATATTACTTAAATGATAACTTTTGATTGGGAGCAGATAGAGGGATGCTGTTTACACTCAAATGAATTGAACTTTAAAATCCTCTTTAATGGTAAAATTGAATTTTAAGTCACAATTCTGAAAATGCCACTTTTAGAAAGCTACAAAACAGGAATTGGGCAACCCTGTAGAACCTTTGAGGCTTGGGTAATATACAATGTCAGGTAATAGTGCCTACAAGGTATTCTTTTTAATATCAAAATCTTCAGTGATTTCAGACATAAGTTATCTTAAGCCCTAGATAGGAGCTTATTGCAATCGAATGACGAAATGAATTATTTAGTTATACAGTGAGTCAAATGCAAAACTGAAAAAAGCTCAACAGAAATAAGCAATTCTAGAAGGGTGTATACTTAATTAAGTCCAAATTTATGTAAAAAGCTGTGTAATTCATTTCGACATTCAATTGCAATAAGCTACTATCTAGGGCTTAAGATAATTTATGTCTGAAATCACTGAAGATTTTGATATTAAAAAGAATCCCTTATAGGCACGATTACCTGACACTTTTAGAAAGCTGACACTTTTTTGTCCTAACCATTTGTACCTTCTTCCAGGGTCCTGTGTCACATGACTGTGAATGACTCTGTTGTTGGGTTTGTGCGTTGCATAAGTAGGTAAGTAAGTATGAGGCTTCTAAAGTACATGAATGCCGAGGCGCCTTGGCGCTGACGTCCTATAAACAGAGCATAAAAGATCTATTTTATATATGAGGAGAAAAGCCAGGTTTTTAGTGATTTCCTGAAAAGACATTTGTCGGGTTGTGATCTCAGACAGAAAGGCATGGTATTCCAAAGCTTGCCTGCTAAGTATGCAAAGCTTCTGCCTCCCCACTTGGCTTTCTTTATTTTTGGGATGGCCACTAGTTTGGCTGCACCTGATTTAAGGTTATGATGGGGGGCATGCCAAAAAAAAAGCCTCTGAAAATAGAGGGGGCCAATTTGTACAGGACCTTATGGACCATGCACAGAGCCTTCAATTTAACCCTCTCACAGACAGCCAGTGAAGGCTTCAGATGCTATTTGAAACAAAGCTAAATTTAGGAATTTTTAGAAGCATGCAAGCTGCCAAATTTTGTGGGCATTGAAACTTCAGTTGCAGGCGATTCTGAGTTCCCAAATATACTGCATTGCAGTAATCAATATTACTGAAAACTAGGGCCACAATGACCATTTTTGGATTTCTAGGGGATGAAGGGAAAGACTTTCTTTAAAACCCTAAGTAGATGAAAACAAGAAGAAGTGATGTGATTATTTTTGTCAGAGAAACAGAGCAGCACATCAAATAGGACCCCCAGATTCTTCACTTTCTGGGCTGGAGATGGACGTGGGCCAAGATGTGAGGGCCACAATGAGGTGTTCTAAAAAGTGGTATTGTGGCCAAAGAGGATCACCTCGGTGTTCTCTGTGTTTAATTTGAGGCCGTTTTCCTACATTCAGAGTACAATATGAGCCAAACTGTTTTCAAATGTGTTGGCTACCACATCAACATCAGATGAAATTGACACGACAATTTGTGTGTCAAAGGCGTAAGAGCTACAGAGAAACCGTGTTATCAAATTAGCTTTGTCAGGGGGATGACATAGATGTTAAAAAGGTGGGGGACAAAGATGAACCCTGTGGCACCCTACTGGGAAGAGAAAACGGATCTGATAGGAAATCCCTAAAGGCCACAGTCTGCTCTCTGTTGGATAGGAAGGAGCGGAGAGTGGGGAGGGCTGTGCCTCTAATCCCAATCCTCTCTAGCCGGTTGATAAGCACTGAGTGATATACCGTATCAAACTCGGCAGAAGGATCGAGCAAAATCAGAGCGGCCCTCCCCTCTCTATCCACTAGCATCTGAATCTCCTCCATAGCAACAATTAAGGCAGATTTTGTAGAGTGTTGAGGTTTGAATCCATATTGAGATGGATCAAGTGGATTTTCAGTGTTCAAAAAAGTCATCAGCTCATCATTTATAGTTTTTTTCAAGGATTTTAGCAGGCAGCAGCAGGTGTAAAATGGGCCAATACTTTTTCGTGTCTTCTTTGTCAAGAGAAAGTTTTTTTCAAATTGGATGCACCAACACCTTTTTCCATGCTGCAGGGAAATGACCGGTGGCCAGGATATTATTCAAGATTTTAATGAGGTGTCCAGAAATCGTACTAGAGACCATTTGCAGCACGAAGGGCGGGCAAGGATCCTGGGGGGATCCTGACTTAGTGGTCTCCAGAAGCTTTTTTACTCTATCTTCAGTTAATGGAGTAAAAGTGTCAAGGGTGTTCAGGGTGCCATTTTCATTTTCGTTCGACCCTAGACATGACATATGGGCGTATTGATTACGGGAGAATTTCTCATAAACACTATTTACCTTTGCTTGAAAAAGTCAGCTAGCTTATTACAAAAAGCTTGGTCAGGGGTAAAACGCTTACTTTGATCGAAGTTAGAGAGGGTAGTAGCAATTTTAAAAAGTTATCTTGCAGATTCTTTGGCAGTGTTTATCTTTTCCGTAAAACATTTCGTTTTTGCTGATATTATTAGTGCTTTATACTTGTCTAGGACTATTTTGTATTTGTTTTTCTCTTCTGTATAATATTCTCTTCATCTTTGTTCTTGAGCCCTGCATATGTGTTTATGTTTCCTAAGCTCGGGAGAATACCAAGGGTCTAGAGGGATTTTTCCTGTGGCTTTTTTTTTTTCTGGTGCTCCTCTGGTAGCTGCAGAATCTATTCAGTTGGTAAAACTGGAGGTGACAACTTCAATGTTAGTATCCAATACTGGTATAGGAGCTTTTAGTATGGTATCTAAGTCAATACTGTTGATTTTACTGCAAGGGCAAAATTTGATGACATACTGAGGTTTGGAAGCACAGGTATTTCTAGCAGGAACAGCAAGGTTGAAAGAGACTGTCCTGTTATCAGACCAGTGCAAAGGGAAAGCTTTGTCGAAGCCTGTCGAAGAATTATTAGTGAAGATACCATCCAGCGTGTTGTGGGCCTTATGAGTGGGTTGATTGACTAACTGAGGCCAAAGCTACAAAGGCAGTCAACCAGATGCTCAGTTTCAGAGCTTTCCTCGACCTCTAGGTGAAAATTGAATTTGGGAAATTCCACAGAGGATTCCATGAAGGCTTGTACAGATGTAATAAAACTGTCTCTAGGCCCGGGCAGATGGTACACCAAAGTGCCATCGAACACAATAGTTTTATTGAATTTAAAGGTAAACATTAACGCTTATCCCTCTAAGTGGATAGAAGGATTGACCACTGCTTTAATATGATTGTGATAAATAATCACAACCTTTTACCTTGTCTATTTAGTCTATGCATGTCATTGCCGTTAGGAACCGCCATTTTCAAATCTGAATGCGATGAGCTGTCGATCCAGGTTTCAGTAAGCAATGCTAAATCTGAGGCATAGCAGTCCATAAATTGCACAAATTCGAATATATATTTGACAAGGGATCTGGGGGGATATTCACAAGAACGTGTGCTAAGTATCACCCAAAAATGTTAACGCAATTTCACACATCGCAGCGGATCGCTGGAAAATAACCCCGTGTTAACGTGGAATTCACAACACGGCGGTACCATGCGATAGTCACCTGAAACCGCGGACAATGTCCGCGATACAACCACCGCGACGGCGATAAAAACACAAACCCCAACACCAAAAAACGTGCGATGAGCCCTTTCGCGATGAGGAAATCAGCGATAAGCAGCGTCAGGCCTGCCACACACACATGGCAGGCGGGAAAAGCACTACAAAAGGAGAAAAAACACACAAACACAAAATGACCAACACCGAAGCACCATGGAGGCAGCCGGAGCAGGCGCAGAGGACGAGCGCAACCCCACAAGTACCCCGGACGATCAGCCCGGGACCACAGTGACAGGGAAGGGCAAGGACAAGAAGAAGAGGAAGACGAAGTACAGTCCGCAGGAGAATCGGATCCTGGTCACGGAGGCGATAGAACACCATCAACAACTGTTCGTCGCCTCCAATGTGTCATTGGGCACCAAAAATGGATATGGCGGTCCATCGTGGACAAGGTGAATGCCGTTGGTTAGCACAAGAGGTCAATGGACGAGGTCAAGAGGCGATGGAATGATCTCAAGCGCAAGACCAAGGAGATACTCGCAGCCAACCAGAAGGCAGCAACGCAGACTGGAGGTGAGCGCCACAGCTGGAGCTGGATGACATGGAGGAGCTGGTGTCGACAGTGATCAGTGTGGAGACCGTGGCAGGAGACGGCGCACCGGACACTGCTCGACAGGCCACAATACAACCGCAACAGGGTGAGTAACCACCAGGTACTGGGGGGATGGGGGGAGATGGCCACAATGGCACACATGCACAATCAAGCAGAGCACAGTGCACACCCACAATCACTCTGGATCATGGCCCTGATCTACACACTGTCACAATGTACATTGCCATGCTGTCTGAATGTCAACATGTACCATGCGGCCACATACATGTGGACACATTGTAACAAAGCATCTCCCCTTCACATTGCAGGGGCACCGTCAACGCCACCTGCAGAGCAGTCCCAGCCACTCTTCACTGATGACGAGGAGGACACCACCAGCATCGACACCCAAGCCCTCCAAGACATCATTGAGCTCATCCGCCAAGCACCTCCAGGACCAGGACAGCCCAGCTGCATCGAGGAGACCCCACCCACTCCACAAACCACCCAGCAGGAGGCACCCACAACCCCGGCTGTCTCCCAAGACCCCCCCGAACAACCCATGGCCTTCCAGCGCTGTGTGTTGGAGGTCCAGAGGGAGATGGCTGAGCAGGTGCGGGTGGGGTTCGACCTCATGGCTACCAAACTCGACGCCATCCATGGGTGTCTGAGTCCCATCAGGGACCACTTGCAGTCCCTAACGGACACCCACATGCCGCTCCATGGTCTCCAAAGAGCCCTGGCTGACATTGCTGGAGTCATGACTCGGAGACAAGAGCACCTGTCCGCTCAGGGTGGCTCCAGCGATCTGAGCCAGGAGATGGCACGCATGCGGAGGCTCATGGAGGACATGGTGCGGATGGAGGCGGAAAGGATGGCAGCCACCGCTGGGATCTACCAGGCCCTGCATGTTCTCATCATGGCATTGCTGCCACAAGGCGTGGCGATGATGAATGCTGCTGCCCCCACACCATCCACATTTCCGCCCCCTGGTGTGTCCGTGTCCCACAGTGCGGCAGACATTCCACCTCCAGCACCTGATGTGTCATGCCACACAGAGCAGCCGGCAATCCACCTCCAGCCCCTGATGTGTCACTGGCACACAGTGCCGCGGCCGGAACTGCACCACCCACAGGTGGGGCAGGGCACACATCCGAGGACGTGGATGGTCTTGAGTTCAGAAGGAGGTACTAGCATTCATGTCCGCCACCTGGCCTGTTGCTCCTTGGTGCCGCACATGGCCCCATGACCTCCCACTGACCCCCGATACACTCCCCGGCACTCACCTTGGACCACGACATGGACTTCCATATCCTGTTTGGTGACCAATGACACGGCGACCAGAGTGCGGACTGTACTCTTTCTCATCCTCTGTCCTTGTCATTCCCCGATGGACTCTGGCTGGCCCTCCACGGGCCCAAATTGTGAAGTGGGGTTGGCATGGCCCTGTACTGCTCCAGCTGCTGAACTCCACTGGATGTGCAATAAACATTCAGGAACGCACTGCTGTGTCATGTCTTTCATCATTCAAGTATGAATGTGTGGATGAATGTAGGGTGAGTGATTCCCCTTAACGTCAATGATGCTCATCTAGTGGGATTCCAGTCACAGTGTGCTACGTTGCCGATTGCGTTGCGGGTGCCGTAGACACCACAACAGGGACACACGCATTAGTCACTTCCTTGTCCGGACATGGACTGCACCACGCCCAGAGCCCCCGAGTCGTTGTTGCAAGCCCTGCTCTGGTCCGGCGTACGCCATGACGGACCACTCCGCTTACGCTCTGAGGGGGGGCCACATCACCACATGTCGCAGGTCTACAGGCTAGTGGTCTGCAGGTCGCTGGTCTAGTTGTCAGCATGTCATGGCCACTCCCTGGTGACTGGATGACGGACGCTCCACGGTTCTCAATCATAAAGGGCCCATGAGTTGTTGCGCACAGGGTTAGTGGCACCCGAAGCCTTGCGGCCGTCACGGGCCAACCACCACGTGGCGCTGACTCGGGTTGCATAGGGTTAGTGGTACCCGAAGCCTTGCGGCCGTCACGGGCCTACCACCACGTGGCGCTGACTCGGGTTGCACAGGGTTAGTGGCACCAAAATAGCTGAGCGGGTGTGCAGCCTGCGATGATGACGTGTGCACTGAGGT
The DNA here is from genome assembly GCA_963921515.1 of Calotriton arnoldi. Lineage (NCBI taxonomy): Eukaryota > Metazoa > Chordata > Amphibia > Caudata > Salamandridae > Calotriton > Calotriton arnoldi. Next base: position 208,063 of record CAWUFW010012489.1, on the reverse strand, counting down.
GGTCTCTGCCATTGTTGCCTCAGGACTCAGCGTCATGTGTGGGACCTGCTGGGCCGTGGTGCAGGTCCGCATGATGTGGACCATGCCATGGTGGCGGTACCGGGGCCTGGAGCTTGCACGGGCACGTGGTGTGCCCACTGGTGGACACACCGTTGGCGGCAGGTGAGCAGTGGGGCCTGGGTGTGCAAGTGCGGGCAGACAGCGCTGGGCGGCAGGAGGGGGTAGGGTGTGGCTGCATGTGTGCGCAGGACGGACAAGCGTTGTTGCAGTGTGCAGTGAGATGGACTCTGCCATGATTGACTCTGACCTCGTTTACAGATTGCAGACCTGGTGGCTTGCAGTGTGTACCGGCACGTGGTTGGAGACACACCGGTGGCAGCAGGTGAGCAGTGGTGCCTGGGTGCGTGGGGGCGGCAGTGTCCCTCCTTCTCTCTCTCCCTCTCCCTTCCTTTCCCTCTCCCTCTCTCCCTCTCCCTCTCCCTTCCTTTCCCTTTCCCTCTCCCTCTCCCTCTCTCCCTCTCCCTTCCTTTCTTTCTCTCTCCCTCTCTCTCCCTCTCCCTTCCTTTCCCTCTCCCTCTCCCTCTCCCTTCCTTTCCCTCTCTCTCTCTCCCTCTCCCTTCCTTTCCTTCTCCCTCTCTCCCTCTCCCTTCCTTTCCCTCTCCCTCTCTCCCTTCCTTTCCCTCTCCCTCTCCCTCTCTCCCTCTCCCTTCCTTTCCTTCTCTCTCTTTCTCTCTCTGCCTTTCTTTCCTTCTCTGTTTCTCTGTGTCTTGCTCCTTTGATGTGCGCATGACACACGTTCTGATTTTGTGCTTTATTTTCCAGGCTGTGAAATCATGATTGTCCCGGACGGACCCGACAGGAGTCTTCCGCATTGGTGTTTGTGTGTTGTATTCAATAAAGTTTTTGGTTGTTACTTCAATGATGAGTGACTGTTTCTCGTTCTTCTGACCACACATGTGTGTTTCTTTGTGTCATTGTGCGACGTCATCCACTTTTTGTGGCTCTTGTGTCGTGCACGGTATGTGTTTGTCCGGCGGGGGTGGTCCGGGGGGGATCCTGGGAGTGGTGGGGGTGGGTGTTGTGGCCCTCATGGGTCTCCGGGCTGCATGGTCATTGTCTCCATGGCATCTGTGGGTCTTCAGATGTGGCTCTTGGCTGTGCTCCCTTTCATGCTGCAGGTAGTCGTCCAGCTTAACACCAGCAAAAGGCAGATGTTAATTCCCTGGTGCTACCGCGGCTTATTGCCTGTTTTTGGTTCGCATCGCAGATCTGGCAGTTCGTTGTGAAAGTGGTGTTGTGGTTTTTTCGTGTGTTTTTGCACGGGAACGCCTACTCTGCATCTCATTAGGGTTAGTTGGTGGTGTCCACCGTGGAGATAAATTTTGCGGCAGTTCTCGCGGGAATACTGGCGATGTCTGCAGTTTGCACCCGCTTGTGAATGGGGTGCTAGAACTATCTCCACTTTTGGTGAGTTAAGGTGGAGATAAATCGGAGATAAGTCCTTGTGAATATGCCCCCTGGTGTTTAATAGCACTCCCAAAATCAGTTCAGATGGGCATCTTGGAGCCTTTGGCAGGAGATTAACAATAACACCCTGGTTAAATTAAAATCATAGTTGCATTTAAAGCAGCAGACTTAATTTAAATTAGCATTGGCGTTGCGAACATCCCAGCCGCTTTACTTACCCTTGTTACCAATAGCCATCAGCCTGTCTCTCGTATAGGCCTGGATGGAGAAATGACATGGGGTCCTGGTGCATGGTGCAGTCGAACCACGGATGGGCACAAACAGGCTTGCCTTTGTCGTGCCTTCGGTTCACTAGTGGCGTGCCTGCTGTGCATGTCCATTGCGCGGGCGCACTAACCGTTCCTCTAAAAGGGCTGGCATAGAGGTGCATGGCCGGCTTGTCAGTGGAACGCTGACAAGCCTCAGGAAGCCATAACGAATGGGGCAAAAGAAAGGAACAAACTGGAGTCGTGCAACCCCTTCTTACCTGACCGGCTCCACTGCATAGTAAGAGTACTGGCAACCAAGCAATAACTAAATAAAAAGTGAGAAAAGAATGGAACTCATAAAATCATTCAAAATTGGCTATGGAGCCCTTTGATCGGCACAATGTAAAGTGGGAGCCAGGGACCCCCAAAATGGCTGCAGCGTGTGCCGCACAAGGAAAGTAAATGTCAATTTCTTGGGCAGCTCATGGGATGCTGCGTGGACGCGCTACCGGTCCTCTAAAAGAGCGGGTATAGAGAGACATGTGCATGACCGGCTTCAGAGGAGTGCTGGCACGCCTCAGGAAGCGATAATGAATGGGGCAAAAGAAAGGAACAAATTGGGGTCCAGCAACCCCTTCTCACCTGACAAGCACCCCTGCAAGGTAAGAGTACTGACAACCAAGCAATATCTAAATTAAAAGTGAGAAAAGAACAAAACTCATAAAATAATTTAAAATTGGCTATTGAGCCCTTTGATTGGCACAATGTAAAGCCAGGCAGTAATACAAAGGAGGCTTAGGTGTGGACAGGAAGGGCTATCCTGGCAGAATAACTGGGAGGGGCTGTCCCCAGCCCACTTACATTTCAAAGGGCTTTGCCTCCTGCACACACAAATGAATCTGACACCAGCCCTGCCCTTAGGGATGGACTGGGAACCAAAAGCAGTATTGGCTAAAATGTTCAAACCAGCCGCACTTCCTTCATCCTTGCTCTTTCTCCTCTCTCTCCTGAAGCAAACCCCCACCACATCACCCCATTGTCATTTGACAACCTAAAACATTCTGGGAGTTTTAATCTTTAGCTATTTCATTGTTGCAAAATATGCGACGCAGAATTAGAGCCCAGTCTTGGAAACTTGGTGTACTGGTAAGTAACATGGAATACGTCTCTCTGGCTTCAGTTCAGTGATGCATTGTAGTATTGCGGCAAGAAGAAACGAAGGCAAAGGGTTTTGTCTCCAATAAACATAAAGTTTATTACTGATGAACAGACCCACGACAGCCTCAGGCAGGAGCTAGGCAAGAAGTGCCCTAGAAGCTCCACATTCTAGAATCCCCCACATCATGACAAAGCAATGACATATACAAGATTCTATAATAAAGAAAATACAAACTTACTGTTGGGATCACTGGATCTCGTGCCACATCCTTGCATTCCTTTCTTGCGTTCCCTGCGTGGAACATGGAATGCTGTGGCACTGGCAGTTGCTGCCGGGATGCTGTGTGATCGGACGCATTAAAGAAGATTAGAAATCTTACCCCGAGTCGTCTTCCTTTCATTGGCGACGAGTTGTCCGGTCCACAGTCTTCCCCACCGTCTTTTGCTCGACATCGTGTTGTTCCGTCGTCTTCCTCTGATCCAAGTCTGCTGAGCCTTGTGAGGAAGATCGCTCGAGCGCCATTGAAGTGCCCTCGGTGAACACCCGGATGTTAGTTGTTGTTTGCCCTGCAAGTCGCATCTCCAGTGAAGGTTCCGGTGAGATTTTGGAGAATTTGGGGTATTTTTGCAGAGTGGAGGAGTGTGCATGGTGACGGCCAGCGCGTGTACCGGCACGCGTCACCCTGACACACATCTCTCTGTTCTACGGAGAGCTACTGTTCCTAGGGCAATCAGCGCATGTGTCAGCACGCATTACGTGAGATGTTACGCGTTGCTAGTAAGCTTTCGTTGTTGTGGCAACCGGCGCGCATACCGGCGCGCGCCACATTGTTGGATTAAGCTCCGACGCATACAGGCGCGTGACACATTGGCAAATTGAAGCTTCTCTAATGGCAATCTGCGCATAAATCAAGCGTGTGTCATTTTTCTCTTGTTGAAGCTTCAGTTCTCTTGTACTGTACAAGTTTTAAGTGCTTTCCTTATTGTGGGCCAAGCTGTATCAGACGAACCAAATGGTTTAGGGAATTAAGTGTGTCAACCAGTGACACTGTGTTATTCTCAACGGTGACACGCCCTCCTTGTGATCATCCTGGTGCATACATTCATCGCAAAAGTGACAGACATAATCAGTCAGCGTGTCATGTATTATGGCAACACTCTCTCCATGGGCATGTCGGTGATGTGCACACCTGGTTCTCTTTAAATATATTGGGACATTAAATTTTTGTGGCGTTTTCATTTATCTGTTCTATCCTGCAACATAAATTCTTGTTGTGGTGACTTGTGGCAGCAACTCACCCATGCAAGGTTACTCTATGGATCGTGTAATTGCACCACCTCCCTTTTTACAGTCACCCGGCACTCCTCCTGTTATTTGGCAACAGTGGAAAGAAACATTTGATGCCTATCTTGAGGCGATTGATGGAGATACCTTCACGTCAAAGAAAAAAAAAGCTTTACTAGTATACAATTTGGGTGCTGAGGGAAGAAGTATTTTGAAGACCTTACCCCTAGAACTCGTAAGAACATGTGTCAGTAGTGGTGAAGAAGGTGACTCTTTAATTGTTGATGATTATGCCTCGCTTATTAAAACTTTGGATAAGAGATTTAATCCCAAGAGAAATATTGTGCTGGAGCGTCACAAATATTTGCAACGTGCTCAAATCCCTGGCGAATCCATTGATGATTTTGTAGCTGCCCTCAGAACCCTAGCTGTCACTTGTAATTATAGGGAGTTCAGAGACGAAATTATCCGGGATCAGTTAATTGAGCGCACTTGCAATAAAAAGATTCAGGAGAAACTTTTAACTTCCGAAGACCCTGATCTAGAAACTGCTCTCATTTTGGCTAGAAGCATTGAGCATTCCCAACTATGCATGAAAGAAATGAGTGGGGCATCCAACGAAGTCAAATTAATCAGCACCAAACCTACAAGTAGACCCACAGGGAGCAACACAAACATACCTAGCATTTCTTCATCTGCATCCTATTTGCCTAAACCTAAATTTGAAAGATCTGAAAAATCTGACCTCTCCTGTTACCGATGTGGTAGCAGATCTCATCTGGGCAATTTTAAGTTTTGTTTTGCTATTAATCAAACTTGCTTCAAATGTGGTAAGAAGGGACATTTGGCACGTATGTGCAAGGCTACTGTTGCACATAAGGGACAGGCAAGAACTGTGAACGCTTTTGAAGAAGATAATGTTGACTATGGGAATGATAATGTAAGTTATGAATTGTTGATGTTGTCTTCTTCCTCTACTCAACTGGATGGTGTGGTGGAAATTGCCTCCATTGTTGAACCGCACAAAAGAAAATCCCCTGCGTGTGTCATAAGTTTAAACGGAAGTAGTATAAAGTTTTTGGCTGATTCTGGTTCTCCTATTACCCTCATCAATGCCAAAGACTTTGAGAGATTGGGCAACATTCCTGTTGTTCAGTCTAATATAAAGATCTTTGCTTATGGTGGTAAAAGAGTAGAGGTGCTTGGCAAGTTTGAGGGCAAGTTGGAATTCAAAGGGGATTCAACGCTAAGTATTGTTTACATTGTAAAGGAAGGTGCGAATTTATTGGGATGGGAGGAACAGGGTGAGCTGGGGATTATCCTAGATCCCAATCATCCGGACATGGTTTTATCGAAATATGAAGCCAAACAATTTTACTCCAATCTTCCTGAGGTTACCCCTGTGCATAAGGTTACTGCGGAATCGTTATCCAAGTGTGATTGGATTCAAAGGTACCCAGAGATTTTCAACGGTGAATTGGGTAAACTCAAAGGTTTTCAGCACCGCATTGTTTTAAAGGAGGGTGCAAGAGCTGTTGCACATAAAGTGCGCAAAGTACCTTTTAGTATGCGTGGTGAGCTCAAACAGGAACTTGAGCGTTTGTGTTCCATGGGTGTAATTGAGCCCATTGAGGGGTCTGAATGGTTGTCCCCCATCGTTTTGGCGCGCAAGGCTGACAAGTCTCTCAGAATGTGTGTGGACTTGCGCGACCTAAATTCTTGCATATGGGTGAACCGCCAACCCCTGCTTAACATAAATGAAATGTTGTCTACACTAGAGGGTGCAAAGTATTTTTCTTCTCTGGATATTTCCTCTGCTTACCATCAAATAGAATTGTGCATGGACTCGAGACATCTCACGTCCTTTGTGACACCGGAAGGTGCATTTCGTTACGTACGCATGCCGTTTGGTTTGGCATCGGCTTCTGCAGTGTTCCAGCGTCTCATGGGAAGCTTGTTTAAGAACACTGCAGGAGTCGTGTTTTTCCAAGACGATATTTTGATTCATGGTAAAACAGAATTAGAGCACAATTCCAGAGTCAAGGAAGTTTTGGACATTGTCAAATCTAGTGGTTTAACACTAAGAAAAGACAAGTGTAAATTTTTACAAGATGGTGTGGACTACCTTGGACACCACATTTCTGAGAAAGGAGTTGAACCCAAAGTTAAACTTCTTGATGCCATTCAAAATGCACCTGAACCACAAAATAAAGACCAGCTTCGTTCCTTTCTTGGCTTAGTGGAGTACTATGCTAAATTTGTGGCTAACTTCTCTGATAGGACAGTGTGTTTGCGTGAACTCCTAAGGAAGAATGTGAAGTATGTATGGTCAGACCAATGTGCTTGTGACTTCAAGTTGTTGAAAGAAGCAATTGTGCAGGCACGCCCACTCAAGTTATTTAATATCAATGATCGCTGCATTGTTACCACCGATGCGAGCAATGTGGGTCTTGGCGTGGTTCTTATGCAGAAAAGATCTGACAATAGGGAGGAGACCATTGCCTTTGCTTCTAGAGCACTTCGTGGAGCGGAGAGCACTTATTCCACTATTGAGAAGGAAGCCCTGGCTCTGTGGTGGGGTGTACAGTATTTTCGCACTTTTTTATGGGGGAATGAGTTTGTTCTGAGGACTGACCATAAACCACTGGTAGATCTTTTCACCACCAGGGGTGGTGGCAGGGCCATTCCACGCATAGCTAAGTGGCAGTATAGGTTAAATGAATTTAATTATCGTTTGGAGTACGTGCCTGGAGTGAAGAACCACGTTGCTGATTGCCTATCTAGGCTACCACTGTCTGAGTCTGTTTTTGACTAAGTGGATGAGGATTTGGAAATGGTGTGTGCTGTTAGTGGGGTAGCTGACACAGGAGCTGCTATGTCGGAAATTGATTGGAAATTGGCTTTGTCTGAAGATAGAGAGATTAGGAAGGTAATGAACTTTGTGGTTCATGGCTGGCCTAACAACTCGGATTTGATTCCTGAACTGATTCCCTTCAAGAGAATATGTGACGAGTTGTCCCTTGTTGATGGGATTCTGCGTAGAGGTGGTTTGTTGGTCGCGCCTGTGACTATGCGCAAGAAGGTTTTGGATCTGGCCCATGAAGGTCATCTGGGCATTCGTGCCATGAAGCGGAGGGTTCGGGAAGATTTCTGGTGGCCGGGAGTTGATAGGTCCATTGAACACTGTGTTCGTGATTGTGGTGCGTGTGTCTTGAGTGACAAAACTCAAGTAACCTATCCCTCTCCTATCAAACCCATAGTTGTGGAAAACTCACCCTGGTGTAAGTTGGCCTTCGATATTGCTGGTCCTTTTGGGGGTATGGGTAGTTCTCCCAAATACGCTTTGGTGCTGATCGACTATATGTCTAAGTGGCCAGAAGACAGGTTTGTGGATGGTGTAAATTCTGCAACGGTCATTAATTTCTTCAAGGATGTTTTTCTTCGGGAGGGTTTTCCAGAGGAGTTAGTGACTGATAACGGGACTCAGTTAGTATCTGTGGAAATGCAGGAATTTCTGAAAGTGCATGGCATCAAGCATATCCTCACCTCTCTCTATCATCCTTGCAGTAACGGTTTAGTTGAACGCTTTAACCTTGTGATCAAGGATCAGTTACAGTTAGCTTTTGTCAACGGTTTGCACTGGAAGGAGGCGATTTCCAACATGTTGTGGGCAATGAGAATCACCCCACATTCAAGTACTGGCGTGTCTCCTTTCACCTTGCCAAGGGGTAGGGTTGCAGGTTCTAAGCTCAACAAAGATTGGATGTCAAGGAAGGAAGTGGATCTGCAGAGGTTGGGCATGGTAGCTGATGTCAGGGCTGCCGCCCAAGCCAGGTATGCATCAGATTGTGCCAGGGCATCTCCAGTACGTCAGGGAGACTGGGTGAGAATCAAGAAACCTGTTCTCGTTCGCAAGGGATTCTCTCGGTTTTCCGATCCAGTCAGAGTGAGAGAAGTAAGAGAGCATGTTGTAGTGTTGGAGAATGGGAAGATCTGGAACAAGTGTGCTGTCTCAGTGGTGCCGGAGTCAAAAGCTGAGTTTGTGAAAGGAAAACTTGGGGTTTACACTCCTTGCACGACTCCGCCTCTCATGGGGGAAAGTCCAAAGGTTTCTGTTCCTGTCAGGGAGGTTGTTCCCCGAGCAAGCTCTTCTAGGTCAAGGGTTGTTCCCTCTAGATTCCGGGACTATGTTAGGTATTGAACATTCTCGATTTATTTTTACCTGTCACCTGTATATCTAATTTGTTTTGTTTTTATGTTGATAAAAATGTTCTCATCATTCTCTTGTTTTGTATGTGGAGGAAGGGGGTGTGTTGGGATCACTGGATCTCGTGCCACATCCTTGCATTCCTTTCTTGCGTTCCCTGCGTGCAACATGGAATGCTGTGGCACTGGCAGTTGCTGCCGGGATGCTATGTGATCGGACGCATTAAAGAAGATTAGAAATCTTACCCCGAGTCGTCTTCCTTTCACTTACCTATAAAGTAACTCACATACCACATGCATGCACATGCTGCTATCTGGTCCCTGGTTCGTATTTAGCTTGACAGCCTTTTGGTGATACTTATGTGGCTCAGTCTTTTGTTTAGATTTCTCCTAGCTCCCAGACAGTGGCTTTGTTAAGATTAAAATATGCAATGTGGCAGCACAGGAGGACTTAAATAAGTTACAGGGAAACATGAATTAGGGCATGCTCTTTTGCTCATTGAAGGAATATACATGCAGCATCTGTAAAAAGTGGCCTTACACTGATGAGAAGCTGGGCGTACAGCAAATGACAAATTTGCGTGCCCATCGGAAGCTCCTGCGAGGGGCTCCTCTTATAAGGGAAGTAACATTCACCTCTGTTCACAGCAATTGTGCCTTGTGACACATCAGTAGCCATGATTTAGGCAGCTGAATGCAAAGGTTTTTCATTCAGGTGGGATCCACTCACCGGTCATCCACCAAGTTACACATTATAATAGCTATCCACTATCACTAGGGCTATCAAAGTGTACAAGGGTTGTCAGGCCCTGTCAATCTACCTGTCTTTGGGTGTATTGTGTTGGCACAGGCATACCCTTACTGACAGTATGAGGGTATAAATGAAGGAAGAGGTATTTAGGCATTCGTTCGGTAGAGGCATATAGGCAGGGGCTGAAGTACTAAGGTATAGGTAGGGGTAGAGTCCCTGGGGTAAAGATAGGACTAGTTCTCCCATGTGTTTTAACTACAGGGTCCAACATATAGTTTTTACTCTCTCCCATCGTCCCTGCCAAAAAGGGATACCTTGGGGCTGTATGAGGGATTTATTTTAACTGTAAATAAAACCCAAAACAAAAGTATTCAAAGAGCTCCCTGAAACACAGTCGAGCCCACCCTGACTTTAGGAGTGAGGGTGAACCCGACGATGAAGCATGCCACTACTAGGGTGGGTGAGGGTTACATTTAAAAAAAGGTTTTCCCCCTTTTTCCCACCAAGTGTGGTGGAGTTTAGGCATGATCTATTTTCCCTCCTCTCAAGCACTGCCACCTCTAGGAGAGGAATAATTCACTGGTTATTGTATATAAATATGGTAGACATATTATGGGATAGGCAGGGGCTGAAGTACTAAGGTAGAGGTACTGGTACAGGGAGGACTAGTGGCGCTGCAGTACTAGCACTAGTAGAGTAATAGGGTTCAGCTAGGTATATACGTACTGTACTTGAGGCACTATTATACCCTAATAGGCCCTACTTCACACCTGTTTAGCTGGACCACAGGTTTCCTTTGTGCAATGGTATTGACGAATGTGCAGAGATCTGAGAATATCACTCCTATACCTCCGCTTCACCCTTCAAGCTCTCATCCCTCCCTGATCACACTGATCCATCTTCACATTTCACCCTTCTTACATCTCTTTGTCCCTCCTCTCATCCCTCCATCCTCACATCCTTCCCTCCTCATATCTTACACTCATTGCATCTAGTCCTCTTTACACCTCACCCTCCTCATATTCCTCCCTTCTTGCATATCCCCCTACTGGCACCTGTCCCTCCTACATCCCTTACTCCTCACCTCCTACCCCCGTTGCATCTCTCCCTTCTTGCACCTCTCCCTCCTCACATCGATCCCTTTTCACATCCCTCCCTCTCCTTTGATACCTCTCTCCACCCACCACTCCCTTCTCACATCTATCCATCTCCCTCTCTCTTCACATCCCTCCCTCCTCACACCTCTCTCTCCTCCACCAGTGGAATTCCCTCTGCTGCTAGAATACATAAGTGCTGGACATTGGTTTACTGGTTGAGGGGGTGAAACCCTACTGTTAGAAGGTGGTTCTGACCATCTGAGCCGCCCGGATTTTTCGCTTTTTGAACACCTAATTGTTGAGCTTTTACTGTGGGAGAGCCTCCTAAGTTGGGACTCACCCACAGTGAACTCATGATGAAAGAGACTGCATGTGGATTTTACCGGTGTCCCCCTGGTGAGAGTAGGCCGCTGCGCTGCAGCCGGAGTAAGGGGCACCGGGCTGGTTACATGCAGACACGTGTGTACATGCGTGTGCACACATGTAGGGGCTGCGCAGGGGAGATTCCTGGCGTCCGCAGCCCAGGAGCAGTTACAGATTGAATGGGGTGGCAGGAATTATGCAGAGCTGGGTGGTGACATGGAATAGGCTTTATACAATGGGAAGAAACATGTACGGGAAAGTCAGTGTGCTTTACTGTTTTCACTGAAAGACCACTTCATTATTCTCCTATGAGGATGGGGATCACATGGGATAGGTTCACTTCCCTAGGGCCTACAAATTCCAGACACGCACTAAAGTCCACTGTAACTTAGGTGAGAAGTACTATTCTGCAGAGTCCAAAGTCATATCTGTACTGCTTTTGGGTCATCCAGAAATGTCATATTCCTCTGAGTCAGCTCATAACCAGAGCCTGGCTGGGTGTGACCCTGCCAGGCTGGATTAATGACCTTCCTCCCCAAACTGAGGCATCAGAGGCCTAGCCCTTCATGGCAAGCATTCCAAGGGCGAAGGTCTCCTCTCAAAGAAGAGAAGAGAAGATGGGTGGAGCTACAGGTTAATCCATCAGCAGCTGTCACCTGGTGCCAGGCACCAAGCTGCTCTGGAGAGAAGGCAGCAAGGGGGGGAAGGGGCTTTCAGAGACCTTGTGGCATTAGACCCCTGGACGACGCCATTTTGAACAAACCCAGAGGCCTGAGCAGGAAGGAGGGAGCCGGGGCAGAGAGGTTATGTGTCGCTGCTTCATAGGGCAAGCAGAGACTTCCTGCCAGCACCCTCCAAATTCTTTTAAAAGAGCTTGCACAGGAAGAGGAGCTCTCTCTGGGGTGTGGTCTGCTGAGGAAGACTGGTGCTGGAGCCTGGCGCCATGGGAAGCTGGAAGGAAGAACCTCCAGACTGGCCCAGGACCCTGACTTGCACCACAAGGGGAGACCAGGACCAGTGAGCAGAAGCCTGGGCCTCTGCGCAGGGAGAAGAGAGGCCCAGGGGGAGAGCCAGGCGCAAGGCTGGCATAGGGAGCCAGTGAAGACCATGCCCTGATGGATTCACCCTCCCTGAGAACAGGAGGGCAAAAGAAAGTGCTCTCAGTGGCTGGGGAGCGCCACCAGGAGCAAGAAGAGGCCAGAATGGAGCTGATCGGCCGCCTGGGGGCCGAGATACGCCCCGAAGGTAGGCAACCTTTGACCTCTGCGAGGACCGACGATGAAGCGCGTGGGGCTCCGCCGCCGGTCCAAGATGTGCCCCCGGGTGGGTCAGGTCCCGGGGCTGCCCCCGGAAGAAGTAAAGCCGGGGAGCGCCATCGCGCTCCCCGTGAAAATGCCAATGCGGGGTGCCAGGAGCCCACCCTGGCCCCCGGTGACATCGGGGTAGGGGAGTGCTGCCGCGCCCCCTCGAAGAAAGTTCGGGGGCCCGGGACCCCCAACTCTGGGCCCCGGTGATGGCGGTGAAGAGGAGGGGGCAAGCCATCGCGCAACCCCCCTCACGGGGGAGATAAGCCGGGAGCGCCGTCGCGCTCCCCGTGAAGATTCTTCCGGGGCCCGGGACCCCAACTCCGGGCCCGACACCAGGAACCCAAGTCGGGTGGCGCCATCGCGCTCCCCATGAAGATTGCCTCGGGGGCCCAACCCTGGGCCCCGGCGCGGTGGCGAAGGCGGGGAGTGCTGTCGCACTCCCCCACCACAGCGGGAAGGCGGGGGAGTGCCGTCGCACTCCCCGAGGACTCGCTGGAGGGGAAGCAGCCTTGTGTCTGCCCGCAGGAGCGGGCAGACCAGAACAGAGAGGCTGGCTCCCGCAGCAGCACGCAAGGGTGCTGGCCAGTTGGGGAGCAGGCGGGAGCCACCGGGGGTGGGGTCCCCAAGCGGCTCTCCAACGAGGCAGAGAGGCGGGGTGCCCGGGTGGGTCCGGGCCCCGAAAAGAGGAGAAGAGCGGCCGGGGGTGGGCTCCCGAGCCGCTCAAAGCTCACCTGGGCAGGCACGGGGTGCGGGTGGGACCGGACCCCCACCAATGGGCAAATGCTGCGCAGGGCCGCCATTGACAGCATGGCGGCTCTCCCTGGAGCAGCGGGGGAGCCGCTCATCAAAAATGCGAGAGATGGGGGAAGAGCGCCCCATAATGCATTGCAGAGCCTGGTCAGGCCTACAGGAAAATGCCTGTTTTTCAGCGTGTGTTGACCCCAGGAGGACGGGGTCACCGCCCAGTGAGTGCAAAGGTGCAGTGGGAGCTGCAGGAGCAACGCAGTCTCCCCCAGCATGAAGAGGTAAGGTCCCCCTGAGTCTCTGGGGACTCCAAAGAAATAACCCCTCAAGGGCTCAGCCAGCAGTCATCAGCTTCCCGGGGCTGGAACTTTTGTTCTACAGTTGGGGGTGCGTTAGGGACTGCCTCAGGGTATGGATGGCTGTGCTGGGGATGTCTGGAAAAGGGCATCCCCTGGAGGTGAAGAGGTGAAATTGCACGAGAAGTGCATTTACCAATGTTATTTCTTTTAGAGGGACTGAAAGTCACATGTGTAATGTGAAGTACCTGTGTAAGGTGAAGTCATAAGCAAAGTGGGGTTATGTTGCTGGACATTCCTGCTAGGGTGTCTGGCTGTATATGCGTAATCCTGTGATTTTAACTGTGATGCCTTTAAGGGATGCCCAAACATGTATTCTTGCTACTGCGTTAGGTGAAGGACAACCCAGACTGTTAGCCCCTAAGATGTAGAGGTGTATACTGTATGGTCAGTATGAGATGCTCAGTCAGGGTTATGTGTCACCAGGGCAGGTGTACCTATTTTAAATGCTTGTTGAGATAATGGGGTGGGTCGCCACTGGGATAGTGCCAGTGGGCAAGGCCCTCGCGCTAGGTTGTGTCAACCCACTGCATTAGGGGGCAAGATGATGTGCATACATGGGAGTGGTGGTACTAGACCCCACCCCCTTCAGGAGGGGTGGGAATGTTATGCAATGTTACAAAGTAATTCCAACAGCTTATGGATATTTGTAAATTGGTGCATAGTTTTGAGTAGGGTTTGTGTTAAATAAATGTACTCTTCCTTTTATAAAGCAAAGTACAGACTGGACAATTAATTATTGAGTGTTATTTCTGCGTCCTGGGACATGGCGATTACTAGCCTACACCACCTCCCTTGAGTAAGCCTTAGACTGCTCTGCAACGCTACCCTCTGAGAGTCAAGCGCTACAATAGGGTGTTTGGTTCCCAGTGAAGGATAAATGTGACATGTTATTTGTGCAGGCCTCACAGATACTGCCTCGTTTTCCAACACCTACTCAAGCAACAGCCACAATTTCTATGAGGATGAAGTCTCAAGCAAATCCCAAATTAACCTGTGCTCAACTCTCTAGTAGCTTTGCAGATGAGTGCCGTTGGCTGTCATTTATTTCCACGACGACTGACGTAGTCGAAATTTAAGTGCTGCAAAGGCACTTAGTTCTGTCGTCTTACTCGAAATCTCTCTGCCCTAAAACCAGCACTGTCACTAACATCCCACCAATTCGCTAAATACCCCCAGGAGGCTGGTAAATGAGTGGTGGCATCCTGATTTTGTTCCTGAAGGCCAATTTTGCAACACGGCTACAAAATCGGCACCAAGCAACAAAATCAGCACCCAGTAACAAAACCAGCCCTCACACTTCCTCCCTCCCGGTAAATAGCCCGTGCCTGGTACCTCCAGCCCGGGCCTGCCTTCCCTGTATTCTGTCCTCAGACAGTTTAGAGCCTTGACCAGGAGAAGAGGAAGAACTTTCTAGAACCAGTTGTGGGGATAGGAAAGATATTCTCCCTGCACAAAGGGTGGCACCAGGTAAAAATATTGGGCTTCCAGGCCACTCATCAGGATTCTCCTGGACCTGTAGAAGTTACAGAAGAAGGACTGGCCTGCTGCTGAAGGACTGCCTTGCTGTATGAGAAGGAAGATTAGATCTGCTTGCCTTTGTCCCAGGCTAACCAGAGTGACTCTAAGGGTCAGTTGATGACCTCCTGTGTGAGCTACAGGGACACAACTTCAGAAGCTTCCCTGCACCGGTCTACCTGACCTACTGTAACTGGACCTGCCTGGACCTGCAACTGGACCTGCCTGAGCCCATCTGCTGATCCCCAAGAGGTGCCGCCCAGGTCCTGGACCTTTAGCTGACATCAGAGTGTACCCCTCCCTGCTAAACTGTGGGTTCCATCAGATCCGATGCAGCGAGATGCAACTCGATCCAGGATCTCCCATCACAGCCCTCACAACTCCTGATTGGAACCGACGCAGCATGATTTAACTCGACACAGGACCTGGCCCGGCAGCACCGCGTAGCTCCTGATGAGAACCGACGCAAAGTGACTGGCATCAAGGGCATACGTTGCAACTCTCAGCGGGACTAACCTGGTCCCGGTATAAGGCCTGCGGTTGATTGCGGTGCGCCTGAACTTGTGACTTTGTCTTGGTCCAGCGCAACCAGATAACCACAGATGGCGCTTTGTGATTTAGGTGCTACATTCACTAAAAACTTTTAAATTAAAGATCTCTGCTTCAAATGCTTGGGTTTTTGTTCTGCTATCATTTTATTTATTAAAATGTACTCTATGTTTATAAATTGGTTTGGGATTTTTCAGTGGTTGTGTTTTCACTTTATTACTGTTTGAGTGCTACATAAATACCTTACACATTGCCTCTAAGTTAAGCCTGACTGCTTTGTGCCAAGCTACAGAGTGTTAACTACAGGTTTATTTATTGAGATTTGTGGTTCACCCTGACAAGGATTGTGTTTATTATTTGAGTGAATCTGTCACCCCCTCTCAACTAATAACCCTATTTCTTACACATACTAGCGCCATTATTTAGAGCTAACAGTGTTCTGTATAGCTCAAGGGATCTACTTGGCTTATACAAAAGATCTTTCCCAGGGCATTTTTATGATGCTTACCTAAGCCAACTTCAGTAGGATAGCTGGTAAACGTTGAGGTCACTTTGAGTTACTGACCACCAGATCTTGAATCTTGTCACTAGGTCTGGTATCTGGGTGTTTATTCTTACCTAAAGAAGGCAGGTAGTTGGTGTTGTTGTTGGCACCAAAGGACTAGGCTGGGATATCTCGGTAGACTCTATGGTCCCTACAGCAGTATTTACAGACTCGGTTTCACAATTAAGCAATGTAGGAGATGTAATAAGACCACACCTAGAGACATTCTCATTTATTCACTCAGCTAAGAGAGGCAGAGACAGGGGAGTCCTTGCTATCCATGCATGGGGAGTGAATAGTGATCGATGCATCCTCCAGTGGTGCAGTGTCTGGTACATCTCAGTAAGACTTGATACAATGTAATTTTCACATGGGTGGTGAGGAAAAAAATATTTTATAATTTGGCAGACGCTGGGCGTATGTCTTTATGAATGGAGATCTCCTGTAAAAATGTCACAATGCCTATTTTCAAAAAATGTGCCTGATTTCTCACAAGCTGCCCAGATATTCAGGCCTATAAATCTAATGGTTGATGTAAAGCCTGTCAGCTAGGACAAAGAAGAGAGCTCTAGTATAGCAAGCATGGGTCTGAATTGATTGTGTGTGTCTGGTTTGGGTGGATGATTTGATTACCCCATCCTCCCTGTCATACCTCCTTACCTCACTGGAGGAGCTTTTCTTGATGGGTGAGGGGCGAAAGAAATCATCAACACTTAAGGGGTTGGCGATGTTGAGCCAATGGCTATGCTCTTCCTTTTCCCTCTTACTTGACAAATGCATGTGTGCATCCTGCTGAATCAGCACTTCAGTGTTTCTGAGGAGCAGGAGGTTGTGGGGCATAGAGTATCTGATACTGACAGAGCCACAAAAGTAGAGTTGATAGCTAGGTCCTCAGGGCAAGGAATGCAAGTATTGAAAAACAGACAAGAAGGAAGTTCCACACACATCAGCCATTCCAATGGACTGGTTTTCGATAAATCTGGAAATGTTTCCGTGCTTGAAGCAGATGGGTTAGCAATGAGAAGCACCCCTTTTCATCCAGATACATTTGGAGTGCAAAAAACACCTGACAAAAAGAGAATCCTAGGGATACGGCTACCATCAAGGGATCCGCAGGGTTAACCCTCTGTCAGATAGTCTTTGCGCTCTCCAAGAAATGTAATGCTGAAAATTACCATGATGTGATTCCTTGAGGCAGCGGAGTAATGGGAACAATTTTCACCAAAGGGATTCCCTGAGCACTGAAGAGGGGGATATCAGAGACTACCTAGACTGCAGGCACCACTGACTCCTCACCTCTAGCCTTTAAACCTGCCACTTAAAAATTCGGCTGTAAATACTACCATCTAATTCCTACATGTCCCAGATTTGGCGGGCTGAAGATAGATTCAGAGGCGTGGATACATCATCTCACTTGCGGCCTCCACTTCAAAATTGTAATTGGTGTTTGTGAGGTGGGTGGTGACACCTTTGCAGAGGGAGGCACTACTCAAATTCTAATTAGTAGCTCTGATGCAAATGGTGGTACTTGCCCGAAGGGAGGCTACTGCCTACTTTCACGAAGGTATTAATTGGGGCTTCTGCGTAGCCTCATGTTGATGACTGTGATCGATTATTAGCAAGAGTCACAAATCAGTGCTCAGGTATTACATGCAGAAAACCGGTGGTAGCAAAGAAAGTAGTTTAAATAAAAGATAGGGATTCAATAAAAAGTTTGGACTGCCTTCTCCCAGACTGAAATGTGATTTTACTGGAAAATCATATTTCTTCATTTTGGATCCGAATGCAGAATTTCATGTCTGTACATGATCCATTTCTTACCAGAAGCTACCATCATAAAACCAGCATCTCAATGAAATATTCATGTTACAATTTTAGGAGAGATGGCTAGAGATTTGCTGCTAAGCTTGTCACCGAGATGTCAGATTATGTAGCATTTTTCATGGAACGGACGCTTAATTCTACTCCATATCAGAGTTCATAAATTAGAAGCCGGGCTTAAATCCCTTCTTTGTTTAACTTATAATGTGTCAGGTATGACCTGCTCATGGCTGCCATTGTTAGCTGGTTGGCCTGTGAAAAAGTGGCAGATGGATCCATTTCACAGGCATTATGCTGAGACACAGAATGGACACTGTCTTCCAACATTGCACATGTCCATGGCCGGACTGGCTTATAGGGCAATCTGGCACTGCCCAAAGTGCTGCTCTGACATGTCAGTGTGTGGTCCCATTTTCTGGCTGCTTGTGAGCCTGTTTTATGGTCTTTTGGGCTATTTTTTTCTTTGGTATTGCAACAAATATTGCCTGCAGCGAGCACAATTGTATGCACTCACCCATATGTTGCACAATACATACTTAGATTGCCCTTACAAGTTCAAAACTGCCTTGTTTAGCTATATGATTTGATAATGGGGGCCACTTTTATTTTGGTGTCCGGGCCTATTTTCTGTCTCAGTCTGACCCTGTACATGTTTGGTAAGCTGAAAGGCAGTCTGTGTTTTTTTGCATCTGAGGCATCTAAAGTTCATACATTTAACTCGAAATTTCATTAAGTTAATATGAACTTTAGACAGAACGAGTCTTTAATAGAGACGGGCAGTCTCTGCTCACTGTCTAATGTTCATGCATTAACTTGGAAACGTTCTGAGTGATACCTATGAACTTTAGACTTCTCAGGCAGGAAAATGCAACTGCTCAGGTCTGCGCTGATGTGGTCATGATAAGACCCCATAGTTCCAGGCGCACACATAAAGTGAAAACCTGAGAGGAAATTTGAAAATCAGGAAATATTCTTAATAATAATGATGTGTCCTTCTGTTCATGTTTGCCAAGGATACTGAAGACAAAAATATTATGGTTGACTGTGACTCTGGTTTTTATATAATGGCATATAAAACACCTAGAAGCCAATTTTCGTTGGCGCGATTCTGAAGTACTTTCAACATTGTCCTAATATAAATTCCTGAGATCCATTAAGTGCATTAAAAAAACATATTAAAACATATGATGCTGTGCGCAAAGGGGCGGGGTGAGATAGCATGGGGAGGATCAGAGGCATGGCTAAAAGAACAAAAGATTCAGTATTTTTTTCTATCAGCTTCAGGTAACTACATATAAAATAAGGCACAACTTAAATGTAAAAATAAATGCAAGTTAAGTTAATCAGTGGAAAATCACTGTCATACATTTTGAAACCTCTATTAGTTGATCCACTGCAGAGGTCTGTGTCTGCAGCCAGAGAGCCAAAGAATTGAATCTGTGTTGGTGCAGTGGGGAACAGTGACTTGTGTATGTTTAGTTCTATGAAGCCTCGGTCTGTGGCAGGTAGGAATGTGACTGTGTAAGTCATTATTTTAAACTTGCAATACACACACTTTAAGATAGGCTTCTACAAACTGTGCAAAAAAGTTTAGGATCAAACAGTGCTTCTAAAATATAGATTTAGTACCACTCAGACTGTACATAGTGCAATCTTTTTATAACTGTCCTTTAAAAACACACATTTCACAGCATAACTGGTAATTTCCTTGCAATGCCACTTAAAAAGAATAAATCTGTTTTATTAGGAAAGTTCAAGTGATTCCATCAATTAAAGCCCATACCGGCTTGCAAGCACCCTTTACATTTGCAGATTGACCAGTTGTGCACATTTACATTTCTTTCAGGCAAGCAGGCAGCCGGGCAGGATTGCTTGTTTAGCTGTCTGCCACTCCCTCAGTTTCACAGCACAGGAGAGCCTTACATTTCAGCTAAAGCATTTCAACTCTCAGAATTAACCAACAAAATTTAAAAAAGTATGGGCACGTTGTGCCCCTCGCATAGTGCCCATTTCGACCGCTGGATCAGTTCAACGGATCTGGGTTTTCTCGTCGTGCAGTTGAAGAGGTGTGGAAGTGTTGCCAAAACATGTTTTTCAAATATAAACAGCGACTTATGACCGTTATTAATAATTTGTTACAGTGATTTTTGACTTTTCCTTTGCTTTTTAAAAAGTATTTAAATTTAACAAATCCCACTGTGGAATGTAGCTTCAGTAGCCTGGTACTTGGGCATGATAGAATAGTAGGATGCAAAGATTGTTACTGTGTTTTATTAGTGGAAAAGTGATTTCTAATCCATTTTATCATTGTGCATGTTGAAACTGCAAATCAGAAGTATACATTACACATGCTGTCCTCACAGCAATAATGTAGTACAATGCCTTCCTATAATATCCTGCAACTTCTCCTTGTTGATGTGGCTTAACGGCTTAAACGGCCTACTTTGAAGCTGGGGAACCAGGTTCGAGTCTGGCTGGAGGCTCAAGCATTCTGTGATTCTGGGCAAATCACTTAATCTCCCCGTGCCTAAAAATGAATGTGTCCGTCTGTAATGCAACTGCTGCTCATGTAAAGCGCTCTGATACCTTCGGCTTGAGTTCGCGCTATAAAAAACTGCAAAAAAAAAAAGAATGGATGGATGGAGACACACAGGTGAAACTAGTGAATATTAGTGAAAGACACTGCGAACTGCTTGAGGATTTAGATAACGAAGTGTCACCCAGCTCTGCCTTAGTATGTAAAACACATTCGGCTTTGAAATTTGCAGCTATTAGGGTTAGCAGAAGCCTTGGGAGCAAATATAAACACTACAGAGACATTCCAAGCTGCAATTGCAGAATTATTAAAATCAAAGGAAATGAGAGTTGCAATAGTTTCTCGGATGTTAACCGTACAATCAGAAGATACTGCTGAATCCACAGCATTAAGATCCAGAGACATAAGAATACATTCCCAACACCTTCCCGGACATAGAGGCCATAACCAAGTGAAAGTCAAATTGTGCTCTAATTCTGGAGTATAAATGCGAGTTTATAGTTGCATAATAATTGTTGGTATTTACAAGCAATGTTGGATAAAAAACGTCCATATACATATTTTGTGTTTATCACTCATCTCACATCTTTTCGACACATGGTTTCCATTTTTTATGCATACTAATGACACCCTGATCTCCTGCAATCGCAGGATCTGGAAGGCGTCATCAAGAAATGTTAACATGGTCTGATAGGAACCAGGGTGTAGATGGGCAGCCACTCACTGAAATTCAATTTGGATAAAACTGAGATTTGGGTCATGGGTGACAGGACTGACTTCTAGCATTCCACCTTTGGACTCTCCCACAGAAATGTGTACCCAACTCCAGGAAATGAGATCCTAAATGAATGTTTTAAAATAATATCAGCCGGACTCACTGCTCTTTGATGAAGTGGTTTACTCTGTTTCTTCTTCTGCATGTCTTTCCGGATTGTTGCCAGGTCTCTCAGTTGAACACTGCACTTCAATGGTACGCCATTGGTTTCTATCAACGACATAATCCCCCTTTATCTGGACTCTCCAGACATTTTTGTGGCATGTTGGAGATTTTCCAGAATGAAGCAACATGATCCTCTGGGGGTACCTACACTTTCTTTGGCCTCTCCCATATCGCATATATAGCATCTGCTGCTGATAAAAAGCAAAATGCAATTTGAGGTACTTTGCCTGGCTTACTGGGCCATACATGGCTACGCTCTCAGTTCGTAAATGAAAAAAGTGCCATTATATATTCATTCACACCTCTTTGCTATTCTTCTCGATGGCATACTTTGATCCTGCACTTTAGGCGAGGGACAAAGGGCAGCTGATACTTGCTCTTTGATTGACTGGCACCACTCTCGTTTTGGAAGAGGGTTTTAATAGACTCATCTACCTCCAGACCCTGTTGTCCCAAGACAGCTTCTGCGTATTGCTAATACATTATTTGCTATACGAGACTTCTATAAAAAGGTGTTCATCACATATGTTACAACCTTGAGCAGCCTTGGGATTAACTACTCAAGTGTGCATGTAGTAACTCACGTATAATTGGCTTTCCATCATCGAATGTCGAGATTTGAGGTGGTCAAAATAGATTTGTTTTTCTAGTACGCATTCACGCCTACTGCGTTTTCATTTCTTTACCCTGATGTAGGTGGTAAATATTGCTTTCACTACTTTTTGGGATAATGTCAGTTCCTGAAAGATGTACGTAAAGTCAATTTCTGAAACAAGTTGCCATGTCATTTAGAGAGCTTGTGCAAAGCTTAAATATAAAAAACCAGGCTGCACGACCTCCCACTGTAACAACTGTAGAACACATATGGTACGTCTGATAAGGAGCAATGCATCTAATCCACTTTAAAGAATACTGGTACGTGTGACGCATAAAATCTCCACCTACTTTGAAATTGGGCATGAGGATCTTTCAGGAAGGTTAACAATTTCGAACCAAAAAAGTTTTTGGGGATTAAAAGTAAAGAATAAAACGAGAGTCTTTCGATTGTTATTAGAAAAGAATTAGTTAAGACGAGATCAACCCCCACTTAAATAACCTAAAGTGCCATGCAAAGGTAAATAATACTCCCTGTGTTCATCTTTGTACCTGATTCGCTCGATCCCTGAGCAATTTAGATATTGCTTAGAATCGTTAGAATTAACAACCGTGACAAGCACCAAAACTTTCAGTCTCAATGAAGTTTTGCATATATTTTTGCACAAAAGAAAGGAAAGCTCCCCAGGCTAGATTTGTTCGTCCTGGTCTTCAAGACTAGTCATGAGAATGACAATCCTTGGGTCCATATTCACTCTCCTTCATTTTCACAAAAGTGATATAGTCATGGTTGGCTTTGCTATGAAATGCACTTTTTGCTTTAGGGAGAACAAAACTGTAGTGGAGAGCTGTTCGTTTTCCTTTTCTCTTCTAATATGTTTTATCAACGATTTAGTTGCAACCAGGCTCAATAGATCTAAGGATGTGCCCATACTAAATGATAAACTAAAACCATCTTTGCTTTATGCAGATGTCATGGTTTTAGTTAACAAACTGTAAGAAATTGGGGCGTGGCTTGAGAGCCGAGGATGGCGGACGCGTGAGCTTGGAGCTCCACGCTAGCCTCGCCATTTCTCCGCCTATACCCAGGAATCCGGCCCGAGCCCCGGTGCCTCAATGGGGGCCCGGTTCCTGTGAAAGCTGGGGGCCTGTGATTTCCCCCTGGTCGCCTTGCTGCGAGTGGTGAGCCGGGCTCCGATGGGCCCGCTGTGACGATTGTAAGATGGCAGCGACTGCGGTGGCATCGCTTTGGGAGGAGACGGCGGAATCGTGGTGCAGCGGCTGCGGCGCCGTGTGAGAGTGGCGCCCTTCCCACGGACCCCTGAGCAGCTGGGAGCAGGCCGGAGGCTGCGTCATCCCCAGTTGGGGAGAGAAGAGAGCGCAGCGCCGGACACGGACAGGCTGAGCCCGCCACGCAGCGCGCCTGGTGGAGTCTTGGCCGCGCGGTGAGGACCATAAATCAAGGACGGCCTGGCTGGCGAGCGGTGTTGGTGCAGGGCGGCCACAGACAGCACCGGCGAAGTAAGAACTTGCCCGCCCTGCCGCCCGGTGCCCCTCTGGACCTGCTGTGGGCTGGAGGGTGAGGCCCCCGCGAGTCAGTGGAACGGCCCCCGGTTGGGGGCAGCTCTGGAAGGGAGCCCGAGGCCTGCAGATCCCCACACGGCAGCAGAGAGAAGAGGTGAGCCGGGAGTGGATTTGGAGCTCCCTTGTGCCCGAATACAGCTGAGTGGGTGCTGGGGCCGGGCTTCTGAGTCGGGGTGCCCTTCGTAGAGCCTCTGAGTGACCTGGAGAAGCTGGGGCGGTTAGAGGGTTGCCAGTAGACGCCGATCAGACCCTGGAGTGATGGGTGCCGGGGGTGCGGACGGGGCGACGACCCCACCCAGGCAGAGGCGGACTCGATCGACGGCCCTTGCAATGGGCAAGCCGAAGGGAAAACCGGCCGGGCCCCCGCCGGATCCGGAATCCGTTCCTCTGGAGTCGGCCGCACAGGATGTGGCGGATAGCCCTGGAGAAGTCCCAGTTCAGCAACAATTGGCCAAGATCCTGGAGGCCATCGTGGACACTAAGGCGACATTGCACCAGGACATTAGTGCCATGGTGGTGGGCCTGGGCCTCCTGCGCGCTGAGCACGCCAAACTTGCCGACAAAGTGAAACAGTCGGAGGCGGACCTTGCTGTGATAGCCCCTGCACACCACGAGCTATCGGCCCGAGTCAGCGTGCTGGCGCATAAGGTCTCTACCCTTGAAAAGAGGGCCGAAGATGTGGAAGGGCGCAATAGGAGGAACAACGTACGGGTAGTGGGCCTTCCGGAAGGCGTGGAAGGGCAGGACATGGTCGCCTACCTGGAGTCATGGCTGCGAGACGTCGTAGCGCCCCAGGGCCTCTCTTCATTTTACACCTTGGAGAGGGCCCACCGGGTGCCTGCCCGCCCGCCGAAGCCGGGCCTTCCTCCACGGGCGGTGGTGGCGAGGCTGCTCCATTTTCGTGATCGGGACTTCTTATTGAGGAGGGCACGCTCTGCTGGCCCCTTCACGGTAGAGAACAGTAAAGTCTCCCTCTTTCCTGATTACACCCAGGGGGTGCAGCATCGCCGCTCTACATTTCTGGAGGTGAAGAAGGCACTGCGCAAGGAAGGCATACAGTACTCGCTGATGTTCCCTGCCCGGCTCAAGATCATGGTGGATGGGAAAGCATCCTTCTGTGAGGGCCCGCAGCAGGCCTGGGACTGGCTCGAATCGTATAAATCAGAGGGTGCCCCCGGGCTGCGCACCGCACGACGGGTGCCTGGGTCAGAACGCCCGGAGAAGAGACTGCGGCGCCGTAGGACTCGCAGGGAGCCCAAGCGACCGTGTCCGTCACAGACAGCAACGGAGAGGGAAGCAGCGCTGGCGGCAGTGGCAAACCTGCTGCAGGGCAGGGGCTCCTCCTCGGAGAAGGACTCGGAGGCCAAATATGGAGAGGAAGAGACTGACTCCACTGCGTCACAAGCCACGAATGCTGACATGCCGACGGTGATGCCGCAGACGGCGGACACTCTTGTGGACTGAACGTAACCTTAGGGGGATCTTTGTCCACGTTTTGTCTGTTATCCTTCCGCCTCTCCGCTACCCTCTTTGGGATTAGGCTCAGTTATCTGGGGACTACTGAGTGGTAAGGTCTTTGCCATCGCCTTCTCCCCTCTTTCTTTTCCTGGAAGGTTGGGGGGCTTTTGGGCGGAGGCGCCGGGGGAGGGCCAGAGCGGCCCTCAGAGGCTGCAATGGTGGGAGGATTGACCTCTTGCATACCCGCTCTTTCTTTGTGCACGCTGCGCCCTCTTTGTAGGTCCTAGGGCCGTTTGCCTTGGACCTTTCCGACTTGGTATAGGGTACCACCATGCACGTGGTTATTGCCATGGTGTATGAGTTTGGGCAGCTGACTGTTGTCAGGCTGCCCTTGGGATGGGGAGTTTGTTTGTTGGGGTTGTTGACATATGCCGGGGGGTCCGAAGCGGTTCTGGGGGGTGCCGGGGTGGGGGGCCTGGGGGGATGCGTACTAACTTCTTATGGCGGGACCTACTGGGCGCTCTGGGGAGTATGAATTCATGACCTGGAACATCGGAGGGATGGGGTCGCCCACTAAGAGATATAACATCTTGAATTACATTAAACAACGGGGGGTGCATGTGGCTTTGCTGCAGGAAACCCATCGTACGGGGGTGGAGGTTGCCCATCTGCGGCGCAGATGGAGGGGCCAGCTCTTTGCAACTGAGTACTCGGCCTTCTCCCGGGGAGCCTTGGTGTGGATCAGACCGGGGGTACCCTTTCAGCTCACTCGGAAGGTGATTGATGCGGAGGGGAGGTATGTGGTCCTTAATGGAGTCTTGAAGGGTGGGGAGGTCACTATAGGGAGTCTATACGCCCCGAATCGGGATCAGTTGGCCTTTCTGGACCGGATCTCGGGCGTACTGGGAGCCTCCCCCATGAGAATGTGATTTTGGGGGGATTTCAATTGTGTCTATGATGTCCAGTGGGATAGGTCCACACCTCCGCTGCAGGGTGCCCCAGCTGCCGCTCTGGCTAGTGGGTTACGGGGCTGGACCTCGAGCTGGGACATACACGATGTCTGGCGTCTCCACCATACCGGCGGCAGGGAGTACTCTTATTATTCTCACCTTCACGACCTACATACACGCATTGATATGTTTTTCTGTTCACCGGTGTTGACCCCCTGCTGTCCGGTGCCGAGTACCTCGGCAGAGCCCTTTCTGACCACAGTCCACTGCTCTTGCGTTTCACTCCGACCCCTGAGAGGCCCCCGATACCGAGGTGGCGCCTGGACCCTTCTTTATTGGAGGACGAGGGGTTCCGGCAGGTGCTCTCAGCAGCTGTTTGTGACTATTTTTACATAATCAGGGTACGGCTGGCTCGCCCCTAGTGGAGTGGGAGGCGTTTAAAGTGGTGATTAGGGGACACTGCATGGGACAGACAGTGGGCACTCGACGCCTAGTGACACGGGAGCTGGAGGATTTGGAATCACAGATATTGGCCTTGGACAGGGAGATCGTTAGGGGGTTGAGGCCCATGGGCAGCTAGCTGACGTTAAGAGCCTGTACAGCGCTACCTGGGATAGACTGCGAGTGCTCGATTTTAATGCGCATCAGGTCACCCAGCACACGGAGGGTGGTAGGGCCGGGAGACTCCTGGCTTGGTTGATTAAATCTGATAGCAGGGATGCTCCAATTATGGGCGTTCAGGATTTAAATGGTCGCACGCTTTCTTCCCCGAGGGCTATCAATGATGCTTTCAGGGCCTATTATGAAACGCTTTATGATAGCCCAGGGCTGCCCCAAGAGGAAGCACTGCGGGCATATCTTGCTGCCCTACCTCTAACACAGTTAGATCGGGCATCCAGGGACCCGTTGGGTCTTCCGGTTCGGGTGGGCGAAATTAGAGCAGCGGTCCGGGATATGGCCTGGGGTAAGACGCGGGGCCCGACGGCCTACCGGCCGAGTTCTATAGTGCCCACATAGATATTTTGGCTCCACGGCTCGAACGTGTCTATGCCTCTGCGTTCCAGGTGAAACAGTTACCTCCCACGATGCGTGAGGCGTTGGTCATTCCCCTGCCCAAAACGAAATCGTCGCACGCTCCCCTAACGGACTTCCGCCCTCTCTCCATGTTAAGTATGGATTTTAAAATATTGAGTAAGGCGCTGGCCCTGAGACTCCTCCCCTCCATGCATCGTCTGGTCCATGTTGACCAGAACGGCTTTATTCCCTCGTGCTCGACGTCCAACAACCTTAGGAGGTTATACCATGTCATGTTCCATTCAGACCTGCAGGACTATCCCGAGGCTGTGGTGGTGGCAATCGATTTCGAAAAAGCATTTGACACCCTCCGCTGGGACTTTTTACTGGCTGTTATGGGTGCAATGCAATTGGGAGAGGATTGGCTGCAGTGGGTCCGGCTCCTCTATGGGAGGCCCACGGCCAGAGTGCGTACAGGTACGACGGTGTCAGCCTCTTACCCCATTCACAGGGGGACTAGGCAGGGATGCCCCCTGTCGCCATTGCTTTTCGCTTTGGCGATGGAGCCTCTGGCGGCGCGGCTCCGAGGTGAAGGAGCGGCCCTGGGGATTTCCTTAGACGGGGCCTGTCATGTCATCTCGTTATATGCGGATGACGTTTTGATTTACCTTCGAGATGGAACGCAGGGGTCCGCCCTGTCTTAGGTATACTGGATGAGTTTGCCACCTATTCGGGGCTATGAGTTAATGGGAAGAAGACGTTTGTGTTCCCGCTGCACCCCGCTGTGGATAGACCCCGGTCTTTGCCGACCTCCATAGAATGGGCGCCGGTGTCATTTAAGTATCTGGGGATAAGGGTGTACCATACGCAGGCTGATCTGTTTGAGGGGAATCTCGGGGCGCCCTGCGGGCACTTTGGGGGCAGGTGGCCTTCTTGCGCACTCTCAAGTTGCCGATTATGGCGAGGGTGGCGATATCTAAAATGGTGGTCCTGCCCCGCCTACTCAACTATTTTGTCAACCTTCCAGTGCTGATACCACGATTGTGGTTTAAAACACTGGACGGCTCTTTGAGGAGCTGGTGTGGGACGGCGGTCGCAACAGTGTCGTTACAGACTTTGCGGCTCCACTGTTAGAGGGGGACTTGGGGCCCCCGATTTTGAGGCCTATTACTTGGCGGCGCAGGTACAGTGGCTAAGCAGATGGCTAGATGGCAGGGACCTGGCCACGCTGTCGATTCCAGCGGCTGCCGTTCAGGCTCAGCTCCTCCCTAGGCTTCTGAACAGGCGCCAGAAACTTCAACAAATGGGCACGTTACTTTCAGTGGCGGTCAAATGCTGGGATAGGTGTGCGATGCGCTCCAGAACTAGGTTGCTCTATAACCCTAGTCTCCCGTTCATAGGTATCCCCCAGGCAGGGATGGGCCCGCCGCTATCGCGGCGCCAACTGGTGGGCTGGGAGGAGGCCGGGGTGCTAACAATTGGAGATTGTTATAGGGATAAAGAAATGCTCTCCCTGGATGATTTTCTAGAATATCATGAGCTCCCAGCGGGGCAATTCTTAAACTACCATAAAATAAGAGGGGCGGCGCGGGAACAGTGGGGGGATGGCACGGGAGAACCCGAGACGCATTCGGCGTAGGACGCAGTAGTGACCTTGGGATCAGCGGGGCACCTGGTGCATTGGCTTTACTTGGCCATTCTGGAATTAAGTCCGGGTTCGTTGTCGAGTCTCCGGGAGCGATGGGAGGGGACCCTCAATAGGAGTCTAACAGATAAAGAATGGCAGAAGGTTTTGAAGGGTCCCAAGAAAATCTCGAGGAATACGGCCTTTAAGGTCCTTCAATTTAATGTGCTTCATCAGACGTACCTTACTCCGCACCGGTTAAATGTGGTTTATAATAGGGAAGATTTGTCGTGTGCTAGGTGCCTCCTGGAGGATGCGGATTTCGACCACATGCTCTGGTCCTGCCCGCGGCTTTCTGTTTATTGGAGTGTGAAAGTTGGTATGGTTAATAAGGTGCTGGCCCGAAATCTGCTGTGTGCTCCCGAGGTGTGTTTGTTGGGCCTCTTTCCGAGACCGAAAACTCGTAAGCTGGGGCATAGGTTTGTTGACCTGGCCTTTCTTTTGGCTAAAAGACGGATAGCGCTGGGTTGGAAGTCTGCACACCCCGCACTGGTGACATTATGGGAGGCGGATGTGTCATGCTGGACTAGAGCGGAGGAAAGGGCCCTAGTAGCGGAGGACAGGATTACCAAACGGCGCCGGCCGTATGCAGAACCGTGGGGAGACATCCTTCGGGCCTGGGAGACGAGGCACGCACCAGACCAAGCCAAAGGGAACGATTCTACAAGGTCTGAGGGCTAGAGGGATGTGGGCATGCACGGACCTGGATGTCTTGGTCCCCTCCCTCTTCCCCCCCCTTTTTCTTCCCCCCTCTCTCCCCCTTATCCAGGAGGAGTTGAGCGGCTCACCCCTCCTTTGTTCCGCCGCCTCCTGCTCCCGCCCCTCCTCCCCCCACTGCCCCCCTTCCTGGAGAATCACTGCATACTTTCTCGCAGTTCTAGATACATGTGGACCCATGGGAGTTATGTCTTAGTTGTTTACATAAGTTTCCTTTCGATGGACGTGTGGGCATAAGCTGCTCCGAGTTTTGTCCGTGTTTCTTTTGTCTCTTTTCTTTATCGCCTTTCCTTTTCTCTTTTCCCTTTAATTCTGCGCCTTTTCTTTGTCCTTTCTCATGTCTTTCGTTGCCTTTACTTATATGAGCATCGTGCTTTTGCATGTACCCGGACGGCAATGAGTATGTTAGCTTGGCCATAGATGACTGTGGAAGCTCCGAAGAAAATATTTGATACATATGCCAAGAAGCCTATAACTCTCTGTCGTTTGTTTCTTCCTTTTTTCCCCACATGCTGGTATGGCTGAGGGCATTGATTTTAAGACCGTGATTGGCCTGGTATACTGGGGGTATTCCTATATTACAGAAAATGTATTGATGTCTAAGAATTGGTCAAGCATGTGTGTATGGAAAAGTTAATAAACAGATGTTTAAAAAAAAAACTGTAAGAAATTGGGTTACTAGTTGAGAGGGGGTGAAACCCTACTCATGCAGAAACCACAATCCTTGTCAGGGTGAAATCCCTAGCAAACCCTGAATTAACCTGTGCTCAACCCTCCGGTAGTTTGGCACACAGCAGTCAGGTGCAATGTTTAAAGTATTTGTGCAGCACTTTGAACAGTAGCTAAGCGAAAACACCACAAAAGGATCCCTCAGCAGATTGGAAAAATAGAGTAGATTTTAATAAATAAAACATGACCAAAACGACAAATCCACCACTTTGTAGAACGAGATATGAAATTATAAAGATTGAAGTGACAATAGTGCCAAAAAGCACAAAGTCACAAGTTCAAGCTGACTGCGATGGAGTGCGGGCCAGCTACAGGGACCCAGTTAGTGCTGCTGAACAAGAGTACATTAAATGCTGGTTGCGGAGCATTGCGATGTCCCACCTCAAGGATGCGTTGCACAGCCAAGACAATGCAAGGTTGGAGATGCATTTCACAGCGTCGATTCTGAGGAGCTGTGGGTCTGCGATGCAAGGTCCGGTATCGTCATTGAGGAGGCTGTTGATGAGGGGAGCTTGCGATGCAAAGTCCTGCCTCAAGGATTCATTGCTGACAGGCTAGTTTTGAAGAGTCTGCGGCGCTTGCGAGGTGGAGTCCTGCATCATCATTGAGGCTTTCATGGTCGAGGGCTTGCAATGCAAGTGATTGCAGCAGGGATGCATCATGCAGTGGCGGTTCCGAGGAGGCTGCAGGCTGAGAGGTTCATGCAAAGTTCTTGCACCGGAAGAATTCTTGAAGCAGAAGCAATGCGTCAGTTATGCTCAGGGTTGCACTGCACAGCACAGAACCTACAGGCCCTCTTCCAAGGGTCCGGGACTTGGATGGCACCACTTAGCAGGGTAGAACTCATAGTTGCAGAGTCCAGGTGCTGGTTACGAGAGACTTGCCCCTGGAGTCATTCTGGTGCTCCTGTGTACAGGTTGCTGGTCCAGTCGTTCTCACAGAGGCAAGAGGGCAGCATGCAGCAGGTCAGCACAGCACGCAGAAGTTGTTCAGGGCAGATGTCCAGCAGAGTTGCAGGGCTATCAGCAGCACAGCAGTCCTTCTTCCTCGCAGAGTCTTCCACAGATCCAGAAATGCACTGATGAGTTGGTTTATGAGGCCCAATATTTATACCTGATGCCTACTGAGAAGTGGGAGAAGCTTCTAAAGGTTTCCTTTTGAAGTGCACAGGTTTCCTGTCTCGTCTGCTCTTGCTCCAGACTAATTACAGGGGATATGCAATCCTTTGTGTGAAGGCAGGACACAGCTTATTCAAGTTCAAGTGGGGCTGTGCCTAGCTCCGCCCTCCCATCCTGCCAGTCATGGCTCATCAAGGCACACCTAAGCTCTCTATTGTCTGTGGCTGTCTAGGAGGAGTAAACAAAGACCAACTGCCAACTACACCCAGACATGTGACCCAGAGACAGGCTGCAGGCACTAAATGGTTAAGGCAAGAAAATGCCAACTTTCTAACAGTGCCATTTTTGAAATGGTAACCAAAAATCCGATTTCACCACAAAAAAGGATTTTTTATTACAATTCCAAAGACATCAAACATGAAACGTTTACCGGTTCCCATTTGGAAGTTCTACTTTATTAAATAAAATGAGGTAACTTCAATGTTATCCAATGGGAGAAGCAGGCCTTGCAATAGTGAAAAATAAATGTAAGAATTTTTCACTACCAATCCACGCATAGCTTAAAATTACATGTCCTACTTTTATAATACATTACACCCTACACTGTGGGCTCTTTAGGGCCTACCCTACATATATGTATTAAAAAGGCAGGTTTAAGTCTGGCAAAAGTTTATTTTGCCAGATCGAAATGGCAATTTAAACCTGCATCCACAGGCTGCAATGACAGGCCTGAGACAGGTTTGCAAGGCTACTTAAGTAGGTGGCACAACAAGTGCTGTAGCCCATTATTAACATTTAATTTACAAGCTCTGGGTGCATGTAGTACAACTTTACTAGGGACCTATAAGTAAATTAAATATGCTGATTGGGAATAATCCAATGGTACCATGTTTTAACCCCTTGGGTGCTCATGACGGCTCCACGCCGTCATGAGTCACGGTAGGCGTGTGCTCATGACGGCGTGGAGCCGTCATGCCGCTGCCGCTCCGCCCACGCGGGACTAATTCCCCGCCTGTACGGGCAAATTAATGAGTGGGCGGGGTCATGACTGCACCACGCCGTCATGAGCACACGCCGCCCGTGACTCATGACGGCGTGGAGCCGTCATGAGCACCGAAGCACCACGCCCACCCCCTAGCCCCCCGCGCCGCAGTGGAATTCGCGGCGCAGGGAAGGGGTTAAGGAGTGAGCACACACACTTTAGCACTGGCTAGCAGTGATAAAGTGCACAGAGTCCTAAGGCCAACAAAAACGAGATCAGAAAAATATGGAGGAGTTAGGCAATAAGTTTGACGGAAGACCACCCTAAAGCAGATAGGACTTTAATGTGTCCCCACCAGCCGGAGAACTACCCAACCTTTTGGAGTTCTCATCACTAA
The DNA here is from genome assembly GCA_963921515.1 of Calotriton arnoldi. Taxonomy (NCBI): domain Eukaryota; kingdom Metazoa; phylum Chordata; class Amphibia; order Caudata; family Salamandridae; genus Calotriton; species Calotriton arnoldi. The sequence goes on along the minus strand of CAWUFW010012489.1, from coordinate 175,946 downwards.
GGCAGAAGAACCTGGATAGACCCTCAGCTCTGATTCAGGACGGTGTTCCACCTTTAACTCCATTCCCTGTTGGATGATGGACCACCTCAACAGTTTAGGATTTTCACCCCTTATTTGCATGAGCTATCTGACCAGTGGATGGTCTGAACTAGGAAGTGAGTCCCAAACAGGTACGGGCTCTGCTTCTTCAGTGCCCAGACCATGGCAAAGGCCTCCCTTTCAATTGCACTCCACCTCTGTTCCAGGGGAAGTAACCGCCTGCTAATGAAGGCTACTTGTTAGTCTAGGCCCTCCTCATTCAACTGTGCTAAGACAGCCCCTATGCCATGCTCTGTGGTGTCTGTCTGCACAATAAACTCCTTAGGGAAGTCAGGAAAATTGATTACAGGTGCTATCCATATGGCCTCCTTGAGGGTGTCGAAAGGCTCTCTAACAGGCCACTGTCCAGATCATCTTTCTGGGCTGTTTCTTAGAAGTCAGCACTTTTAAGGGTGTTACAATGGTGCCATATCCTTTAACAAATTCCCTATAGAATGCTGTGATGCCCAGGAAGGTCCTCACTTTGGTCTGTGTTTTGTGTGGGTTGCCAGACCAGGATAGTCTTAATATTGGCCTGTAGGGGCTGCACCTTGCCTCCTCTAATCATGTGGCCCTGATACACCACAGAACCCTGCCCTATCTGGCACTTATTGGTCTTGAGAGTCAGGCCAACCTGCTGCAGGGCATGAAGCACCTCTTGGAAGTGGTTCAGATGTTCCTCCCATCTGGAGCTGAAGACAGCTATGTCCTCTAGGTAGGTGGCACAGAATGCCTCTTTCCCAGCTAGACCCTTGATGACCAATCATTGAAAGTGGCAGTGGCATACTGTAAGCCAAATGCATCACCTTGAACTGCAATTTGCCCTCTGGGATTGACAATGCAGACCTGTCTTTTGTTCCTTCAGTCAGAACAGGACCCTGATGTGAGATTAAAGGTACTGAGAAACCTGGGGGGCGTGGCCACGACGCGCTGCAGGATGGTCGCCTGTTGAAGGGGCTCTGCAGGTCGGGCTTGAACAATAGGCGAATACCATAGCCCAGGTCGGCGGAAACCGGTGAAAATGACCGATATGGCAAACGCAGCACCCCCGGACACGATGTGGTGAATTTCGTATGTCTGGGAGGCATGGAATCCGCTCAACTGTCGAGGGGCCGCTGGCGCGACTGTGTATAGAAAATGGCCGCCGACATCTCCACAGCTACTACGCAACGCCCCGGTCTGGGGTCCAGGTCTTGTAATGACCGCCTGAGCTATCTGTGGGACTAGGCGAGGACCTGACTGCTGGTCTCATGTTGACAGATACCCGTAGGCGCCTTGCCGAGATCCCGGAGGGCGGACTGTGGAGAGGGGCACCCGCCGGAGGAATTGCGGCGGGCAACATCAATTGAGACCGCGGCTGGACTCGCACTGGAGGCCGTGGGCCGGACGGAGAGGCGATTGAACATCGGGGGCGGCCCGGAATACCTACAGGCTGTGGAGGTGAGTGTAGTGCTTGTGGCCACCGAGGGAGACCCTTCGCGGTACTGAGGCGCCCGCTCCGCTTCCAGCGGTAGCGTGCTGCTGCTGGGAGGGGTGTGATCGGCTGCTGAAGGCCGGGGGAGGGGATCCTCCACTGGGGCTGGGGCGCTCGCCTGCCTCTAAAGACGGCGGACGGTCTGTGGTGCAGGTGACGGGAAGCGGGGGGGTCACGGAGGGCCGGTGGCGGGGCTCGCTCATCGGTGTAGCGGGCTGGTGAGTGGCTTGTCGCGCTGTGGCCTGACGGTGCCTTCCTTGTCCTGGTGCGTGACTGCAGGGCCCGTCCCAGATCTTGTACGAAGGCCTGAGCCCGGTCTGACCGATGGCCTCTGAGTCTGGGAGCCCTGGATCCTTGTGTGCTAGTGCTGAGGTCCATCAGTGATTCTATGGCGCACACGATGAAGTGGTGACTGGCCCCCATGGGCTATGTGGTGCGGAGTGCCTAATCCCTCGTGGCTCGCATTCAGTGACAAAATGAGCCTACATGTTATGTTACCCTAGAGCGGCCTGGCTGGATATCTGCTGCCGATGAAGTGAGGGCTGTGCCTGGTATTTGACCGCTACATCTTGGGGGTCTGTGCTGTCGCCTTGAATCTTCCGACTGAGGGCTCACCCCTGTGAGCAGGTTTCTGGGACGGGCCCGTGCATATTGAAAGGGTGTGGGTTGGAGGCCCTGCCTGGCTGTGAGTGATACACTGGACGCTGCCCGGAGGACGGAGTAATACTGCCTTGTCTCTCGAAACGTTGCGGGACACTAGATACACCTGCACAGTCAGGCCGTGGGGGACTGTTCTTACGACACTATGGGCAAGACCGACCCTAAGCAATCGAAGATTCCCTTTGAAAAACGCCAGACACGCAATATGGACGCCCCGACGGATCAAGGGGGTGCATCGGTACTACAGGAGGAACCAGATCTGCCTGGGGATGACCTACGCTCCATTCTAAAGGATATGCGCTCAAGCTTGCAGACAATAGACGGGAAAATAGATTCCTTGACGGCTAGCCTAGATGCCGTACGGAAGAGGGTAGACACACATGAAACGCGCTTAGACCTGGTGGAAAACAGGCTCTTGGATACCCAGGATTCACAATCTGAGGTCAAGTGCCAGCTGTCCAACATGGAGAAAGTGATGGAAGTGATCAGGGCAAAGAATGAGGACTTGGAGGCCCGCTCTCGAAGGAACAACGTTCGGATTCTTGGCCTTCCAGAGACAACAGCCATCTCAAAGATGGAACCCTATATAACTACTCTCCTCCAAGAACTGTTTGGGCCTGCCCTGTCTCCACTGCTGGCGGTGGAGCGTGCCCTCCGTACACTGGGTCCCAGGCCAGCACCGGGCCTTCCACCACGGCCTATTCTTGCGCGTATACTGAACTATGCGGACCGAGATGCAATCCTAAGGGAGGCCCGGGTGAAGAGCCCTGTAAGTCACCAAGGAAACACCCTATCCTTTTTCCCTGACTACACTCCAGCAGTGCAAGCTGCGCGCCGGGAGTTTCTTCCAACAAAACGGATACTACAGTCATCTTCCATCCCGTATGCCCGGCAAAGCTAAAAATCACCTATGACGGCCAAGCACACTTCTTTACGGACGCCAAATCCGCTCTCAAATACACAAAGCATATTTGCCCACGGCACTCGCAGAAGAGCTCATCAAAAGAGAGGCAGAACTCACACACGTTGCTTGCTGATAATGACTAACTGTTCGGCACTTCCGCACCAATAGCTGATTCTATTTACAGCTTCTAAAGCATTGATATGTGACATTTGAATGCCAGGAGGGGGGGGGGGCGAGAGAATAATTCACTGTTAACACATCTATGTGATTTGCGATATGTCTGGTAAACCGAGGTTAGCTGATTGTGGAGGCTATTCACGTTGATATCCTTAGCCTGACCACCCCGCCACCAGGCGGGTATTAGCCGTTGTTCCACGCCCTCACAGGGAGATCTCCCATGAGTTTGTATTTTACATGTTTGTTTATGGGAGGGTTTCACAGGGGGTGGGTAGTTCTCGACCTAATTGGGAGGTTGTAGTGGGAGGGGGAAGGGTATGGGAGTTCATAAGAAGAGAGAAATGTATTATTGCTTTTTGATTTTCATACGGAGCAAGAGGGCAATGAAAGATCGGCTTCTCAGATGCACTAGTCTAGGAGGGCAACATGGGGAATGTGGAGATTATCCCAAGGCAGCTTGTCCACTCACTGATACGCAACGTTGGTCATGGCTGTAGTTAACTGTCTAACATGGAACATCCGAGGGCTCAATGACTTCAAAAAAGCTAGACTGGTACACACGTATTTACGCAGGCATCATATCGATGTCTGCTTTCTACAAGAGACACACCTGAGTTGTGACACCGACTCCAAGCTTAAACACAGATATTGGGGAGAGGTTCACTCAGCCACCTTTTCCAATTATGCTAGGGGGGTCACTATACTGATTAGACGAGGACTGGGCTGGAAAACGATAGAGACACTGGCAGATAAAGATGGGCGATATGTCTTGGTGACTGGATGTCTTTGTTCCACGCGTGTGACATTGGTGGCCATTTATGGCCCAAATACAGACGACCCGCAGTTTTTGTTGGATGTATGGGCCAAGATAGTACAAATGGGCTGTGACACTGTTATCTGGGGCGGTGATTTTAATGTCGTGTAGGATAATACCCTAGATAGAGAGGGAACGGCGCGAAACCCACACACTAAGACTACTCAGTTACTAAACACTATATTGAAGGAGCATGGGCTGCGGGACGTCTGGAGGGAATTCATCCCAAATTTACGGGAGGGAACTTGCATCACTGCTCACCAGCAGGCCTGGTCCCGCCTAGACTACTGGCTACTCTCTGCGGATGTGCTGACGTGGACGGTGGAGGCAAGACACCTTCCGCGTACGCTGTCAGACCATGCCCCAGTGTTGCTGAGTTGGCGCGCCCCAAATACACTCCCGAGGGCCTTTAGCTGGAGGCTTCCCCCACATGCTCTTTTAGATACTGTATTTCAGGAGGAAATAGCGACTGAAATAGATAATTATTTCACTACAAATGAGGGGTCCGTAGACTCTGCAGCAACGCTCTGGGAGGCCTTCAAGGTGGTTATACGGGGTGCATGCATCTCCAAGGGCTCGGGGGTCTTGAAATCTATACGCACAACCTTAACGACACTAGAGAGCACTATACGGGGTCTTGAAAACACATTCTATACCACGAATGACGTAACAGTACTAGCCTCGATAAAACAAGCCATATCCGACTTTGGGGAGGAGGCGGAGAGGGAGACCAGATTTCTGGGTAAAGAGACTAAAGCCAGAAGCTACGGGGAGGGAGATAGACCAGGCAGAACCCTCGCGAATCTACTGAAACAAACCCCAGCACCTACATTTATTTCTGAGCTGACAGATATGGGCACCCTGCCTGTCCGAGGCCAAGTGGACACACATGCGCACCTAACTGCTTACTACTCTGACCTCTATACCACAAAGCACACGTCTACTTCCGCAGACCTCACGGAATATTTGGACTCTATACAGCTCCTATGGCTGAGCCCTGAGCATAGGGAATATCTAGATCTCCCATTCACACTAGAGGACGTTACGCGGGTGACAGGAGTCTGCCGTCAGGTAAGGCGCCTGGCTTGGACGGACTGACTACGCTCTTCTACAAGACATACGTTGAGGCACTTGCCCCCGCCTTCTTGTGTTTATCAGGAATCCCTGGAATCGGGGACTCTTCCACCAACACTGAGAGAGGCGGTTATTATAAATCTTTTAAAGCCAGACAAGCCAGCAACCAGCTGCGATTCATACAGACCACTATCCCTGATGAATGTGGATACTAAAATCCTAGCTAAACTTGTCGCAAATAAACTCCAACCACTGATGCCCCTCATCACCCGACCGGATCAATCCGGATTTATTCCGGGTCGTTCGACAGCCCACAATCTTCGTACCTTCTTCTCGGTTGTACATCAAATAGAGCCCAAGCTTCCAGCCGCTGCAGTCTTTTGGATGCTACTAAAGCATTTGACTCGCTTGAATGGTCTTACCTTTTCACTATCCTCACTAGACTGGGCCTGAGTCTTAAATTTATCAAACTTATCCAACTGCTTTATACACGGCCTATGGCCCGCCTGCTGGCAAATGGACTCCTCTCGGACGCTTTTGAGATCTCCCGAGGCACCCGGCAAGGATGTCCGCTTTCCCCCTTGCTATTTGCTATTGCAATGGAGCCACAGCTGCCCGAATACGCCAATACCACTCGTCGAGGGGTCTGGTTTTCACAGACCGCAATCTCATTACATCTATGTATGCGGATGATATTACCCTATATGTCAGATACCCGGATGACAACCTAAATCCGTTGCTGAGGGAGATGCTTCGGTTTGGAGGCCTTTCTGGTATCACGGTAAACTGGAGAAAGTCTTCGATACTGCCCCTGACGACCGCCTCCCTAAACCAATCCTTGGACTTCACGCTAAAGTGGGAGGAGGAAACTGTAAAATACTTGGGCATATGGCTTAGCAGGGACCTCCAATTTATCTGGAATCTAAACTTTGGGAGGTTGTTTGACTGGTTCACGGATAGAATAAAATTCTGGTCCGCACTTCCCCTGTCGCTGGCAGGACGCATAGCAATATTGAAGATGATAGTCCTCCCTAAATTTTTATATTTGTTTGTGAATATTCCGATACCTCTGACACAGGCGTTTTTTAAACAGCTTCGCTCGGCCGCGATCTCTATGGTTTGGGCGGGAGGTCCGCCCAGGATCAGCTGGGACATTCTCACACGTCCACTGTCCAAGGGCGGCCTGGGAGCCCCAGACTTTGAACTGTATGCTTTAAGTGCACAGGCCCAATTCTTACATTACTGGGTCTATCCTACTCCTTTTCAGCCACATGTGGCGACGGAGCGGGATATTGCGGATCAGATACCGCTGCAAGTGGCGGTGTACTATCCCTATCGTAGGTCCCCGACTGAAATTAACACAGTGGAGACGGCTAGATGGGCCTGGGAGGGCCTGAGACGACGATCCCGAGTTAAATGCCTATATGCACCCCTAGTGCCGCTAGCGTACCATCCCAATTTCCCCTTTTTGCAGGATAAGGGGGCAGTGGCGAGGGCTCATAAAATGGGACTTAGGACAATGGTAGATCTATACCCAGAGGGGTATTTCTTACCTGAACCTACTGCGCAATCGTGCGACCCTGTACCAATATTGGAGAGCCTTCTATTCCACCAACTTAAAGCGGCCTGAAAGAAGCAACATGAATCGTTTCCGGCCCCTCCCCCCACGTTGCATTCTCTGGACAACCTGCTGGCCACACCGTCGCCACGGAAACTGGTTACCAGGCTATACACCTACACGCAGCTACACATGCCATGGTCAGATCCTGGGGCGCTTGCGCAGTGGCGCGAGGACTTACCAGACCAGATCACGGACGATATATGGGCTTATTGCTGTTTACAAACGAAACGTCTATCCCCAAACTACAAATTACGCTTAATCCATTTTAAATTTCTGCACCGCTACTACCGCACACCGCAACACCTATTTAGAATAGGGATACGTTCAACATCTAACTGCTGGAGATGTGGGCGGGAGGGTGCAGCCTTTATGCACATTGCTTGGGAGTGCCCCAGTGTCTCTGAATATTGGGGGAGGGTGGCAAATGTCATAGGAGATATTACAGGCGAGGTGCTGGAATGTACCCCGTTGGTTATGCTGCTGGGCTATGTGGCCCAATCTAAACCAGAATACAGTCGTTTAATTGCAATGCTGCTGGTTCTTGCGCGACGCAGACTGGCCATACATTGGGGCGCTCCACACCAGCCGCACATAAACACATGGCTAAAAGATGTGGCCTACTGTCAAGAGCAGCTGGCTAACTACTGGGATCTTATGCCGACAGCGTCCAGACCTAAGGATATCTGGGGTCCATTTAGTGATTGGTTGCGTCTACGTGGGAGTCAGGCCACTGGAGATAGACCCAGTCAGAAGGAGAACTGCCTCTCTCTCTCAGACACCTAGTTTGTTGTACTCGCTATTGTGTTGGGATGGGATTGGAAGGTATTATGGTCATGACTACGAGCGGATGCTTCATGTATGTGTTATTGGGAGGTGGGAAGCTTAGCCTTGATCGTTTTTAACACACCATGCCTCCAAATGTCAATATTGGAAGTTTGCTGTCTATGTGGTGAAGCCCAGATTGTCTCCGGCGAAATAGATGCATTGTTGATCTGTAATATATCTACAAATGTTAATTGAATGTACACATGTATGCCTAATGCGATTGTTCTCTCACAAAAATGTTAAATAAAATTTTTTTAAAAAAAGGTACTGAGAAACCTGGCAGTGCCCAGCTTTTCTATGAGCTCATCAGCTCAGGAGATGTGGTGTGCATCACTCTTAGTGACGGAATTGATTCATTGGTTGTCCACACAGAACCTGGGTTCTGGATTGGTGCCCGGTGGGGCAGCTTTGGATACCAGCACCAAAGGGCTGGACCAGGGACTGTTTGGCACACTCAATAACCTGTAACACCAGCTTCTTGGAGACCTCCTCCTTGATACTGACCTTCAGTTTATCCGACAGCCTGTACATTTTATTTTTGAAAGGTGTATAATTGTGTAAGCCCAAGGGAAGGGAGATCAGACAGGAAAGGTTTCTCTGGTGTCAGAATAGGGCAGAGGTTAATACCCTCTACTGACCCATCATACTCCTGGGCAGACAGGAGGTCAGGGAGAGGTCCACTCTTCTCTCCACCTCGTCATCTGTCACCAGGAGCATGTTGATTTTAGACCTCTCAAAGTGTGGTTTGAGGTGGTTTATGTGGAGCCACCTTTAGGGGTTCCTAGGGGTCTTGAGATCCACCAGGGATGCGGACTTCCCCTTCGGCTCTTTTACCTCATAATGGCCGGTCCAGCAGTCCTGAAGAGCTCTGGGCTCCACAGGCTCCATAACCCACACCTTCTGGCCAGGTTGAAACTACCAGAGTGGCCTTCTGGTCACACCTGAGTTTCATGACTTCTTGACTGTCCTCAAGATTGTCTTGAGCCTTTCCCCAGAAGTGATGCATCTGGTTGTGGAGAGCCAGCATGTAGCTGACCACATCCTGAGGGGATTCCAGGGAGCTTGCTCCCACCCTTTTCCTACAAGGCTGAGAGGTCCCCAAACAGAGGAGCTCGAATGGGCTGAACCCAACCCCCTTCTGTGGCACTTCCCTGTAGGAAAACAGAAGGCATGGCAAGAGGACATCCCACTCACGCCTCATGGAATCATGGAATCATGGACTCAGGTAGGCTCATTATCATGCCTTCTATCTCTCCACAAGCCTGTTGGTTTGGGGGTGATAGGGTTTGGAAAACTTGTAAGTTACACCACACTCATCCCACATGGACTTCATGTACACTGACATGAAGTTAGTGCCTCTGTCAGACACAACCTCTTTGGGGAACCCCACCCGGGTGAAAGTTCCCATCAGGGCCCTTTCCACTGCAGGTGCCGTCATCGACCACAGATGAATTGCCTCTGGGCCCATCAAGACCAGGATAAACCTGTTGCCAAAAGCGGTCTTGGGGTCAAAGGGACCAACAAGGTTGATCATCAATATCCAAAAGGTACCCCCTAAGAATTGCTTTCAGGTACAGGAGAAGGGGGAACAAGCAAGAGAAAAACACAAAAACCTCCCACAAGACCTATATTATTTATTTATTTATTTAACTTTATTTATTTATTTATTTATATATTTATATAGCACAACTAATACCCTGAGGCGTCTAGGCGCTTGGCAACTGAACACAAGAGCAAACCAAAGGCTTGATTGAGACTCTAGGAATGGGTTTAAGACTATAATGTATATAGCCAGGTCTTTAGGCCTTTTCTAAAGGAGAACAGGTTGGGTGTCTTTTTAAGCTCCATAAGCAGCTTGTTCCACAATCTAGTAGTGGTGCCTATAAAGCTATTACCGCCCCATCTCTGGAGTCGGAAATGTGGTACCTTCACTAGTTTCAGAGAGGCAGACCGAAGAGTACGAGATGGGCTGTACCATTGAAAACGATCAATCAGATAAGCGGGCCGAGATTATGTAGCGCTTTAAAGGCGATGCACAATGACTTAAAATTGATTCGTTTTTCCATAGGTAGCCAGTGAAGAGTGTTAAGGGCATGTTTGGCTGATGAATATTTGGATATGCCAAAGAGCAACCGGGCTGCCGAGTTTCGAAGAACCTGCAGTTTCACCATTAATTCCTTGTTTACACCAACCAGAAGCCCGTTACAGTAGTCCAGTTTAGACAAGACCAGTGCTGCCACCACCGTTTTCTGTAATTCTGGCGGTATAAATGGAAGGATTTTCCTCAGAATTTTCAGAGTGAAAAAGGTAGATGAGGTAAGTGCCTTCACATGATATGAGAAGGACAGAGTAGTGTCAAAGATGACCCACTAAATTTCTGGCCTTGGTGGCTGGAATGGGCAGAGGACCCAGCTCCGCCAGCCACCAGTCTGTGGACCAGAAGGATGTGTCTCTACCAAAAAGTAAAACTTTGGTTTTATTTGAGTTCAACTTGTGGCAGTTCTCCGCCATCCAGCTGCTCACATGTCTCATGCACTCACTGAAGTTGAGGGCTGTGTCGTGATGTTTACTCGAGATGGAGACAATGATCTGAGTATCATCTGCGTATGATACCAACTCAAAGCCGTGGGATTTAATCAATCCGGCCAAAGGTGTAACATATACATTAAATAGGGTTGGGCTTAGGGATGAACCCTGTGGCACCCCACATGGAAGCCTGAAGCAGTGAGACTTGAGACCCTCCACTTACACAAATTGTTCCCGATTTGACAAGAAGGACCTGAGGAGTGCAAGGGCTGTGCCTGCAATCCCTATTTCCTGAAGGCGATTATTCAGGAGGCTGTGATCTACCGTGTCGAATGCGGCTGACAGATCCAACAAAATCAGGGCAGCCGAGCCTCCTTTATCAACTGCACACCTGATTTCTTCTGTTGCTGTAATCAAGGCCAATTCGGTACTATGCTTGCTCCTGAAGCCATACTGAGTTGAGTCCAGAATGTTATTATTATCAATAAAGGTGACCAGTTAATGATTCATGTTTTTCTCAAGGATTTTTGCCGGTAAAGGCAGACGAGAGATCGGGCGATAGTTGCCCGGATCAGTCTTGTCTAAGTTTGATTTCCTTAAGAGTGGCAAGATGGAGGTTTTTTTCCACTTTTCCGGGAAAATCCCTGTTTTGATGGCAAGATTAAGTAGCTCCGTGAGTGGACGGGCGACTGTCTCCACTACTGTGTGGATAACCTTGGGAGGGCAGGGATCCAACAGTGATCCAGATTTAGTGGCCAAGAGAAGTTTTGTAATTTGATCACAGGAGGCAGTTGTAAAGTCTAAGAATTGGGGCAGACGGGGGCCTGAGGCAGGTTGTGGACTGTTGGATCTGTGCTTGCTGCATCTGATCGTGAAACCTAGGTGCTTTGAGTGTTTACAGAGCGCGAGGCAAACATATCATAAATCATTACTGTTGTATAGGCTAACAACAGCTCTATGGGGCTAACCACAATAAAAACAAAAATGTCTATGTCTTTTTGTTATTTTTATTACATTTTTCCATAATTTTTTCATTAATGTTCAGACTGTTTTCGATCTGTCCTTACCATGACTTTCTTGGTGTATGTGAGCTGGTTGGGTATTGAATATGCATGGTGAGAGAATGAGAGTGCATGATGGTAAGTCAGGTTAGTATGCAAGTGGGGTCATAAGACAGGGGATATGTGATCATAATGAAATGATAAAATTATTGTCTGTGATAAGAAAACAGTGTATATGTGGATTTGTCACAACTGATAAAATTGTTGCAAATGAAAAATAATGCAAAAAAAGTATTACCAAAAAAACATGTTTATCTTTTATCTCTTTTGTATGTGAACCAATGTTCCCTCTAATTTTTTCCCTCTGTGTGCGGCAGTGTAAGGTCTTTGTGCGCTGCAACCTATGCTATGTGCGCCAGTAACCAGACCGTGTGTGTGGGTGCAGCACCAAATATCACTCCAAACCTTTGCTTAAAAAAGTGAAAAGACGGTGCATTTCCTTACATACAGATCTACGTGAACGGTGTTAAGGCAGGTTTGAAACCGTCCCACATAGCAATTTGAAACCTTGGCAGCCATGTTGCTGCATTTCTTTTCTTAATAGAGCGCGGCTGCGGGGTGATTGTGTGCATTTGTTAAAGTTTTCATGTTAATTTCAGCTCCAGACGGGAGCTGCGATTAACATGAAAAGTTTAACAAATGATCTCTTTGAGCAGGAAAAATAAAATTATAATAACTTAGGGGCCCATTACGATGGCGGGCGGAAGCACCACCGCCGTGCTGGTGGATGCAAAAAGCACCAGTTACCGCCGGCACGCAGCAGTCCACACGCCCGCCCAATTACGATGCGAAAAGTAGACCAAACACCGCCGGCAAGCCAGCAACACCGTCCGCCATCAAAGTGCGCCCGTTCACGTAGCGGCGCAGCACAACTGACACACACCGTCCGACGAAACACGTCCCGCCCGGCGCATAAATTACGATGCCGCAAACAAACGGCTCCCTTTGGCTAAGAGACACCGCACGTGAAAGAGAGGCGGTAACACGGACGCAGAGCATGGACAACGAAGAAGCGGCTCCCCGAGCATGAATCCAGCACTGCAGGCCCTCCCCATGCTTCTGCTGATGCACCACCAAGGACGCAACGTACAGCGGAGACGCAGGTAGGCACACACACAACAAGTGCACGCAAACAGCGCACACAGTGCAAGGGCGGAAAAAGCGGACAACCCCCACCAGCGCGTGTACACAACACATCCACCATCGCATCCACAGATGACACACAGGCCAAATCGTAACATCGCAGAACACATGTGTACACACCACCTGGGACTAGGAACCAACCACCCTGTCACGGCCCCAAAGCGCCGATGACGCCGCCACACATGCGCACAACGCAGAGGCCAACCGCAGCGCCATGCATGCGTCGCACACAGACACAGGGACACAACCAAGCAGCACACACATCAGCCCCACCCCGAACGCACATGACACGTGACAGGCCGGCCACAGACATGTCCCCAACGCCCAATTCACGGACAACACCCAACGCCACACAACCGACGCACACATGTCAGTGAAGACACGCAACAGCAGGACACACCCCAGTGTAACAAACATGGCGTAGCACACAGCGGCGGCAACACCAACTAGGAGAAGCAGGGCCCCTTCGGGAAGAGGAACGCCAGTACCACACAGAAACACCCATACCACCCTGCACATATGAACAAGACATATAAAACGGAACACCAAAGAGCCCGGGGACCGACAACAGGTGGCCTAAGAATAACATTCACACACAAGGCCCAACGCAGAGCGGAAAGGCAGCCTGCCGCCCACACAAGGGAGAGCAGACAGCACTGAATGACCTTCCATTCCAACTCCGAAACCACAGCCCTACGACAGAAGCCGGTGAATACAGCCATTGTCCAAGAATAGACCAACACAGGCATGCCGAGGAGACCGACCACAGGGCAGATAGCGCATATCACAGAAGCACACAACGGACGGGGAAGAAAGAAGAAAACACTCCCCCATGTCGGCCACATGCAAGTTAATTGGAAGGAGTCACACAGCACTGACCTTGAACTGTCTGAGAAGCATGTGGGAAGAGGGCCCGTGTCCTCCAAACAAGCCAACAGAACACAAGTCCTGTCTCCCCACAACTACACAGAGCTCACAGCAACCCCGGAGCGTGCACATTGCAGACTGCACACACAGCCGGAGCACGCCACCTCAACGAACCGCTGCGAAATGGCAACCGCAACACACCTACCCAACTACGCCGAACAGCTCAAGCTGTACAAAACCAACCTGTTCCATACATTGGGATGCGATCTCCTGTCCCTGCTGAACGTAACTTACCGACTGACTTACCGCATCACATTGTTCAGCTGCGTCATGCCCGTCTTCTACTGTCGGAGGTGTCCCTACCAGCATCCCGTCGAGATATGCCTCTCCAACCCGGCATGTCTGAAGGCGGACCTGCTACCACTACTCCTCCCTCTGGACGCACACGACAGGGCCTGCTCTGCCTATGGGGGCATGGCGTATGTGGCCAACATCGCACCCGCACTGAAATGGGACCACTGTGCCTCCACACGACGGATCATCGAGAACAGCTACATCGAATGTCACCCAGCATGCCCCATCATGGTCCTCCAAGGGACAACCTACGAACAACACCTTGACAGCCACCATCCGCTTCATTGGCTGGCAAACATGTACACCACCAATGACATGGAAGCCCTGCTGGACGGCATCGCATACCTGACAACCTGTAAATACGTCGGACCACAACGCAGGTTCCCCGAGTGACCTATGATGTCCAACCCCGCACCCATGCTTAGCTTCCGCACGGACTGGCCAGTCACCACCACAACAGCCATACCAAACGACCGGCAACAGTAACCACACCATCAACGACATCGCCATGACATCGGATATGACCGGGACATGCACACTGTTCCCCATCACATCCAGGAACACCGCATGCATCGTGGGAGGCAGTGGCATGGGCTCTGTGTATCGCACCCACATGGACGGAACTGCACGAACAACCAGGACACGACATGGATCCAGCGCACATGGACACACACACCGCTCAGTGGACATGAATAGGTCGCCTGGAGTCTGTGGGTGCTGCACCCCTCCCACCCCGCCCCGGGAATCCCATACCAGGACCTTTGCATGGACGACAAGTGCATACAACAACAACACAACCCCAGTGACTGTGACATGTCCAGTAACCACCACAGTGCAACAACAAGTGGCACGCCGCTGCATGCACGCAAGCACATGCCCTGATGTCATCTCACATGCACGCGTGCATGAGGAACAACCGCAGCAAACCTGTCACATGGAACTGAGATGGACTGTGCCCATGATGCCAAGCGGTCTGGTAGGCTACATGTATACCGTCTGTGTCAAAGTCCGCAGCTCCGCAGCTATACGTAAATGTACATTAGCACAGCCTTGGCCAAGCAGATGTCACTCTGAAGCCCACATCCCACATGCAACAGCCAATCACATGTAACCCCACACCCTATCCCATTTGCAATCATGCTCAGTATATCCTCAACATGTATTCCGCTGCCAGTAGTGTCCACTATACTGCATCACAGAGGACAGAAGACTCAATATAATGTTTGAAACCAAAACTGTCTCCGCTGACTCATTTCACAAGTACGAATGAGAGAGGATGAGAGTATGTGAAGTACACGGCAGTCGTGACATGACCATGTAGTCCACTGGTATTGGATGTCAACGCAAATGAGTAGCACTACTGTGGAAGACACACATGTGTCGTGTGAAGTCGTATGGACGCAGTGCTCAGGTGGGTGGGTGCGACGGGTAGATGCGCACATGCCAAGTTGGAGCACGCCGTGTTGGGAGGGGTCATGAACAGTACACCACCGCTTCCCTGGGCATTGTGAGAGGACACCTGTCGGGGGGAGTGAACACGTGTGTGCATAGCAGCCGGGCACACGTACAAAGCGGTACCAGGCGCACCTCAGCCCACCCTCTGTGGACAAGCTGGATCCTGTTGTGCGCCCGCCATGCCCCTGACAAGGCACACACAGCCCCAGTCGACCAGGTGTAACCCCAACATAGTCAATCCGCACAGGCGATACAGGGCACGGGATGGCAGTGGAGCATGGTGTGTGAGAGGTCTCCTCGCGCTCCTCCTGGTCATATCACGCAGGCAATAGAACCTCAACGTCTAGCATGGCACAAGTCACATGGAAGTGTATGGGGGACGCACCACAGCACGAGCAGCACTGACGTCACGGGAGGTGGCTCGCACCATCCCATCCATTGCCCATCATACCAACCACGCCACATGCCATTGCGACTAAGTGCAAGCGCGTGCGCCACCACCCCCGAGCCCTCCCCAGAGAGGCCAAAGAGTGAATGTGTGGGCCATCAGCCACAGACGGACGCGGCCTGGCCGCAAGGGCAGCCACAGCCACTGGGTGTCGCAGGTGGCGGATCCGGAAGGCGAAGACTGTGATGCATAGTCCATGCAGGCCGGGTCTCCATTTGGGGCACCACGCAGGTGGACGGCGTCCCGCAACACATCATACCCTGAGACAGCCCACTCGTGCAACTGGACCCACACATACACTCCTTGCCCTCTCTGGTGCGAGCTTGGGGCTGCCTGTGCAAGCGCTAGCCTCGCAGGTGAGCATGCATATTGGGGGAGCGAGGGGAGGACATGAGGGCTGGGGCGAAGATGACTGTATCACTGTCAGTTAGTACAAGGGATGACCCAGATGTGGAAAGGAAGAGACGTGTCCCGTGTGTACTGCAACTAGTCGCCAATTCAACTACCCCCATGTCCGGAATGTAAGCCCGCACCTAGGCCCGCCCATCCGCCACAACGAACATACCACCAGCACGACAACCTTCCCATTCGAAACACTGACTGGGGGTGGCGACCAGTGTACAATCATGTGTAGCCTACCCACGCGTACATGTGGGCCCTCCATGATCCATGTCACCTGCGGCAAAGTCATGACATGCGCAATGAGGGAAGTGAGGAGAGCTGTCCGCCCCACGCGCAGAAGGTGCATCAGCTCCACAGACCCAGCAGCGAGTCCAGCAGGGGTCACATGTGCAGGGGCAGCTGTGCCTGGTGTGAAGGCACATGCATATAGACAGCACATCGACCAATGTGTAGTCTGCCCACATCTACAGTCCATCATCATGCGGACATAGGAATTGAACACAGGGCAACACATCTTCAGTTGGTGCACCCACCGTGACCAACAATGCGCAATCATCGACGTACCCGCCCTGTGCATGGCCCCCCACCCAACGGAGGCACATCCAGTGCCACCATCCCACACACACAAGCCTTCCACGGAACATGCTGTGTCCAATGCTCAGTACAGAGTCAGCGCCCATCTGGTGGATCCTGAACAGGAGACACATGCACACACATGCCAGCTCCCACTGTGTACGTCTGCCACCTGGCACGTGCAATGTAACCTCTCACCTGTGACGTGTGACTGCAAGCACACAGCCGTCTTGGCATGGGGCTGTCAATGTGGACACCTGTCAATGTTTCGGGAGGTGTGATCCGTACAGTGCTGTACATAGGGTGCAGTGCTGACACCTACTACTGTCTCATATCCCCTCGTGCCACAGGTCCCACTTGTTTTGGCCGCTCAGCCTGTGCCCACATCGTCGTCGTCGTGTGCCATACTCATCCAGCCGCGGAAGCAGTTCCATGCTCAGCAGACATTCATGTTGCCGTGGCGTTGCCGCTTGACGGATATGCAGTCAGTCCCCATCAGCACGCCCCGCAAGTCATTGGGGCCTAGATCCCCATGTGCATGCACATGGCAGTGGTTTGTATCACTAGCCATTGCCATTGTTGGGAGACCTGTGTAAGTGTATTGTGGCCGTGCCGTCCCAGCTTGACAGCTGGGCTGTGGCTCCTGTGCTTACTCAGTCATGTCAGTGATGTGTATGCGAAATTGCCATGTGTCGTGTTGCTTTGACATGTGTCCTCTGCCATTGTCCCTAGGCGGAGACCGAACATTGACCGCCCATACCAATTGCTGGCGGACATGGACGATACAGAGGTTATTAGGAAGTTTCGGCTGGACAGGCCAACCCTGCATCGACTGTGTGCCATGTTAGAACCCCATCTCCGTCCCCGCAGGGTGTATCCGACTGCTGTCACCCCCACGGCTAAGGTGATGGCCGCCATGCATTTCTTCGCCACTGGGTCATTCCAGCACACAGTGGGCATTGGAGGAGGGATGTCCCAGCCCATGTTCAGCAAAGTGCTGAGGGATGTACTGGCAGCCATGATGCTGTACCGGAACAGGTACATCCGCTTCCCCAGGGCTCGTGAATTGGCGGCAGTGAAGGGTGCATTCTATGCCCTTGGCAGAATCCCACACGTCGTTGGAGCCATTGACTGCACACATGTCGGCCTTGTTCCACCACAGGCCACTGAGCACCTGTACCGCAACAGGAAGCACACGCACTCCCTGAATGTGCAAGTGGTGTGCCTTGCGGACATGGTGATCACCCACGTGTGTGCAAAGTTCCCAGGCTCGGCCCATGACGCACACATAATGCGCAACAGCATCTTGCCACGACTGATGTCCAATATGCAACAGGATCGTGCCTGTATTGTCGGTGAGTATGTGGAGTGGTGTAGCGTGCTGGCTGTGCGATGCTGTCCCCTGTCCAGTTGGATTAGCAACGGTTCTCTGTGTCCCTCACACCCAGGTGACTCTGCGTATCCGAATGGGGCATGGCTGCTCAGTCCATTGAGGAATCCTCGCACCCCAGCAGACGATCGCTACAATGAGGCACATGGGAGGACCAGACGTGTGGTCGAGCGTACCTTTGGCCTCCTCAAGTCCAGGTTCAGGTGCCTGGACCGCACCGGGGGTGCGCTGGCGTACTCCCCACAGAAGGTGTGCCAGATAGTGGTGGCGTGCTGCATGCTGCACAATCTGGCCATTCGGAAGCAGATCCCCCTCATCGTGGATGACGGAGATCAACCAGGGCCCCAGCCCGCAGACCAGGACAGCTCGAGTGAGGAGGACAGCGGAGAGGAGGAAGCTGGTAATGTGCGGCAGCAGCTCATCGCCCGCTACTTCACTTGACGGTGAGTGTCCATGTACGACGGCTGATGTGGCTGTATCTGTGCAGGTGTGTGTGTGCTGTGTCAGGGTGGCCGTTTGTTCACTGCGTGCTGTGTGTCAACGCTCCATGGCCAGGGTAGTATGCCACTGTTGGTGGCTGTGGCATTGTGCCCTATTGCTCTGTGCGATGTGTGTACATTGCTTGTAGTTGTTGACATGTACTGTGTGATGGGTGTGTGACACACTCATTGAATGTGCTCCTGTACTGTCTCCCACCCCTAGGTCCCTACAGGCCCTCCGGATTCAATTGCCATGCCACGCATCAGGTGCCTTTCCGCCCAAGGTGGCCGTTGTATTCCGTACAAATAAAACACAGGGCACAAACAGCAGTTAGTGAAAAAGGTGCATTTATTACAAACTGTGACATGTGATTGTGTGTAAGGTGATGACAAAAGTGGTGCGTGCAGTGACAATGAGCTGTCGGTCATGGCTGCGTGATGATCAGGGTGTACCCACTGGTTCTATGTCCATAGTCCAACACACACATGCCATCCAGATGGCTGTGTGGAGTGGGATCGTAGTCCAGGTCAATGCAGTGGCTGGTCAAGGAAGGCTGGCGGAAGGCTGGCTGGCTGCCTCACTTGCGACTGGAGCGTGCGAAGTCCTCCCGGGAGATCTGTTTCCTCTTCGGACGGCCCCTTCCACGTTTGCGAGGGGGGGTGCCTGCTTGCGACATGCTGGTGGTTGAGGTGTGATCACTGGCTGTGGACGCAGGGGAACTGGACACTGCTGCTCCACCCTGCGCCCCGGCAGGTGGTGGTGGAGGGGGAGCTGCTGTCCCTGGCTGTGACCTCACCGCCACCACCAGCTGTCCCATGAGGTCCACGATTTGGCCCATACGGGCGTCCATGGACCTCAACACCCCCAGCACCTCACGCGTGTCTGAGGCAGACCGGACCCATTGTCCTTGGGCCTCTTCATAGGCCCCAAGGACTCTGGCCATGTGAGGCAGGGCATGGCTCCCAGGGGAGGCTGGCGTTTCCCTGACCCTGCTCCTCCTACCAGTCCTGCTGCCACCGGCCTGCCCACTAGCCACATTGCTCACCACGGTCCTCGCTGTGGCTCCCAGGGTGGATCCAGTCGTCCGGGCCACCACCTGCGCTGGGGCTGGTGCCAGCGGAGACGTGGCGGTGGTGGCGGCGGTGGTGGTCGGTGCGGCGATGGTGGCGGTTGCGGCAGTGGTAGTGGCCACAATGACCGTGGGTGTGGCCGCAACGACAGTGGCAGCAGGGGGCTGTGAATGTTCAGCAGCCCTGGATGATGGGTTGGTGGGTGGGAGGGGTCCTGGGGAGCGGCTGGGCCCTGCCACACCAGATGGGCCTGCTTCGTTGTCCGTGTCCGAGGAGGAGGACAGATCCTCCAGATCCGTGTGTCCTCGTTGGGGGCTTGTAGGCTGGCTGTGCTGGCTGCTGGCTCCATCCCCAGCATCCAGCAGTTCGTCACCTGTGGAGAGAATGAGATTAGTTATTGTGTTGCACCTGGCGAAGTATGTATTTGTCGTCTGACATTGACAGTTCGTGCAATCTCGTACATGGGTTTCCCGGAGGCGTGTGTGTGGCTGTAGCATCTGTAGTTGTGTGTGCTTGGCAATGGGACTGTGTGCTGTGCACATGTGGCATGGGACGGATTGGCCATGCCGATGGGTGTGTTGTTGTGCCCCTACTTATTGTGACTCTGGTGTATGCGGGCTCCTGGCCCATCCTGGGTCTGGTTTGTACTTTGCTTTTGGGGTTCAAATGGAACGCTTAGGAACGCATATGGCAACATGGGGGCCATGCCCCAGATTCGCATTTGGGATGGAATATGCTTTTGGGGTTCAAATGGAACGCTTAGGAACGCATATGGCAACATGGGGGCCATGCCCCAGATTCGCATTTGGGATGGAATATGCTTTTGGGGTTCAAATGGAACGCTTAGGAACGCATATGGCAACATGGGGGCCATGCCCCAGATTCGCATTTGGGATGGAATATGCTTTTGGGGTTCAAATGGAACGCTTAGGAACGCATATGGCAACATGGGGGCCATGCCCCAGATTCGCATTTGGGATGGAATATGCTTTTGGGGTTCAAATGGAACGCTTAGGAACGCATATGGCAACATGGGGGCCATGCCCCAGATTCGCATTTGGGATGGAATATGCTTTTGGGGTTCAAATGGAACGCTTAGGAACGCATATGGCAACATGGGGGCCATGCCCCAGATTCGCATTTGGGATGGAATATGCTTTTGGGGTTCAAATGGAACGCTTAGGAACGCATATGGCAACATGGGGGCCATGCCCCAGATTCGCATTTGGGATGGAATATGCTTTTGGGGTTCAAATGGAACGCTTAGGAACGCATATGGCAACATGGGGGCCATGCCCCAGATTCGCATTTGGGATGGAATATGCTTTTGGGGTTCAAATGGAACGCTTAGGAACGCATATGGCAACATGGGGGCCATGCCCCAGATTCGCATTTGGGAGGGAATATGCTTTTGGGGTTCAAATGGAACGCTTAGGAACGCATATGGCAACATGGGGGCCATGCCCCAGATTCGCATTTGGGATGGAATATGCTTTTGGGGTTCAAATGGAACGCTTAGGAACGCATATGGCAACATGGGGGCCATGCCCCAGATTCGCATTTGGGATGGAATATGCTTTTGGGGTTCAAATGGAACGCTTAGGAACGCATATGGCAACATGGGGGCCATGCCCCAGATTCGCATTTGGGATGGAATATGCTTTTGGGGTTCAAATGGAACGCTTAGGAACGCATATGGCAACATGGGGGCCATGCCCCAGATTCGCATTTGGGAGGGAATATGCTTTTGGGGTTGAAATGGAACGCTTAGGAACGCATATGGCAACATGGGGGCCATGCCCCAGATTCGCATTTGGGAGGGAATATGCTTTTGGGGTTCAAATGGAACGCTTAGGAACGCATATGGCAACATGGGGGCCATGCCCCAGATTCGCATTTGGGAGGGAATATGCTTTTGGGGTACATGCTGTGAGCCATGGGTGCCGAACGTGACATGTGTTGTGGCAGCATGACAGTGCATGGTTTGAGGTGTGTGCATGCTTGACATGGCCTGCATATTTGCTGTCTGTTGTGATTACTGGACATGGCATTGGACGCATCGTTATGAGTGAGTGATGGTTGTGTGCCAGCCAACGTATTGCAGTTGTCCCATCTCCTTGGTGTGCGTGCTGCCCTGTGCCATGTGCATCACTGCAGTGCTCGGGGGGTGTGGCCCATGTTGTGTGTTGTTGCTCACAGTGTGTCGTGCACTTCATTGACTTCTGGCACATGGTTGGTCATGGGCATGTATCTTAGCGTGACTGCTGTATGTGTGGCAGCTGTGCGGATGACATGCCTTTCATGAGACTGGGGCTGACGGATGGGATGGATGGTATGTTGTTTGTGCATGGTGTGTCTGTGTGTTTGATGGGTTCAGTGGTGTTCGTGTGCATATATGTTGTTCCGCTCTGTTGCGTCTAGTGTTGTTTGTCTTACATAGGCGTAGTTGTGGGGTGTGTGGTTGACAGGCAGTTGGGGCTACATGGACAGGACTTCAATGGTGTTTCGGTTGTGTGTGATGAGTTGCACAGTGGCTGCCGTGTGGTACTATATTCAGTGTGGCCTGTGCATGCAGACGTGGCTCCTTGGGTGTTGCTATGTCTGTGATGGGTCATGTGGGGTGTGAGTCTGTTGTTCATGTCCGTGTGCACATTGTTCACTTGTTCGTGACGGTGGGCGGTGCTGCGTGTTCGTCTGCTACGTGACATGTCCCATGTGTTGGTCGTGTTCCGGTCCTCATGCCTCCAGTAATCCAGCCCTGTCCAGTTTCCCACCTGCAGGTTGTTCGTGCGTGCACTGTACTGGATGCCACATGGCTCTAAGCGGGGGGTGCTCCATGTTGCAGGTCTGTGGGGGTGGGGGGTGTTGTGGGTCGTGGGGGTGGCTGGACACCCACTGACACCGATTGCTGTGGACCGTGATGTCTGCCTTTCGGCTGTCGTTGTGCACTGCGGTGGCTGACACGTGGCTGTGGGGTGTGGGGGATGCTCCTCCTTGCTGTGCTGTGGGACTAGGGGCCTGGTGTGTGTTGTACTTGTGCTGTCCACCGTCCCACCCACTGCACTTTGTGTTCCTGCCACTTACCTGTTACTTGTCGGTTTGTGCAGCTGTGGCGGACACATGGGTGTGGTGGGTGCTCGTTGTGGCGCTTCTGGCATATTTGGGGACCTGTTGGTGGTTACGTGGCTAGCTGAATGTACACATGTCCCCACGCATCTTACAGTTGTTCTGTTTGGGCTGTGTGTGGTGGTGTCTGTTGCATGTGTGTGTCGTGTATTGTGTGCTGGACATGGGGGTGTTTGTCCCTGGGAGCTGTGGCATGGTGGTAGTGCATGTGAGTACATAGCGGTGTGCTGGTATACATTAGTTTGTACTTACCAGCCTCCACTCCCCCTGCTAATCCGGCGAGGATCTCCGGATGGATTACGACTCGCACCTTCTCCTCCCACGCTTTGAAGGTCTTAAAGAGCGCGGGATTCCCTCCGCCAGTGACGGCAGCCAGCTCTCTGTTTTTGCCCTCCTTCTTCTTGACCAGGCTCTTTACGTCATTCCAACGTTTGTTGATCTCGACTCTGTTCCTGGGCAGGGTCCCGACTGCATTGACCTGGTCTACGATCCGGTTCCACATTCTGTTTCTGGTGGCTAGTGGTGTGTGCTGGACCATGTTCCCATAGATTTGTGGGTACACCTTGATGATCTCGTCGACCATGACCGTCAGCTCAATGGGCGTGAACTTGGGCATTCTTTGTGGTGCCATGGTGTTTGTGGTGCTGGTGCGGTGTGTGTTGTGTAATGTGCAGGGGGTTTGTGGTGCCGGTGTTTGGTGGTGGTGGTGGTGGTTGTGATGTGTGCGTTTCTGTGGTGTGCTGCTGTCCTTGCTGTGTCACTGTGTCCTCTCCTCTCCTCTCTGGTTTGCAATGTAGCAAGGGGTTGTGGTCTGTGGGAGTGCTGCTTTTGTACTCACCTATGTGGGTGTGTCCTCATGGTCTGTTGTTTTCAGGTGTGTTGTGTCTGGGGTTCTGGCCTTTGTATTTTTTGTTTGTCCGGGGGATGTTTTCGGGATATGTACTGTGCTTGTGTATTTGTGCGTGCCTTGCTGTGTGGACTTGTTGGCCATGTTGTGTGCTATTGGTTTTGTGTGCGGATGGTTTCTGTGCAGGTACGTGGGCGCCATGGCTTCTGCCGTGTCGATTCTCATCGGCGTTGTTTGCGCTGGCGGGCGGTATATTTGTGGTTTTTCCGCGCTCATGGCGGTGCGATCGTAATCTCACGTGCGTTGTGTCGGCCGTGAGGGCGGGCGGTTTTGTGTTGTCGTGCGTGTTTCCGTCCGTGGCGGGCGGTTTGTCTCCGACTCGGACGTTGGCGGGCGGTATTTTGTGTGCTTTTTCCGCCGATGGCGGTATTCGGTTTGTGTAATCGTAATGGCGTGGTCGGTGTTCAGGCGGTGTGTGCGGGCGGATTTTTGCCGCTTCCATGCCTGGCGGTGTTATTTACGCCGGGTATCGTAATGTGCCCCTTAGTTATTATAATAAAATTTTTCGCAGTTTCAGGGCTGGGTTAGGGTAGGGCCGCTTCAGGCATTAGACTAACGCATGTTAATGCTAGTGTCCGCATCACCGCATTAAAATGCATTAGTCACGCATTCTAGTGCCCCTCCGACAATACTGCAATTGAGACACACTGCCAATGAGGCAGCACCAACACGCTAAATTTGTCTAACATATAGGAGCATGCAACTGCGCTTTCAAATTTAAAATGCTATGCGTCAGAGATAGAATATTCATGAACAGCGCTGAGCAGGCAGGCCAGAGTTTAACAGATCAATTAGCCGTGCCCCAACCAGCCTTCCTGTGAGGCTACTCTGGGGGTACCAGCCATCACGTGGGTGATCCATGGGGCAGGTCTTGACTGCTGTTTACCCACAATCCCACCACCCTTTTGGTGACCAGAGCACACACATGCTTTGAAGATTGGACACACTGGCGGGTGGTAGCTTTGTTTTTCCTTCCCGCACCCGCCAGAAGAGAAGTCACATTACCTGAGCCTCTTGCGCAGGATGTTATAGTTTTACAGCCTGTTGGGCCCATTCCCTCCTAAGCCCCCGCGTCAGCCTGGACAGAGACTGTTGACAAAACAGTCAACTTCTCAGTCCCTGCCGTGCCCTCTGGACATGTGTACTTTCGTGAACCAGAGGCACAGTATTGGTCTTGTCACTTGATCCCGGGACTTGATTGTCATTAGAGCGGCACACAAGTGTTTAAGTGCGACCGGCAGAGGAAGGAGGCGTTTTTAAAAACAAGCTTATAATCCATATTTTCAAACATTCTGTTTGTATGATCTGGGTTTAAAGCAATAATCGCTTATATACTTCAAAACACTTTGTTTCGGAAATAATCTGCTTTGCCACACTTTTTGAATCATCGGCGTTTAACTAGTGTCACAGTCAATGAACCTTGCTTTACCTCCAAAAAAGACAATTTTTTTTCTTGGAAAATGGACTTTGTGAGATTCAAGTCGCTACCCAACCCTTACCTCAGCTACCACCTTCTCCCCAAGGATGGGGTGCAGCAGTCTTACTGCCTTGCCACACGGTAGCTGCTGCTGAGGGCACATCATTTCAGGGGTCAAGAATTAGGTTTTCAGGGAAAGGGAATGGGAATGGTAATTCCAAGTGTACGTGATTCAGGACCCCAAGAGTAATAAAAAGTAGAGCTTTCATTAGAATACTCTGCATGCTGCACAGAGAAGGGAATTAAACATCTTTCAGCAATATAATGAAAATGCAGCTCTGCCAGGGTTTTCTCCCCTCACTGCCAAACAAACTATGTTCATCAGATTCCCTTTCTTTTCCAATTCCAAGCACAAACATTTTTTTGTAGTGACTCTGTCCAATCATGTTGATTCACCTCATGCACTCTAGCTCAGCCATTCTAGTAGCAAGACGATCATTAACCCTAAAAGCACCACACATGCAGTGGTCGAAGTGGGCGGGATCGGCAGGGCACGGTGTGCCCCTACTTCTTTAATTTAATAGATTCCGTTCCCCTGCTTTTATATTTTAAACATGCGTTCCAGGATGGCAGAAATAGCCAAGGCCCACAGATAAGGCTCGGCGTTCGTGGCAGTTCAGGGCGGGCGGGTAGAGAAGGAAAAGGACCCTGTCTCTTCCTTCTTGCCCAGAGAAGACAAGGACAGTGTCCACTTCTGCTCTGCCGCTGGCAAAAGCACTCACTGATTTCTGAATAATGAGTGTAAAAGTGTTAAGGTAACCATGTTGCTCCTGCTTACATTTCACATGCTTTACTTAAACTTGCAAACCTATGAGTGTTTGCTTTTTTCCAGGATGTTGTTACTTTTTTTTTAGGCAGCATATTAATGCGTAATTTGAATTGTGTTGCATCCAGGTGTTTATAGCGGGGCACAATTGGGTTGTAGCTGAAGGCAGTGCAAGTTTCTCTCAGTGGGGCAGTATGGTGTTCAGTGGAGGAGAGGATGTGGCACTTCAATTCAGAGCTGCCGAAATTGGAACTGGGGAACCAGGTTCAGCCTTCATGACCAGTCCACCAGACCACCCTCCTGAAGGAGCACATTCCCTTGTTTGACCTTAGAAGACCCTGCTAGACCTTAGAAGCCCTGGTGTCTTAGCACCAGCAGGGGGACCCTCGCAGTGGCAAGTGTGGGTTAACCTTAAAGGCCTGTCAACCACAATCCATACTGAAGTTCACCTCCAGTCTTGCGGACAGGCCTATGAAGCAGCACACCCTAGCGCAACAGTGACTGTCACTGAGGTCACAGGACCCTTGAGCAGGGTGGCTCTAGGGCGGTGCGATCGCACCGGCTGCTGACTTTGGGTGGGGTGTCATGCTTGCAAGTATATTATGTTTCTAAAAGCACTTGCTGCCTCCTTCCTGGCCTCCAGCAATTTTAGGCATTAATAAAAATGTCATGATAACTCCGGTGATTAATGTTCTTCCTAGAGAGAGATGGAGTTTTGTCAAGTGGAAGTTTTGACTCATGGAAAGGTAGCGCAGAGGGCTAATTTGCCTGCTGCAAAGAACATGTACCATCCAGATCACAAAGTGCACATAATATAAATGGGTCAGTGGGTTACTGCTTTTGTCAGTGAGATCCTTTTGTTACTTGCAATTTATAAGTCAAAATCCTAACATAGAACAGTGAGCTATTAACTGTCATCTAAGAGCCAGTCTGATTATCCTAATGTTGCAAACAGGGTTCATTTGAATATAAATCAATTCTGGTTATTAAAGAGAACCCCCAATCATGGTATTACATTCTAAATTCAGAGTTTGTGTTTCTCCAGACCAATCACTATTAAACTATACTGCCTACTAGTATGGATGTCATGTGACTCCTACACCTTGTAGTCCTTTGTCTTATGTAACATTTCCTATACAGAGATTTACACACATATGATTAATTGTCTCTGTGTAATGAGTGTGATGTAAAGTGCTCTGACACCCTACACTGGTATCAGTGGTGCTGTAAATCAAGTTAAATTCCTCTGAGCGAGAGTGTAGTTATGAAGACTTGAGGGGCACTGTTAAAGGGTGGTAGTGAAGGAATCCGTGGCAGAGGTGGACATTGTTGCACAGGGCACCACCAGCGCTAAAGCCAGCCCTGCCCTTGAGGCCAGGCCGCCTTACCCATTGGTACCTCCATTGGCTTTGTTTCAGCAGTAGTAGCTGCAACTCACCAGGGGTCGGCAATGCAGTATTTGCACACACACCAAACTAAGGGGGTCATTACGATGGCGGGCGGAGGCACAACCGCGGTGCTGGCGGTGGCGGAAAATGCCCTTTTCCACACTCCATCGGCGGTTCTTGCGACCGCCGCATTACGATGGGCAAAGATAGCCCATTTCTCGTCCGCTGCGGTGTTTCGGGAACCGCCAGGAATACCCTTCCGCAGCGGTGGCGGACGGAGCCAAAAGGGAGGGACCGCCGTGCGGAATGCGGTTACGACCGCCGATTGTATTACGATGCCACAAAAATCCCACCACACCGCTGCGGAGAATCCGGCCAATTGAGGATGGCGGTGGCAATACTGCGGATAGCTCCATGTGTTCCTGTCCACTGGGGAAACGGCGGTCTTTGGCCTTTCCGCAGCAAATCCGACCGCCGTGGACGGATTTTCAGCTTTTCCGCCACTGTATCCTGGAATCCGACCGCCGCGGTAGGGTGTTTCTGGCGGTGCATCCTAATCTGGCCGGCGGTTTTGCCGCGGTACCTGTGGGCGGAACTTTCCCGCTAGCATGGCGGTCGGAATGCTTTTCTGTCCGCCTTCGTAATGAGCCCCTAAGTTCACAAACTTCATGGTCTCTCTGCTTCATGCACAAGCACTTTTAACATGTGCTGCCTGCTTTGGGGCCACTGGAATTATGCAGCAATGGAGGACAAAATTATGCCACAGTGTTGACTAAATTATGCAGCAAAAAAAAAGCTGCAGCGTAATGCAGTATATTTTCTGATACTTTATTATTTTTACATTTTTACACATGCTAACAGTCTCTGGAAAGATTTTGCCTTATTAGTACCAGTGTAACATACAAATCCAGCAGTGAGAAAGGTGATCAGTCAACCTTTGCAAAGGGCCGTCCAATTCGCAGAAACACAAGTCAAATTGTTTAGTAACTTTTGATCCGTTTGAGCTACAAACAATTTATTAGTTAAAATCGTCAAATTATGCAGCAGATGATGCATTATGCAGCAAATATTGCAGAACCAGAATTATATAGAAAACATATGCAAACTAGGATATTTTGCCATTCATGCTTGAACTGCTCTTGTGGAAAAAGGGAGGAGAAGTGCTGATAGAAGCTGCATGGCCCGGAGACAAATGGTTTGTGCTTCCACTTTTAAGTGTATTTCACCTGAAAGCACATGCCCTGTTTGTAGGCTTGCTGCATTTCTTCTCTTAATAGAGTGCAGCTGCGGGGTGATTGTGTGCCTTTGTTAACGTTTTCATGTTAATCGCAGCGCCCGTCATGAGCTGCAATTAACATGAAAACTTTAAAAAAGGCACACAATCACCATGCAGCACAGCTCTATTAAGAGAAGAAATGCAGCAAGTCTACAAACACAGCTTGTGCCTTCAGGTGATTCTGAAAGCACGCTGTGTTTGGAGCTGCATTTCTTTTGGTTTCTGTCTGGGAGGTCTATTGTATCATGTTGCTGTAGAGAAATGCACTATGAAGCGAGCTCCTACTGTTCCCCAAAAATTTTCTCAGAAAAGTCTCTTTTCGTTCAGCCGCACAGCTTTCTTTGGACATCACGGGCAGTGCAGCTCACTGATGATCAAAGGCCACAGCAGGGATCGGAGACGGACCCCCCCTCGTCCCAATCGGTCCCCGGCTCGTGACCTACAAGGACCGGCGGCAATGTCACACTGGCCCCAGCCTGAGCACATCCGCCCCTCCCAGCCCGGTATTGTGTGCTTTTGTTTAAAGTATTCATGTTAATCGCAGCTCGTGCCGGGCGCTACAATTAACACAAATTTTTAAACAAAAGCACATAATGAGCCCCACTCTCGGGGGATGTGTGTGCGCGCCACACACATGGCACTGCGCGCTCGGGGGCACCGAGGTGCGCGCGAGCGCACGCACGCACCTTAAAGGGAACACTGATGTGAACACAAATGAAAAAGTATGGAATAATTTAATAAAAAAATAACAAAAAGGCATAGAAATTGAAGTTTGTATTGTGGATAGTCCCATAGAGCTGTTGTTAGCCTATACAAAAGTATATAGGTCTTGTGGGAGGCTTTTGTGATTTTCACCAACAATGTTGATGCTCACCCTCTGAAAGGGAGTGCCAATGACTGGTAATGGGGTCAGGGAACCCTGGAGCTTTTTCCCTTACTTCCCACCGGCCTGGCATTTGGGGCAGGACCTACAAGATGCATTTGAGGCAGTCTTCATCCAGGGCCAATAGAAGTGGTCGACAAGCCTGGCGAAGGTCTTTCCTTGCCCCAGATGTCCTGGCAGGGGGAATATCATGAGCCAACCCCAGTAGGAAACCCCTGTAACCCTGGGAGACCACCAGCACATGAACTGCCCCAGGCACAGGAACTTTAGGTTCACTGTAAAGGAGGTCATTCTCCCAATAGATAAGGTGATCTCCAGAGGCATCACCTGCTGCCTGGGCCTCAGCTTGCCGCCTCAAGTGTGGCACTCTTTCTGCCCATTGCAGAATTCCCCCTGTGGTCCCACCCTCAACTTGCCATGCAGAAAGATCAGGCAGGTCACCCTTGGTGGCAATGTTCTCCCTGGTAGGCTCAGGAGTATCCTCCTCCGGAGCCCTATCAGCCTGGACTGTGGGAACGTAAGGGGCTGGTTTCCCATGCCCCTTGCCCTTACTCTTCTTGGCAAATGCCGGGGCAATTTTTCCAGTCTCCAGGTGCCCTTGACTAACTTCCCGGGCAGCCGTGGACCTTGTGATCATAGAGAGCAATTCAGGCAATGCCAACATCTACAAGCGTGACCTGAGCTCTACCTCTTTTCAGATAGTGTTCTCGAGGTCATTGCCCAACAGACTATCTACAGGCCTGGCAGGGCTCCCAGCTACTTTTAGAGACCCTGAGACCCCCCACTCAAAGGGAACCAGAGCCACTGGTAGATGACTCTCACGGTTGTGTCGACTACGACTTGGTGGAATGTGTTGGGAAAGACTTGCTCTGAGGACACCAGTTGACACCTCACAGTAGTCAGGCTGACTCCTGTGTCCCTCAGAGCCTCCACATGTTACCCATTGATGGTGATCCATTTCCTTTACTTAGAAGTATTGGCAGGGATATAGGCTTTTGTCACCATCTCCTTATCCACTGGAGACACTAGGGTAACCTCTGTCTGCTCCCCAAAGCTAACGGGGACCACCTCTTTACCAAGAGCCACACTCACCAACCCAGTGTCCACCCACCGGTGGGGGACTGTGCATTCTAGGGACATTTGGTGTATCCGTTGGAGTACCCATACTTTCAGCACTAAGTACACTGGGGGACAAACCTCCCTGTCTGTTAATCAAAGAACCCTGTCTTCTTTGGCTCAGATTGGGACTGGTTACTGCTGTTCCCTTGGGAATTATTTTGGGGGCCTTTTTGAGAATTCCTTATTTTTGAGTTTTTCTCCTCCTCTTTCTTCTGGTGTGACACCTGACCACCCTTTTGGAAGTACCCCCATATGCATTTTTGGACACTATGGTAATGGCCCAGAGGTCTGCCTCCTCAGCAAGCTTCTTGGGGCCAGCTTACTGTCCACTAGGAGCAGGCACAGCTCTGTAAAACAAATATTGAGCATGTGCTTCCTAAAAATCAAGTTGTAGAGGCCATTTTAATCATTACCTTTGCTTTCCCTCACCTAGCCAATCAGGGCCTTGCTGGAGTAGTCCAAGAAATCCACCTAAAACTAATTTGGGAGCTTGTGGCTGTCCCTCAACCTTTGGCATTTTTTTTCAGGGGTCAGCCAAAATTAGCAATAGGTATGGCTATCATGGGGGCATACTTGGTTGGGTCCTCTACTTCTAGTGTGACTAGTGTGTCCCTCCCCACTGGAGGCATATGTTTCAGCAAGCCACCCCCTTCACCCCCACTGCACTCCTCTGGGATCTTGTGCACCCTCAGGGTCACCTCATAAGCATAAAACCATTTCTCTGTGTCATCTCCCACCACAAAATCTGGCACCAGGTATGAGGACTGTTGGAAATTGGGTTACTGGTTGATTAGGGTGTGCGCCCCGGCCAATCAGCAACCACAATACTAGTCAGGGTAAGGCACAAGCAAACCCTAAATGAACCTGTGCTTGGCACAGAGCAGTCAAGCTTAACTTAGAGGAAATGTGTGAAGTATTTGTGCAACACTTCATACAGTAAAACAAGGAAAACACCACACAAAAAGATTTCAGAACAGATTAGATAAATAGAGCTTAATTGAATAAACAAATCAAGACCAAAAGGACACAACTCCAATCAGTAGCACCATAGTTATGTTTTTTTAAAGAAGAAACCGAAAAATAACACCTAAAAGCATAAAGCACCAACCATGGCTATCTGTTCGCGCTGCATGGGGTGAAAGTCAAAGGGTCAGGCTGACCGCGATGGAGCATGGGTTGGATACCGCTCCGGATTAGTCCCACTGAAGGTTTAACTTCTCAAGTTTGGTGCCAAGAGTCCCGTTTGCATTGGAGAGGGCCATAGTGAGCAAAGAGAGCACCGTGGGAGGTGGTCGGCGTGGTGCAAAGAGTAGGCCGCGTGTCGTGGACGGGAGGGCTGGATCTTCATGGTGGCGGTCCTCCATAGTGGTGATGCTTGCTGTGCCAGGAGACGGGCTGGCTGCAGCTCGCGCTGGACTTTGATGCATGCGGCGCGGTTCTGGGGCCTGTTCCTGGTCAGTATGAGCCCAAAAGCTTTCTTGATTTGAGAGTCAGTTGAGCCACACCAAGGGGCCAGGACATAAGGGGCACCACTTGGGGGTCAGGCACTCTCTAAAGACGAGTTCAGGAGCTGTTGGAGAGCCTTTTAAGTCCCTGAGGCTCAGATCAAGAGGCCAGCAGACTAGCCTTTTGAGTCACTCTCGGGTCCTGGGTGCAAGATCTAGGTTGCAGGTCCAGTTCTTCTTCCCTAGGCAAGAGGGCAGCAGGCAGAAGGTCAGCACAACAGGGCAGTAGCTCTTTCAGAGTAGCAGTCCAGCAGAGTGGTAGACCTTCTAACAGCACGGCAATCCTTCTTCCTCACAGAGTATCCACAGGTCCAGAAGTGTACTGAAGTGGTGGTGTCTGCGGTCCTTCTTTTGTACACTAGTATTTTCAGAATTGTAACTTAAAATCCGATTTCACCATATGTTAGGATTTTAAATTAGGATTCCAGAGACACCAAACATTAACCAATTATCTCTTTCCATTTGGAAATTACACTTGCAGTGATGAAAAGTGAATTTAAGAGTTTTTCACTACCGTGACAGGAAAAACTTAAGAGTACATGTCCTATTTTTAAATACATTTCATCCTGCCGTCTGGGGATTTTCCCCTGCCCCTAGGAGTGACTTATATATATTAAAGGGGAAGGTTTGATAAAGGGTTTATCTTGCCCATTCGACATGGCAGTTAACAACTGCACACCCAGGCTCTGCAATGGCAGGCCTGAGACATGTTTGAATGGCTACTTAAGTGGGTGGCACAATCAGTGCTTCAGACCCACTAGCAAAAAGAACAATTGATGGACAGAATGCAGAACAATGTCATACATTCACCCCAGTACTGAGATCTGGGTCTAAATCCATAGTTTTTTTGCTCACCTTGCCATTCCAGTTTGGACCCTGCCATATGCAAATCAGTCTTGACCCTGCACCCAATGGGAACAGTCCAGCCCGAACTGCCAGGCCAGGTCCTCCCTGGACTGGAAACAAGCATCCTAAGACCGGTTTCAGGGTTTCCCCCTCATCAGCCAGGATAGCTTGACTCCAGTGGCATGGAGAGCACAGGACCCACGTCTGGGCATACCCGTCCCACTCAGGGTGACAAATGCAAAAAGAACAATTGATGGACAGAATGCAGAACAATGTCATACATTCACCCCAGTACAGAGATCTGGGTCTAAAACCATAGTTTGTTTGCTCACCATGCCATTCCAGTTTGGACACAGCCATATGCAAATCAGTCTTGACCCTGCAACCAATGGGAACAGTCCAGCCCGAACTGCCAGGCCAGTTCCTCCCTGGACTGGAAACAAGCATCCTAGGACCGGTTTCGGGGTTTCACCCCTCATCAGCCAGGATAGCTTGACTCCAGTGGCATGGAGAGCACAGGACCCACATCTGGGCATACCCGTCCCACTCAGGGTGACAAATGCAAAAGAACAATTGATGGACAGAATGCAGAACAATGTCATACATTCACCCCAGTACAGAGATCTGGGTCTAAATCCATCGTTTTTTTGCTCACCATGCCATTCCGGTTTGGACCCAGCCATATACAAATCAGTCTTGACCCTGCACCAAATGGGAACAGTCCAGCCCGAACTGCCAGGCCAGGTCCTCCCTGGACTGGAAACAAGCATCCTAGGACCGGTTTTGGGGTTTCACCCCTCATCAGCAAGGATAGCTTGACTCCAGTGGCATGGAGAGCATGGGACCGCCATCTGGGCATACCCATCCCACTCAGGGTGACAAATGCAAAAAGAATAATTGATGGACAGAATGCAGAACAATGTCATACATTCACCCCAGTACAGAGATCTGGGTCTAAATCCATCGTTTTTTTGCTCACCATGCCATTCCAGTTTGGACCCAGCCATATGCAAATCAGTCTTGACCCTGCACCCAATGAGACCAGTCCAGCCCGAACTGCCAGGCCAGGTCCTCCCTGGACTGGAAACAAGCATCCTAGGACCGGTTTCGGGGTTTCACCCCTCATGGGATGGGTATGCCCAGATGTGGGTCCCTTGCTCACTGTGCCACTGGATTCAAGATAGCCTGGCTGATGAAGGGTGACATACCCCGAAACCGGTCCCAGGATGCTTGTTTCCGGTCCAGGGAGGACCTGGCTTGGCAGTTCGGTCTGGACTGTTCCCATGAGGCACAGGGTCAAGACTGATTTGCATATGGCTGGGTCCAAACTGGGGTGGCGTAGTGGGCAAAAGAACGATGGATTTTACCCATATCTCTTCACTGGGGGAGAATGCTTGAATCATTCAGCATTCCGTCCATCATTTGTTGCAGTTACACTTTTCGCCCTAAGTGGGATTGGTATGTCCAGACATGGGCCCCTTGCTCACTGTGCCACTGGATTCAAGCTAGCCTGGCTGATTAAGGGTGACATACCCCGAAACCGGTCCCAAGATGCTTGTTTCCAGTCCAGGGAGGACCTGGCTTGGCAGTTCGGTCTGGACTGTTCCCATGAGGCACAGTGTCAAGACTGATTTGCATATGGCTGGGTCCAAACTGGGGTGGCGCAGTGGTCAAAAGAACGATGGATTTAACCCAGATCTCTTGACTGGGGGAGAATGTTTGAATCATTCAGCATTCCGTCCATCATTTTTTGCAGTTACACTTTTCGCCCTAAGTGGGATGGGTATGCCCAGAAGTGGGTCCCTTGCTCACTGTGCCACTGGATTAAAGCTAGCGTGGCTGATGAAGGGTGACATACCCCGAACCCAGTCCCAGGATGCTTGTTTCCGGTCCAGGGAGGACCTGGCTTGGCAGTTCGGTCTGGACTGTTCCCATGAGGCACAGGGTCAAGACTGATTTGCATATGGCTTGGTCCAAACTGGGGTGGCGTAGTGGGCAAAAGAACGATGGATTTAACCCAGATTTCTTGACTGGGGGAGAATGTTTGAATCATTCAGCATTCCGTCCATCATTTGTTGCAGTTACATCAGACCCACTAGCAGCATTTAATTTACAGGCTCTGGGCACATGTAGTGCCACTTTCCTAGGGACTTATAAGTAAATTAAATACGCCAGTTCGGTATAAGCCAATTCCACCATGTTTTGAGGAGAGAACACAAGCACTTTAGCACTGGTTAGCAGTGGTAAAGAGCACAGAGTCCAGAGGCCAAGAAAAACAAAATCAGCAAAAATAGGAGGAGGAATGCAAAATGTTTGGGGATGACCCTGCCGGAAGGGCCAGGTCCAACATGGCCCTTTTTGTCTCCTTCAGAAACTGAGTGTATGCTGCGACCATTACTGCTGGACTCTGCTTGTCTGGCATTAAGCTCTCTGAGGCTCCTGTAGTGAGCCAATGTTTTCACCTCCAGAGCTAATTTCCTTTTGTCCATCTTGAGTTGGGACATTCGTACTCTGACCTCCTAACTTCCTGTTCACCAGCTCCTCTGGGGCCAAGCTATGTGACGATGCATTTCTTCCTGCTCTGGCAGGGAGTTCCAGCTCAGGAGATGGGTCATCCTCCATCCCTGAAGGCTGTGTTTCAAGTCCTGATCCTGCTGCTCCACATTATCATCCTCCTCATTTCCATTCTCTGTATCCTCTGTGACTGTTGTTAACTGGTAGGTCTCTGTCCAGGCCCTCAGAGCTTTCTGAAGCTCCAACTTCTTGGTGTCCTTCTTCATTTGAAGTCCCCTTTCCTTACAGAATGGTTTGTTCCCAGGTTGGCCAGCTCTAACTCCATTACTGCAGGCATGGTCTCAGAGGTTCTAGCGGTGATGAGAGTAGAGTTGGAAAAAGCAAAAAAAAAGCCACTCAAGGAGTATTTAAAAAACTTGAAATGGTCACAAATTATTTATATGGTATGGGGGTGTAACACAAAATTACTGTTTGTCACTGAATTAACACAAGTCAAAATCCTCACCGGTGATCATCAGTGTATGAAATTGGGTTACTGGTTGTGGGAGGGTGAAATCCTACTTAAGCAGGAACCACAATCCTTGTCAGAGTGAAGTCACAAGCAAACCCTAAATTAGCCTGTTCTCAACTCTTGGGCAGCTTTGCACAGAGTAGTCAGGCTTAACCCATAGGCAATGTGTAAAGTAAATGGATTCCACACCAGATAATAAATAAAATAGGACCAAATGACAAAAATCAAATCAGTAGGACCAAAGATATGCAATTTTGAAGATTTAATTGAAAATAGCGCCAAAAAGCACAAAGCACCAACGGTGGATATCTAGACATGCCGGGCTGGGACAAAGGCACAAGTTCAGGCCATACAACAAATGACCTGATTATGGGGGAACACTATACTTGTTTAGAGTACCAGGGGCAGTCTGAAACTATGTCTGCCAGAAAGCTGGCAGAGATAGGTAAAGTCCTTGATGAGTCTACGGCAGAGACGACCACTTGTGCGGTTGACGATCGGCAACTGCTACTTGCAACTTTCTGCAGGGGATGCGTGGGTAAAATTTGTGGGTGCTCCCCTAATGGTGTGTTGCTGGTATGAGTTCTGTTAGCAACCACTGGATTGTGCTTGAAGTATCAGTGAGGTGGAGACCGGTCCCCAAGCCCTGATGAAATTGCCGAAAATAAGGGCAAATGAAACATGTCAGCCTTTCTAACTGAAATGGTCTAATACATGCAGTTCTTTTAACCTGAATGTGATCACTGCGATCAATAAAGTATGTATAACTGCAAGTGAGTCACAACTCATTTTAGCTTGGAGAAGCAATTTTCCTCTTTCACACCACAGGGTCCGATTGGTTAAGAATGACATAAGCATCAATACTGCATTCTGTTTCCACTTTCCAGTTCTCTTCTTTCCTTTTCTTCACCTCCTAAAAACTAGGGCACCATCTTTTTTCTTTCTTTACAATCATAAAAGTTACGAATTATGATAGCGTGAGCAAACTGGTGAGTACCAACCAGCAGCTCCTTAGGTGATGCTTATGTGAGGTACTTTCTGACCTCGCACACCTTTTTCTGGTTTTGCTCATGAGATGAGAGGATATTTGGTGTATTGACAAACTTTTTAATTTGAACACTGGGAACTGGGCAAGACTGGCATTCTGACGAAGCCAGCTTTCTGGCAGAGATAGTTTCAGACTGCCCCTGGTACTCTAAGCAAGTATTGTGTTCCCACACAAGTCATTTATTGTATGGTTCAGTGAGTGGAGAGCTACCTGGTTATTTTTCCCTCTATTGCTCCCCTTTTGTTGATTACAAGTTCAGGCCATTCATGACGGAGCATGGGCCGGCTACAGGGACCCAGTTAGGACCACTGAAAAATAGTACCTTAAATCTTGGTTGTGGAGCGTTGCAATGTCCCATGTTGAGGATGTGTTGCGCTGCCGAGGCATTGCGAGGTCTTGGTGAGAGATGTGATGCGCATTGTTGATTCTGAGGCACTGTGAGGCTGCGATATGCGGTCCTGCATCATCGTTGAGGAGGCTGCCGATAAGAGGAGCTTGGGATGCAAAGTCCTGGGTCGAGTATGCATTGCGCACCGGCTGGTTCAAAAGAGTCTACAGGGCTTGCAATACAAATTCTTGCACTGAAATCAAGGCTGCCATCAATGAGGGCTTGTGATGCAAAGGCCTGCATCGGCGATGCATCGCACAGCAGCAGATGCAAGGAGGCTGTGGGCTGCGAGTTCTATGCGAAGTCCTTGCGTTGAAGAATCCTCGTTGCAGAAGCTATTTAATTGGTTCTGCTGAGGGTTGCGCCAAGAAACAGAGGATATGCTTTGGTTCTGATCCACAGATGGGCTGGCAGCACACTTTCAGGCCTATTTCCAAGGGGCCCGGGCTAGGATGGCACCACATGGCAGGGCAGAACTGTCAGTTTCAGAATCCAGGTGCTGGTTACATGAGACTGGCCCTTGGAGTCACTCTGGTAGTACTGGGTACAGGTTGCAGGTACAGTCCTTCTTACCCAGGCAAGAGGACAGCAGGCAGCAGATCAGCACAGCAGGCATGTGCTGCAGGCCCACTAGCAGCATTCAATTTTCAAGCCCTGGGTATATGTAGTGCCACTTTACTAGGGGTTTAGAAGTAATTCAATATGCCATTTAGGGAAAAAATCCAATGCTACTATGTTTTACGGAGTGAGCACACGCACTTTAGTACTGGTTAGCTGTGGTAAAGTGCACAGAGTACCAAGGCCAACAAAAAACGAGATCAGATTTTATATGAAGGAGTAAAGGAAAAAGTTTGGCCAAAGACCACCCTAAATCCGGCAGGCCTAACACAGCCCCAAAGGCATGATGTATATTACTCATTTTCAAACCTGGAATGAGCAATTTGCACACTGGTTTAAGAATGGGAACACAATTTGCGATACAACCTATGTACTAACGGGTTGCATTTCAAATTGTGCATAAGCATAATATGATTTGCCTGCATACCATTCATTTTGTAGGTCGCAGTTTGTGATCCTTATGAATGGCTGCAAATGCAGCGATGGAGGCCTACAAAGAACAGTAGACCTCCACCTCTGCATTTGCATTCCCAAACGGAAAACATATTTCTTTTAAAAGCAGTCTCTGTCTGTGAGAATGCAGGTTATTAGTTTGAGTAGATGGAGTCCTCACCAAGTAATAATGTCACAATTCTGTACCACGTCCAAGTAGGTCCCAATAATTTATACCAGAGCTCTACCCTTGTTAGCTGTAATACAGAGCAGACAGGTTTAACTTAGGAGAAATGTGTAAAGCGTTAAAAAGTAGGAAACATAACAAAATAAAAATTCCACTCTAATTTATAAAAACTAGTGAAAATGTAATGAAGAAATAGACACCAAAATGTAAAAAATCGATTAGGAGGAATGTTTGATTTACATTATGGCACCAAAAAGCGCAAAACGCCAAGTGTGGGTAGCTGGCTCAGGACAAGGGTAAGGTTTAAGGCTGACCGCGATGGAGCATGGGTTGAATATGAGGCCAGATAGGTCCCGGTCAAAGACTTACCTTCAGGCTTAGAATTTTTCTGATAATGTAGAGTCTTCAATGGGACAAGGCAGCTGGGTGTATCTGAAGACAGCGTTGTTGACGACGTAGAGACATGCTGGATCAAGTATCAGTGAAGCTGTTGACAAAGGTGGGAAAAGCTCCAAGTGGTGAAAGTCCAGCATTCATGCCCAGGAAATCGCTGACATTGATCTGATGGTGGTCAGTGTTGGGGCCAGTGAACATTTCTACCATCAGGCTTAGTCACTTTTTTAAATCGGATTTCTTCAGCGGGGTAAGGCTGCAGGCTGTAGCCGGTGAGAGGTCAATGTTATTGTATGCCGCTTGGCGTCAGGCCAGATTTGTTGATGCTTATAAGAACGTTATGACAGCTGCAGCAGTCAGACCCTCAAATGATGCACCCTAAGCCGATTGGTTTACAGGTTTGTCCCCGTCTTCTGTTGGTTGTCCAGGCAGAAATATTTGAAAAAGTTTCTAGGTCTCAGGTTTTAGGATTAGGCAGGAGGATTACACTCTGAAACTTGTCCAAGGGTGCCAGGACCTTAGTGACACTACTTAGGGATGAGGACTCCCTTCAGGGAAAGCCAGCAGCAGTAGCGGCTCGGGAGGGAGTGCCGCGGGGCGGTGGGGCAGGGCGGGGGAGGAGCAGGGTGGGGGGTAGTAAACTACGGCATACGGCCGAACAGAGGTAAGTAAACAAATAAATAAATAAAATGAATTTCATTGCGCGCGCTGCATTGCCAAATGCAATGCAGCGCGCGCAATGAAAATCGTTTTATTTATTTGTTTACTTACCTCTGTTCGGCCGTATGCCGTAGTTTACTACCCCCCACCCTGCTCCTCCCCCGCCCCGCCCCACCGCCCCGCGGCACTCCCTCCACGAGCCGCTACTGGCCACCAGCTAGGTAGAGAGCAAGTCCAGTTGGAACTGCCAGCTGAGCCATTCGGGAAGGTGAGCTTCTTGCAGCATTTATGTCCTTATAGCTTAACAAGGGGTCAGTCAACTGGCACTCTGAGTCCACATCTTTGTCCTAGGTACAAATGGGAACAGGTCCAGCCCTTGGAGACTCTCTCCACAAGTTCAGTAGAAGGTGCAGTCCTTCTTCTGTCTTCCACAGGTCCAGATGCCTGCCTGTGGGTGGGGGAAACACCTCACCATCCCTAACCAATGGAGTAAAAGTTCCCAAGGGTGACCCTACACAACATTGCAGGACTTTCTGTGGGTTTTACTTAAACTATCACACAGTGTCCCTCTCCAGCTAAAATCAACATGGCAGAACCTTTCTCCTCCTTAGACCACTGCCTGCTTCCCCCCGAGACAGCCATCACAATTCTAAAAGGTTAAGAAGCATTGGTGGCTGGCAACTTCAAGAGTGGTGCGGCGGGCAAATGGGTAGTGGGTGGGGGCATGCATGTGTTCTAAATGCAAGGCGCTATTTAATAAAATAAAAAGCCACTTACCTTGAATGCTGCACAATGACATGTCCTCGCCCCAGTCCTCTTCTTCTCTCAACCAGGCTCCAGCATGGGCCCCAACCAACTCCCTTAACCACTCCTAGCGCTGCTCTCATGCTGTTAATCAGCATGAGAGAAGCTCCACAATTGGATGGAGAGTCCTCTCGCAGCGCTCCCGAGAGCACTGAAGGCCTGTGCTTGCTCTAAACCTAGCTGTCCAAGACAGCTGGGCAGAGAGGTTTAAAGTGCGCAGGTCTGGCTGGTTGGCTATCGCAATACAGCCGGCCAAAGAGACATGCGCACTTTAAACTTAAGTGCACAGGCAGCCCATCACTCCTCTCTGCTGCTGTTACTCAGCAGGCCCGGCCCAGTCCTGATATTCGGTTCAGGATGGGTTGATGAAAAAGAAAATGATAATAAATGAACTTTATTACTATTTTATTTTTCATCCCTGGAGGCATTTAGTAACTGGGGCAACGCTAACTAAGGGAGGAGCCGTCCCTGTTAAAAAGCCCAATGGGACAGTCTCCTCTTTGCGAATTAGATATAGCCCTGTTGAGGTGTTGTTATCTGAGCCATGGTTTGCAAAAGCAAATGCAGTCATAAACTATTTATACATTCCTTTTCAAATCGCAGATAGGAATAGGATGCCCCTTTGACTTCCTCCCTCTTATTTTCAATTTGACAGGGTAGTGAAACCTCATTTATGAGTTTGAAAGACTTTTCTAACATGGAGGATTGCTTTAGTGAATAATAAAAAGGTATTTTGCTGTTGCATCCCATGTGATTTTGCAAATCTCAGGCTTTGCAACAGCATAATACCTTCATACATCAGGCCCTAAATATCTTGTGGTTGTTGTCTATCTGCTCCCCCAATGACATACCCTACCAAAAATATAATTAAGCACTGTATATTTTACTGAACTATTGTGGAAAGAGAGTGTCTTGATTAATTAGGTAACCCCAAAAGGATTTTCTGAGGAAATTTAGTGGACTACTCTTATCTGCCTCATTAACACTTTTGAAATTGGGTGGTATAGCTCCTTGTGTAGCCATTTGACATTCCTTTTATGGATGAATCTTTGGTTTTACTCAATAGCTGGAATATTCCACCAGGGGTTACTTGATATCATGAGGAGTAACAATAAACTGTGTCTAAGCTGGCCGCCATCTGGACTACTTCACTGGTCCTAGCTACGATTAAATATACTATAGGAAGAAATGGATGAAAGAATCCAGGGGCCAGTAAATCAGTGAGTACG
Organism: Calotriton arnoldi; assembly: GCA_963921515.1. Taxonomy (NCBI): domain Eukaryota; kingdom Metazoa; phylum Chordata; class Amphibia; order Caudata; family Salamandridae; genus Calotriton; species Calotriton arnoldi. The sequence goes on along the minus strand of CAWUFW010012489.1, from coordinate 134,473 downwards.
TGAGTCAGTAACCGACTGTGGAGGTAAAATGGTCTGTACTTGTAGGGGTCAAAAAATGGCATGAACATTCACTCTCTCGATAGCCTTCTGAGATGGCAGTAGTACATTTATTCAGGGGGGGACTTTGAATGTCCTAGGAAACAACAGACAGAGATACCTGGAAAGCTAGAAAATTGCAAGATGGCTCAGCCATCCACAATGTGTTCTGTTCTCCATCCTTACATGTAACAAATAGCATGTTGCTGTGTGATTATATCAGAGTACGTTTATGCATGCAAGAAAACAAACAGCCAAACAAATGAATTATCATGGAAAGGGCTGATACTGATGTTCTGATTGTACTACTCTTCAGGACATCACTGGATAGTGCCAAGAAAATATGCCATAATGACTCTGAAGTGGACTGGGCTAAACAGGACCTTTCCTCAGCCGTTTTGGACTTTGCCTTGTGAAAGGTTTGGGGAAAATGCAGGTGCGGCCGGAACAGGTAAGAGGGCGGGGGCGTGGGGAGTCAACAGGCGATGGAATAGGGAAAATAAAATAAAAACATTTTTAAAAAACCTACTTACCTTGCGCTCGCCGCATCGCCAACTTGACGATGCACCGAGCGCAAGGTAAGTGGTTTTAAATTTTTTTTATTTTCCCTATTCCGTCATCTGTCGACTTTCCCGCCCCGCCCCTGTCCTTCCCCACTACCCAACTGCTCTTACCTGTACCGGCCGCGTCAGGAAAAATGTTGATACTACTGACGAAAATGTTGATACTACCGACACATACTGTAGCATTTAGTGTAGAAAAGCATGCATGGGGAATGTAGGAACCTTTTGGATATGGATAAAGAGCAATTCCCAAAAGCATGCTAGTTATACAATCGGTATAGAGTCATAATATCGATGTTTAAATATCGATATGCCATAATATCGATGTTTAAATATCGATGTGACACAATTGTATTGTATTGTAATTGCATTTATATAGCGCTTACTACCCCTGACGAAGCGTCAAAGCACTTTTTCGGCGATTAGCACGCTACTCCAGGACCCATAGAGGATTAGTGTTGAATTAGTATAGTCAAACATGCAAGTAAATTTTAAGTGGTGGATAGGTTAGTCAGTTATTTGGATTTGGAAGGATAGCAGAAGGATAGAAGAGGGAAAAAAGCTTTGTATTTATATAGCGCTTGTTACCCCTGATGGGGTGTTGAAGCACGCTACTCCGGAAACCCATAAAGGATTAGTGCTGAATTAGTATGGTGAAATATGAAAGTAATTTGAGTGTTGGGTATTAGTCAGTTATTTGGAGTGAGAAGGGTAGCGGAGGGATAAAAGGGAAGAAAGGTTTGCATTCATGTAGCACCTGTTACCCCTGATGGGTGTTGAAGTGCTTTTCTGGCGAGTAGGACGCTACTCCGGAACCCATAAAGGATTAGTGTTGAAAATTAGTATAGTGAAGTATGAAGTAATTTGAGTGGTGGATATGTTATTCAGTTATTTGGATAGAGAAGGGTAGGTTGCGGGATAGAAGAGGGAAAGAGGTTTGTATTTATATAGCGCTTGCTACCCCTTGATGGGGTTTTGAAGCGCTTTATTGGCGAGTAGCACGCTACTCTGGAACCCATAAGGATTACTGTTGAATTAGTATGGCGAAACATGAAAGTAATTTGAGTGGTGGATATGTTATTCAGTTATTTGGATTGAGAAGGGTTGGGGAGGGGTAGAAAAGGGAAAAAGGTTTGCGTTTATATAGCGCTGGTAACCCTGATGGGGTGTTGAAACGCTTCATTGGCGAGTAGCACGCTACTTTGGAACCCATAAAGGATTAGTGGTGAATTAGTATAGTGGAATATGGAAATTGAGAAGTGAACGTGTTAGTCTGTTATTTTGATTGAAAAGGATAGTGGAGGGAAAGAAGAGTGAGATTGTTTTTTTTGGTTTTTTTTTAGGTCATAGCAGTAGGAGGAGGCTTTTGGATGAGTAAAAAGGGGTTTTTGAGGGGAAGAGTCAGAGGGGAGAGTTTATCAAGGTTTGTTTTGGGGGATCGGTATAGTAAATAGAGGTGTCAGATGATGCAAGGAGGGTAGAGTAGGAGAGAGTCTAGAAAGGGTTATTTTGGTATCATAGTAGTGGTATGGGATAAATGAGAGAGTGGATGTAGAGGATATATTGATAAATGTATAGGGTGAGAGATAGGGTAGTGCATTGGAAAGAGTAGTAGAAAGAAGTTTGAGATGAGTCAGAAGGTTGGGCCAGAGGATATATTGAGAGAAGAATAGGCTTAGAAATAGGGTAGTGCATTTGAAATGCTAAATTAGAAGAAAGTGATAAATATATAGATCCATAAGTACATTGAAAGTATATAGATGCATAAAGGAGGTAAGTATATATAGATTAAAGATATTGGTAGAGGTACAGGATGAGAAATAGGGTAGTGCATTGGATATGATTTTTCAGGAGAAAGGTAACAGACACACAGATCCAAGTACATGGAAGGTACATAGATGCACAATGGAAGTAAGTACATGTAGACCAAAGATGTTTTTTATTTATTTATTTATTTACAACAACATAATTATTCTACATGTTTATACAAAGCAATACACAAAGATAGGTACATATCTATAGTGAAAATAAATGCTTATATACAGAGGAATATGCTGTAAATTTCTGTTTGCGTATGGTGCTTATGTGGGGAAGAGCCAATTCTTGAGTAGTTTTCTGAAGATAAGGTGGTTGTCGGTGGATCTTATGTTGGGGGTAATGAGTTCCATAGTTTGGCTGCTTGAACAGAGAAGGATGTGCCACCCATGGTTTTTTTCTTGTATCTTGGGATTTTGAGGCAAGATGCCCCTTTAGAGCGTAGGTTCCTTTGTTGAATGTGTTTGGTGATTTTATTCCTGATGAAGAGCGGTCCCATCCCATGTATTGCTTTGTGGGTGATACAAAGTAGCTTGAACGTGGATCTTCTGGCAACCGGTAACCAATGCAGGGCTTTCAAGGCAGGTGAGATGTGGTCTCGCGGTTTGATATGCAAGAGTAGTCTGGCAGCCGAGTTCTGAATCCGTTGTAGTCTTTTCATGGTCGTTAAAGGTGATCCGTGGTAGAGGCTATTGGCGTAATCGAGTTTGGACAGAACAAGGGAGATGGTAGCTTGGACCTTGTGTGGAAATCCAAAAGGGAAAATTCGTTGCAGCGTTTTTATAGTGACAAAGCTTGATTTTGCTACTTTGTCCACTTGGGCATTCATTGACAGCTTGGAGTCCATGGTTATTCCGAGGTTTCTTACTTCCTTCGATAATTTAGGTGGTGATCCCAGTTCATCAGACGAGACGGCAAGCGGGTCGTAATGTTTCCAATCGCCACACATGAGTATTTCCGTTTTTGAAGCATTCAGTTTGAGATGGCTCCAAGTCATCCACTGATCCACGGCTCTGAGACAACTGAAAATTGGGCATTTTTCAATGTCTTTGGGGCATTTCAGTTGAAGGAGTATTTGCTTGTCATCTGCATAGTTATAGCACATGAGGTGACCTTCAAGAATATCGTCGACCAGAATATCGACATGCAGGTAAGAAATATCGTTTTTGTTAATATCGAAGTTAGTAATATCGTTAGTCAAAATATCGTTGTTAATAATATCGAAATTTATTTTAGTGTTCTGTATTTTAGTATATGTGTTAAAAGTATAGCTTATTTTTTTAATGTATGTTTGAAATTTTTAGAAGTAATTAATTTTATGTTAAGTAATTTTTGCGTATTTTAGTTCTGTAGCGGGTTGTGGGTTTATAGGGGAATAGGGTGGGAAGTAATTTAATTATAATATATTTATTAATAAATGTTTAGAAATTATTAATTTTTTAAGAGATTAAATATTGCGTTTTTGTTCCGTGGCGGGTTGTGGGTTTATAGGGGAATAGGGTGGGAAGTAATTTAATTAAAATTAATTAATTAATAATTTTAATTAATTAATATTTTTGTATTTAATAATTTATATTGTTAATTGTGTTAATTTGTTATTAATTAGTTATTAATTGGTCATTAATTATTAATTATTAATTGGTAAATATATTAATTGTGTTATTTTTTTAAGAGCGGGTTGTGGGTTTATAGGGGAGTAGGGTGGGAAGTAATTTTATTAAAATTCATTAATTAATTTTTATTAATTAATATTTGTGTATTTAATATTTCCTATTGTTAATTGTGTTACATATTTTTTTATTAATTATTAATTGGTTATTAATTATTAATATTTAATTGGTGAATATGTAAATTGTGTTAATTTTTTATGAGTGAGTTGTGTATTTAGAGGGGAGTAGTGTGGCAAGTAATTGAAAATTAATATAATTTTTAATTTTTATATCATATTTAATTATTGTTATTTTATAGTCTTATTAGTGTGAATTAATTTATTACTCATTGTTTTTAATTTTATTGTTCATTGTTATTAGTTAATTAATTAATTGTTAAGCAATTATGTTAATTGTGTCATGTTTTACAATAGTGGTGGTGTTATTTATAGGGGTATTTGGTGAGAGGTAAATTATTTTTTATTATTTAAGTATTTGTTAATTAATGTTTATTATTTTGCTGGAGTGGGAATAGTAAATTATTTACCTCCGCTATCCAACACTTTCCCTACTGTTGCAATTGTTGGAGTGGGAATAGTAATTTTATCCTCCACTATCCAACACTTTCCCTACTGTTGCACTCTGTTGAGTGGGAATAGTAAATTATTCCCCTCCGCTATCCAACATTTTCCCTACTGTTGCACTTGCTGGAGTGGGAATAGTAAATTATTCCCCTCCGCTATCCAACACTTTTCCTACTGTTGCAATTGTTGGAGTGGGAATAGTAATTTTATCCCCTCCGCTATCCAATAATTTCCCTACTGTTGCACTCGTTGGAGTGGGAATAATAATTTTATCCCCTACACTATCCAACACTTTCCTTACTTTTGCACTCTGTGGAGTGGGAATAGTAAATTATTCCCCTCCGCTATCCAACACTTTCACTTCTGTTGCACTTGCTGGAGAGGGAATAGTAAATTATTCCCCTCCGCTATCCAACACTTTTCCTACTGTTGCAATAGTTGGAGTGGGAATAGAAATGTTATCCCCTCCGCTATCCAATACTTTCTCGACTGTTGCACTCCCTGGAGTTGGAATAGTAAATTATTCCCCTCCGCTATCCAACACTTTCCCTACTGTTGCACTTGCTGGAGTGAGAATAGTAATTTTATCCCCTCCGCTATCCAAACTTTCCCTACTGTTGCATTAGTTGGAGTGGGAATAGTAATTTTATCCCCTACGCTATCCAACACTTTCCCTACTGTTGCACTCCGTGGAGTGGGAATAGTAAATTATTCCCCTTTGCTATCCAACACTTTCCCTACTGTTGCACTTGCTGGAGAGGGAATTGTAAATTATTCCCCTCTGCTATACAACACTTTCCCTACTGTTGCATTCCCTGGAGTGGGAATAGTAAATTATTCCCCTCCGCTATCCAACACTTTCCCTACTGTTGCAGTTGCTGGAGTGGGAATAGTAAATTATTCCCCTCCGCTATCAAACACTTTCCCTACTGTTGCATTAGTTGGAGTGGGAATAGTAATTTTATCCCCTACGCTATCCAACACTTTCCCTACTGTTGCAGTCCGTGGAGTGGGAATAGTAAATTATTCCCCTTTGCTATCCAACACTTTCCCTACTGTTGCACTTGCTGGAGAGGGAATTGTAAATTATTCCCCTCTGCTATACAACACTTTCCCTACTGTTGCATTCCCTGGAGTGGGAATAGTAAATTATTCCCCTCCGCTATCCAACACTTTCCCTACTGTTGCAGTTGCTGGAGTGGGAATAGTAAATTATTCCCCTCCGCTATCCAACACTTTCCCTACTGTTGCACTTGCTGGAGTGGGAATAGTAATTTTATCTACTCCACTAACCAACACATTCCCTACTGTTGCACTCCGTGGAGTGGGAATAGTAAATTATTCCCCTCCGCTATCCAACACTTTCCCTACTGTTGCACTTGCTGGAGTGGGAATAGTTAATTATTCCTCTCCGCTAAACAACACTTTCCCTACTGTTGCACTCCCCGGAGTGGGAATAGTTATTTTATCCCCTACGCTATCCATGATTTTCCCTACTGTTTCAGTTAATGTAGTGTAAAATGTTGTTTTAAAGATAAATATTTATTTTAATATTTTATTTTATTATATATATAATTTATTTTTATATTTATCTTACAGGTTTATGTATATATATATATATATATATATATATATATGTATTTATAATTTTTATTATGTTTCTGTTTTATCATTTAATAAAATAATTATTTATTATATTATTAAGTAAATATATATATCATTTTTTTATATATGTATGTTTAATTTATTTTTATAATATATTTATTATTTATTATTTTTAACATTTTAAAATAATTCTAACTGTTTTTATTAATTATATTTATTTTATATTATTTTTAAGACATTTAAATAAAACGATATTTTGAACAATGATATTTTAAACAACGATATTTTGGTTTCGATATTTTTGTACTTACCTTTGTAGAGACAGGATGTCGATATTCTGTTCATCGATATTCTTGACACGATATTCTGGTAGGTCGATATTGTTGTCATCGATATTATGTCAGTGATCCTATGCAATCTATGTTTCGTCCACTGGCACTTGAGTATCTGTGAGGAAGTAAAAAAAAAAGGATAGCAATTTTATTACACATATTTTAGAGGAATGAAGAGCTATTCTCACCTTTGCTTGAATCTTCCAGGAGCTTATTGTGAGAAGTGAGATAGCCACATAATTGCTCTTATTTGCAGGCCAATTATAATAACTTTGCTAGAGATGGCCACTTGCATCCTGATTGTTTCACATACGGAGAGCCTGAGATACAGGAGGCTGAAGAAGATCTAGGACCAGAGGAGGCCAGATTCACAGGATTTTACATAACGTCTGTCATACTTAGGAGTCTCCTTCTCCTTCCATGGACTGCTTAGGCTAGTCCAGCAGTAGCCAGCTTGAAAGAACTTCACGAAAAGCATGTTGACTGGAAAAATTAAGTTTTGTCGACATTTGCCTGATTTGTGGGACATAACTTTTACATGTGCGTTTTGCAGAAGATGAAGGTGTTTGATAGAGCTCCATAACATTGAACTAGGGCCTGATTTAGGTGGTCATTACGATGGCGCTCGGAAAACCTCCCCGACCGCCATGGTAGCGGGAAAAGACCGCCTGCATGGTCCGCGGCATCACCGCCGGTCGAATTACGATGACCCGCGATCGAAATCCGACCGCGGCGGTCGGATCGCGGGCCTTAACATTGCGGCGGTTGCTGCTACCCGCAGCACCGCCGCGATGTCCAAATGGGCATTTCCAGCATTTCCCTGCACTACGTGGCAGTCACTGCACAGTGCCTCCCACCTGGTACAGGGGTATGTAGGGGAGGCCATGGGTACCCCCCAGTGCACCCTCACCCCCCCCAAACATCAGGGGCCCGCCACGGGCCCCCGGAAGACAATATCTGCATGCCTTTCCATGGCGGTCTGACCGCTGCGGAAAGGCTGGCTACCGCCGGCATCATAATCGTGCCGGCGGAGCCTGCTCTGCACCGCCATCATTATCCCGGTCCTTTTCCGCCCGCCAGGCAGGAGTGCGGATGGCGAGCGGCGGAAAAGCGGCGGTCGGAATTTTCCACCGCCGCGGTCGCCACCGCCATCCTAATCGGACCGGCGGTTTCCTGGCTTGCGGTGCGGGCGGATCTCCACCGCCGGTCCGGCGGGCACCGCCGCCGGCCGGGCGGTCGACATCCGACCGCCATCGTAATCGGCCCCTTAGTGTCAGGTGAGAACTGAACACCTCCAATTTGTGGATGAGGTGAGACCAGCTGCTACAGCTGATCTAGCAATGACTGCATGCCAAGCAGCATCGCCTATCCACCCTCCCCCCCCCACAGTGGTCATGCATTTCTCCAAATGCACCTAGGTCTTTCACTTCATTTACCCAATTTTACTTGTCACCTATGGACACAGACTTTAGACTGGCCTTAATTGCCTTTTTAGAAGTTAAAATATTTGAGAATGTAGGAGTCTTCACCAGGTGCGACCACCAACTCTAATCCGACTGCATTAATTTACGGGTCAAGCTCCTGAAGTGTGCATGTCCCCTTTAGAATGCTTTTTCTAATCTTTCCCATTGAATTAAAAAAGATTATTTTTCAGTCGGAGAGCCTACCTTTTCGCATAACGTTTGATCCCTTTTTCCTATTTTCATTACTTTTTATTCTTTTTTTCCTTTATACTTACACTTTCTTCGGACCTTGAAGTAATTTATTCTGTAACTGCTTTGTTTGTTGCCACAATACCTCGTTGTCTTAGACAATCCCAAAATAAAATTTTCTGCAAGGGTCGACAGTAGATTTTGGGGCCAAAGCTTTAGAGTAAATAGCTAGGACCATTCTCTCTCTTATTTCACCTAATAGCTTCTTGTAGTCGAAATTAGGCTATGATCAGAACTTAGAAGTGAGGGAGTTTACGTAAATATTATTCAAATATGTGCATCCGCTCACTTCCTGCCATGCATGGAGTGAATGACTTCTGTTTCTCATTGAACCAGGGAAAGTTATTTTTTATAACAGACTAAACTACATTAATTGGTCTCATTTCAGATACTTGTATGAAAAGCTTTGCTTCCTTTTCATAGCTTATTATGTCCCATACATTACATCATCAGAAGCCAAACCCTATCGAAAAACACACCTTTCCTTTGAGCAAGGAATTATAACTTTTGATTTATCGAAAATGTTATATATATTTTTTGCTTTGCGGGTCTAGGTTGGTATATACATCCTGTTCACATGAGACTATCTATAAATAGATGCAACAACACTTTTATGTAAGAGAAAACATGAAAATAGAATTCGGTCTGATCCACGAATTGCAGAATGTTTATCTTTAATTGCATGTCATGTCAGTAGGTTTCAGAGAGCAGAGCAAGAATTATTCAAAAATGTCTTGTAATAGTGTAGTAGCAACCATAAATTCTAATATAACTATGACAGGCCTATCTTTGGTATAAGATCCTGAGGGCTCTCCTTTGCCTTAATTACTGTGTGCTGTTGTCCTTGTGTGGTGTTGTTTCCATGTATATCCAATTGAATGAGGAAATACGCGGAAATCCAGATAGAAGACAGAACCTAACTGGAAGGTCTTAGTGACATAACGCAAAATAATGGTACCAAGAATTTGCAAAAAGGACAACATAAATGGACCAAATTACATGGTGATATGAAAGGCTTGCTGACTCATGCAGTGGAAAGTCCACATACTGTTCAGAATTTGCTAACAGCTTCTGGTGTTAATGAAAATGTGGAAGAGATTAAGCTCTGTGCTGCCCATTTGCTTTTTCACCTTCGGATTTCGAAAACTGGCTCTAAGCACTTAGAGCAGCCAGCAATGAACTATCACTGACTTTTCTCTTAGCTTCATCAGTCCTTTGTCTAACCTTGAATCCATACAAAGATTACATTATTCACAGTGCACAAAATTTCAAATCTTTACTGTGGGATCCCATAAAGTGTGTGTGGCAGAAAGGGGTGAAGCCATAAAGGGTAGAGTCATAAGAGGCGGCAACATGAGGAATGGAGCCGACGGCAGTTCATCTATGCATTATTTTTTAACATACCCAAAAGAAATTAACAATCAGGAAATAAGTGATAGTGAAGCTGTTTACATAATTGGTCACAGACAGACTGCATTTTAAGAAAGCTGAGGAGAGTAAGCAGTAATTTAAGTTAGCTGTAAAATTAGGGCTTTCTAACGGGGCTGTGGCGTAAGAAGAGAAAATTATAATTGTTTATAAGAGGTGTGGTCTCTGTAACTAAGTGCATGTCCTTATACATGTGGCCTATCGCGTCACCTTGGAGGATATTTGCTAGAAAACGGCAGAGTGTGGAGCAACGCCAAATGTTGCAGCTCTGCACTCCGACATTTTTAAAACGCATGGATGCTCCATATTTACTACAATACGGTGCACCCCTATGTTTCCCCTAGCGCTAGCGCTAATATTAGCTGCCTAGTGCCAATGCAGGCACCCTTGTACCATAGTGCAGGGATTGCAGGGAATGATTGTTTGTGTGCAGGAAGGTGTCCGTCCCTTCCTGCACATAAACAATCCATAATGGCTATTTGTTACTTCTATGTGTGCTGCATTCTGCCCGGAGAGATTTCCGACCGAACCGGACTCTAGCAGCCGGACCGAACGAGTACGATGCGGCCGTATGCTATCGGACTCGATTCGGTCGGACTCCCATTGAAGTCAATGGGAGCCGGTCGTACGATGCGTACACGGGCTCCCATTGACTCAATGGGTACGTCGCGAACAAGGGCGCCCCCTACAGCGGGTACGCGTCGGTGCGACTCGCGCCATACATGCATGTGTAGGGGGGACCCATGGGTCCCCCCTCTGTGCGACTCGCACGGCTACACGTGCAGGGGGGTCCGACACGCACCCCCGAAGTCCGGCTCCGACTGCTCTTTGGAGCCGGATGGCGCGTGTCGGTCGGACTGTTCGAGGCGCGCATCGTACTTGCTCGGTCGGGTAACGTCTCCATTGCGTGGTGCGAGTCGTGTCCGTACGAGTCGGTCGGAGCGGTTCGGAGCCGGGAACGAGTCGGTCGGCGATTTCGCATACGCTCGCATCGTACTTGCTCGCCCGGACGCATGTACGAATCGGTCGGAAACAAGGCCTTCGAATCGGATCCGGTAAAGCCGAATCCGATTCGGTGCCCTACTGGCCGAGATCGGAATCGGCCCCTTTGTTGGAAGTGAAAAACCTTGGAATTATATTAGGTATGGCTAGACCTCATCACCAATAGCTTGTTGTTTTAGGTTTTAAAATACCCTGGTTAGACTACTCCAGGGTAGAATCCATATGTAAATAAAGAGAAAAGAGGATTCTTTTCTTGTATATGTAGGAGCAACCAGCTACCGGTACAAGTCTAGCTGCACCAGATTGGAATTCAGATTCTGCTGATTGCTACCACTCCTCCTAGTACTTCCTTCCTCCTGAAGGTGATGGCCAGTCACACTTGTGCCCTCTCATTGTGTGCAAGAGCATAAGCATTGACCACTCCTGGCTGGCCCAGTCCTGCTTGCTTTCCACATCGGTCCAGGTCTTGGATCTGACAAGACACAGACTGCACCATCCTCTCTGGGGAACCAAGAGAAACAATGAGCAGGTTGTGAGGAGTGAGGCCTCTTATTGGATTTCTTCCTGAACTGCCAGGCTGCTTGACTAAGGGGTCTACTATTGAGAGAAGGGTGCTGGTGGTCAACTTGGAGTTTGCGGTTTGTGGTGTCCTTGCGTCCTTCATCCACTGCACAATGTCCAGAGGTGAGTTTGAACTTCAATGCTAAACTGAAAGTAACATAAGCTATTGATATATTTTTTCCAGGAGTTCTGAATGATCACCCTTGAGGGATTACAGGCATTAGGGCCGTTAAGGTCAGCTTAAAACCACCTAGTTACCCTCAAGGCGTCGTGCTCTTACCCTGTTTTGCAACAGAGAACTAGACTGATGTGACTGTGCTCACTGTGTATTCCCTCCTGATTTAATTAGCTCCAAGGGAAGGAGCACTTTAAATCCAAAATGATTGATTATTGTTTTGTCACAAAGAATAGGATTAAATAAATAAAATAGTCAAAGACTAATTTACTATCAGTTTTGGGCCGACAGAATTGTTGCCTAATTCTTAAAGAATAATGTTTCTGGACTCAAGAGTTGTAAAAAGAACCTAGGGCCTGGTTAAGAGTTCAGCAGACAGGTTACACATCACAGATATGGCAGATATCCCCCGCCCACCATATTACCATATGATATAATGCACTTATAATAAAGCGGATAGGATATCTGCCACATCTTTGATGGAGTAACTCTTCTTTTAAATTCTAAATCAGGTCATTAGTCTTAGTGATCAGAGTCTAAGAAACAGATATAAAATAATATTAAATAATAATACATCTGCATAGATTCCACACCAGGAATGAAGCCAACAAGTAAGGAAATATTCTGGTGGGTTCTAATTAAGGAGAGCAGGGATGTACTCAAACCATAAAATCCGAGTATAAATGTGAAAAAAGATGAAACAACAGACACTCTTGGACTGTTTTGTGATTCCAAACACCAGAATAAGTACCATTGTCAGTTGCAGGGACGGAGTCAGCGAGAACAACAAACAATATATAAATTATTAAATTATACCAATTGGGCAAATTAATAGTACTGCATCAACACAATAAGCAAAAGACTTAGGGCCCGATTATGAGTTTGGCGGTGTGGGAGCGGACCTGCTCCATCACCGCCAAACAGGGCTGCCAGCCGCCCGCCAGATTAGGAGTTTCCTCCTGGTCTGGCGGGCGCTTCTTTGGGGTTCCCACGGCAGTGCCTTTTTAAAAAGGCACTGAAACGGGAGTGCCAAAGCTCGTTTCTGCACGGACCAAAATGCATTTTGTTCTGTGCAGCAACTGGGTGCGCACACATACAGGGGTGCAAAACATGTGCCTCCCTGCATGCACCCCCCCTGCGCAGACGGACAAGTTACCAGAGTTACCTCACTGCCACACTTTCCATGGTGGACTCACTTCCATTAATAGGTTTGTAGTGAGGAAACTCGTAATATGCTTGGTGGTGTTGCAGCGGCACCATCAAGCATATTGTGGCCTCACACTGCCTCGCCACTGCCAGGAATTGGGGATCCCTGGTGGTTGTGACAGTCCCAAAATGTTCTGACCGCCACCGCACCTCCACCACGGGTTCAGCGGAACTCGTAATCAGGCTCTCAGATTCAGAAGCAAACAATCTATGGACAAGATAATTTAGTTGGTGAAGTGGACAAGATGGTTCATTTGGTGAAGTTAACAATGACTGCAACAAAAGAAACAGGGCCTCTTCAGAGGTAACTGATCTAAATGAATGAAATGATCCCTAGGTTATTCAGTGTTATTTAATGAATTGTCCACAGCAATGGAAATGGAAGAGGTGTTTGATGCACACCCAAAGTCTAAGTTACCTGAACCTATCACTACTATTCAAGATTCCAACGTGGCTAGTGACCACGATGATACACCCCCATCATATCCGGTACCAGCACCAGTGGGTGCAATCAGCACCACCCTAACCACAATATCTGATACACTCTTTCATCTTTACTACTTCAAGTAGTGCTGTTAAAAGACATCTCTTTAGAAATTAAAGACATGAGGAAGACTTGAAAAACACATTGTAGAATCCAGCAATTTCACCGAGCCACTGAGCTATTGATAACTCATCTCCAAGTTGTGTTTTGGGGTCTTTGCTGTCACAGGCCCTGGGCCCAGCCACACAACTGGGGCACTGGTATATTTTATGGGAAAAGGGTCGGATTAGTGGGTGGTGGAAATTTTGTGGAACCTAGCAGATTTTGGTACATAAAGGGAAATATGTGATTTTAGTTAGAGTTTGATGATTGCAGTACATTGTAGGTAAGAAAACACAGTAGGATCCACACAAGTTACACCACCATGGATGCCCCAGGGATTTTAGTGTTCAGAAATATCTGCGTGTGGTATATTTCAGTTGGTGGCAAACAAGCACAGACCGAAATCCCAAGCTACACACATCACTGAAAAGGGTCATTTTCATAACAGAAATTTGATTTGTCCATGACACGTATTGGACCCTTTCCTGTCATGGGTGCCAGGCCATCCACAGAGCTGGGGTACTGTTTTATTAAAAGTGTAGGAACACAAAATATTAGAACATTTGTTGTTATCAATTGGATTTCTCTCAATTTTTGGATTCCAAATGCATGCGCATGAAAGAACACATTTTGCAAAATGCCCTCTGTATCACATGACAGTATGCAGGGTCGCACAGGGGCAGAAAATTGGCTCAGGCACCAAAATAAAAGTGTCTTATATTACCAGATTGGATAGCTAAAAAAGCAGCCCACATATGCAAATCAGGGCAGTTCTGAACTTGTAAAGAGACACCGTATAGGTGTTTTGCAATGAATGGGAGACTGCATGAATTTGTTCTTGCTGCAGGCCATGTTTGTAGTAATATCAGGAAAATCAACTGTAAAAGCTACAAACAGTCAAAAAAGAGACCTACATACTGAACTATCAGAACAGCCCTTCTGCTACAGAGTTGCATGAATAACCCCTGTTCCTAAATACAGAATCTTGGGCACATATAAAAAATACATAGGTTTCCTTCATACTCATTTTTCATTCATTAGATTTTACCATGTGAGCTGGTACATCAGTCAGTACACAATCAAAAAAAATAATTAGAAGTTGAAACAAAGTTGCTGGCTCTAGGTATCACATGTTTTTGGCAACCAAAAAAACCCACTCTATATCCCTGCAACCAAAATGATCTGAAAAACATATTGCTCAATTCGTTTTGTAAATTGGCTATCGGGAAAAGAAATTACAGATCAAAACATGTTTGCCAATGTCTATGTTTACTACACATTTTCATTATTTTTTTATCTCAGCAATTGGCTTCTTTAGAAAACCATGAGAAATATACATAATGACCTTTTGCTGAATCTTGAATTTTGTCCAGGATAAGGTATTCAAGAGAGCAACTCCTATTAATTGGTAAGCAGCCCCAGACACTCAAACCTTCTACTAGGGCAGAATCTGAACCTAAGCTGCTGTCTTCTGTTAGCTCTTCAGCGGTTAGAACGTCCGACTGTTTAAAATATGGATTACTTTATGCTAGGTCCCTAGTAAAGCATTCAGAAGAAATTAACCTGATGTTAGATTCAGGAATCTGGGATTCCTTATCTATTTCATAAACCTGGACCACTAATGACTCAGCAGTAGATCTAGGTAAGGCATGCCCCGTGGGGTTTAAGGCCCCCCACAACCCTGACTAAATAGGACAGGGGGAGTGGGCATTTTTTATAATGAAAAGCTGAACTTTCCGCTCTGTCAATTGATAAATCTGAAGGTTGTCCGAAGTGTTAGGCTTCTCCATGAAATCTGGGTGAGGTAATGTCTTCTTGGGGGCCCTATGCTATAGACCCCCAGGATTCCTGATCTCACATCTCCAGCCATTTACAGAAGTGACAGCTAACATGGTTCTTGCCTACTCTAACTTCTTTATCTTGGGGGATTTTAATTTATGGGCAGAGGGGGACTTGTCTACTACTTTTAAAGAACTGCAGAGTACCTGTGAAATTATTGGTCTTCAACAATTGATGCGTGGTCCTACTCATCTAGAGGGCCACACATTAGATCATATTTTCGCCCCAGATGGGCTGATCTTGGTAAAGGAAAGTATGCCTCCTGCTGGACTGACCATGTGCTCATATCTTTTAATATAAAAATTCAGGAGTCTCATGCCCCCAAAAGGGCTGTAATCCCTGGGAGAAAGGCGAGGGCATGGCACAAACTTATCAAGCCCGCTCATAGACCAGTTTTTTACTTTTCTAATACTATTGATCCTAAAAACTCAATTGAAACTAATTGCCTAATTTTTGATAAAGCACTCACAGCGACTCTAAACAAAATAATCCCCCTCACTTATTTAAAACCCTGCAATCGACCATCTGCCTCGTGGTACAGCTAATCATTAAAAACAGCAAAATTAGGGTGTAGACAACTGGAAAGGAAATGGCGTCGGAATTACATAGAAGATAAGCAACGCTAAAATTTGGCATTAAATAAATACAAAAAGGAGGTTCGTACAGCAAAAGCTGGTTTTAATATAGACTCGATCTTAGCTGCCGCTAGCAGTGCTGAAAAGGTTTTTGACATTTTTTGTGAATTATCTAACCCACAATGGTTAAAACAAGATATTATACCCATGCAGAAGTTGTGTGATGATCTGCCAACCTTCTTCGAAAAGAAGATCAACAAGATCTTGGCAGTTTTCAGGACATGAATCCAATACCTTTTGAATGGTAGCAATGTTACAAATGTTATTCCCTTACTTAAGACAGATGCCTCAGATAGGCTTTGGCTTATGACTGGTGATAGATAGGACCACTTTGAGAATATTATTTGCAGGATTGAATCCTTTGAAGCAATTACTGAGAAGAATTTTCATCCAATGGCTTTGTTCACGATGTCTGGGTCCCCACTGGACCCTCTTCCGGCCAGACAATGGAAGAAATGGGTGGATGAGTTAATGCTGTCAATGCTATTACTCTGTAACCAATCTCTAAAATCTGGCCAAGTACCATGCAGCTGGAAGAAGGCTATAGTTACCTCTCCGTTGAAGAAGCCATTAGCAGATCCAACAGTGACAGGTGATTACAGGCCATTTTCCCATCTTACCTTCCGTTCCCGGTGAAAACTCAGGAACGTCATGTTAGCAGGATCCTTTTAAAATACTTGGAGGTTCAATCAGTAGTAGAGGAGGAACAACTTGGTTTTAGCCTTGGCTCTGGTACAGAAACGGCTCTACTGATTACCATGGATGAGATACATATGAGGGTAGATTGCGGCAATTCTACGGATCTTGTACTGCTAGATTTGTCGCCCCTTTCAATATAGTCACTCACCACACCCTGCTGGCAAGGCTGGCAGCCATGGATATTGGAAGTGGACAAAATCCTATCTACAAGACCGCTGTGGCTCTACCCCTTTATCAGTCAGACTTTGCGTGTATTAATCATGGGGTGCCACAAGGATCGGCACTCAGCCTGGTGCTGTTCAATGTTTATATGAAGCCACTAATCTCCTTGATAAAAATGTATAGGATTTCTGTGATTAATTATGCAGATGACATGCAGCTGATCCTGTCTCTTAACAATATTCAGCCGCATGCTGTAAAAACCTTTCTATACTGCTTGGGTGACATTTTACAATAGATGAGTGCAAACTCCCTTAAACTAAACGTGGATAAAACAGAATTTCTCTGTTGCTTGGCAAATAAGAGCCTAATGCTACTCTCCCGAATTTTTAGCGAATACCTACAGAGAGTGAGCTGTGCTCCTTAGAAAAGGTACCCAATCTTGGAGTCACCTTTGATGATCTCTTATCCTTAGAGAAGCATGGTAATGAAAAGGTCCTTCCATTAAACAAATACTGTTTAAAAAGCATGTTCGATGGGACTGATTTTAAATGGAATACCAATAATATCACTTGCCTTGGCATTAAGTACTCTTCTTCAATTGTGAGAACGGTTCAGGTTAATTTGGACGATGTTTTATTAAAAGTAAATAACATGGCAGGAAGATGGTCCCCCTTTTTTGTCATGGTGGGGTAGACTGGATGCAATCAAAATGATGATGCTCCCTGTTATCAACTTTTATTTATCCATGCTAGCAGTGAACCTTCACCAAATTGTTTTTAAAACCCTTAATGGTGTTTTGGGTAAATTTCTTTGGAATGGTCGTAAAGCTCGTATCTCTCTATCCTTCTTGTCTGCTCCAAAGGATCGGGGAGGTGTCAATTTTCCCAGTGTTCGACAATATCATTCCTCCCTTTTAATTCGTCAAGTGTTACCATATTTGTCCCCTTCGGAAGACATTCCCTCATCAGTTTGGCATAAATTGGAGGAATCCCTAATTCATCCTTTCCCTTTTTCCTCGTTAATTTTACCCATCCTCCTCGTTCTTTTAACTATCCGACCATTTCACAATTTATTTCAACCTTCCATCCGGTCAAGCGCAAATCCCATACTCCTCTACAAATATTTCTAGATTCACGTCTTTGGCATAACAAATTAATTAAATTGTCTAATAGTACTATTTTCTGGAAAAACTGGGAGGCTAAGGGGGTCCTCCTGGTTAAACACCTAATACATGGTTCGTTTTTTCTTTCTCCCCAGGAAGTTCAATCTAAGTTTGGCCTACCTGTCTCCTCACTCCTTAGGTATGACTCTTTAAGATTGCTTTTAACTAATCAATTTTCTCTCCTCTCCAGAACTCCCCCCTCTGCTTCCGATCCCGTTTTAGAACCTCTGTCTACCTCTCTTTCCCTTCGGGCCTCTCATATTTATAAATATCTTCATTTCTCCTCTCCTAACCACCCCAAGAGGAAGGTTGAACTCATATGGGAATCCGATTTGCAGCGTACCCTCTCTATTCACACATGGAACTCTATTTGGGCACGCATACACCACACTTCCTGCACTGCAAGCACCACTCAGACCCTTAATTTTTCTATCAGAGGTTATTTTTAACACCATTATCTCTTTCCAAGTATAGTTTAGATCTATCCCCGAACTGCTAGTCCTGTAAAAACACCTCAGGCTTATTTATACATTCCTTTTTTCTTTGCCCCAGCATTACTTTGTTTTGGACCAAGGTGTGTGAATCATTCTCCTCCATTTGCTCTATTAATTTTTCTTTTGACATTTACTCCATATTCTTGGGAAGTAATTCTGCAAATTGGTTTGGATCTCGCAGGGTGGGTATTTTTGTGGATTTGTTAATTGCTATTGCCTTTCAGGTAATTACATCTAATTGGAAGGATGCCACTAAGGTCTCTTTTTCTGCTTGGTAGAACCTTCTTTGCTATCATCACAGACTGGATAGAGCTTCTGCTACCACATCTCAGCAGCTTCTTCGAAAGGAAGCCTGGTCTCCACTCACTAATTATCTATCCGCATCTGCATTGCACAACAAGGACAGTTCCTTCGTTTATCAGCCACCATGAGTATTTTGTTTCTTTTTTCTTAAATAGTTTTATAAGTCAATGTATGGTTCCTACTATGCTTTTCAGGACATAATATACTGATTGGTACCTTGGTTGGCTTATATAAGATATCTGATAAGGATGTTGCTTTCTTTTCTTTTCTTTACTTTCCTACCTTCTTTTCTCTTTTTCTAGCTTTCTCTCTATTCTGAAAAATATAAAACGCTATTTTGTTTTAAGGTACAATCTTTCACTAATGCCTTCATCCTCTGGTTTTATTCGTTTGACAATGGTAGTTATCGTAAGTTATGATTCCTCCTTATTATAAATTTTGCTTGTTAGTTTTCGCCATTTTTCTATAATTATCGCTGTAATGTTGTACCCATGTTCTTATTTGCTTCAATAAAGCTCTTTAAACAAAAAAAAACCATATAAATATTTCCTCGTAAACATGTCTAAAATGCTCTGTCAAGTCTATTCAATAACAGATGTCTCACCTTGACGACGGAATAGCAAGGGCTGATGCAAAAAGAATATGTTTTATGATTCTGATGCAAATTATTTGCCCAACGTTTAGGCCAACCCATAACAGCAAAATGTGGCAAGAAAACTTAGGGACATATTTATCATACTTTCGCGTAGCAAGCCACCTTGCTGCACAGCGTGAAACGGCAGGAATGTGTTGTATTTAATATCATACAGTGCATTCCTGCCCTTCACATGCGCTGGTACACTTTTGGCTGCCTAGCGCCAATGCAGGCTCCCTTGTACCGTGGTGCAAGTGTGCCAGCATTGTAAGTAGGATTGTTTTTGTGTAGGAAGGAACACCTTCCTGCACAAAAACAATCCTGAGAGGCATTTTCCTCTTTCTACGTGTGCTGCAGAATGCAGCACACGTAGAAAGAGGAACAAATGAGAAGAAATAAAGATATTTCTCCTCGTTACACCTCCTCATGGGGAGGCAGAGCTTTTTGATGCATTCCCAGGTCCACCACAAATGGTAAATCTAGGAATGTATCAAAATCCTCGGTTGAATGCTTGGGAACACCTGTGCTCCACCTATGGAACGCCTCCCTGGAGCAGAGTAATGCAAGGCAGCGATTTGCACTGTGATGCATTACTCCAAATTTATCAAGCCTTGCAGGGCCATGCAAGGTGTCCCTGTGTGGCTTGATAAATCTGACTTGTGTTTTGCATCGCCCTCGCACCACCTTGCGTGGTGCAAGGGCGACACAGCACTATGATTAATATGGGCCTAAGGGCACATTTATCAAGCTTTCACACAGTGCAACACAGCAAGCCACCTTGCTGCGCTGCGTGAAAGGGCAGGAATGCACCGTATTTAATATTATACGAAGCATTTCTGTTCTTTCCTTGCACTTGCGCACATTGTACTGCCTAGTGCTAATGCAGGCACCCTTGCACAGTGGTATAAGGGTCCCTGCAATGCAGGCAGGATTGTTTTTGTAAACAACCCATAGAGGCATTTTCCTCTTTCTGTGTGTGCTGCACAATGGTGCACACTTAGAAAGAGGAAAAAACAAGGAGAAACAAATACATTTCTCCTCATTACACCTAATCTGGGAAGGCGTAGCTTTTTGATGCATTCCCAGGTCTACCAGTAATGGTAAATCTCGGAATGCGCCAAAATCCACGTGTGGATGCGTGAGAACACCCACGCTTCACCCATGGAGCGCCTCCCTGGGGCAGAGTAACACAACGCAGTGCAAAATTATATTTATCAAACCATGCGTTGCCTTGCGTGGCATCACCCTTGTGCCCCCTTGAAAGGCGCAGGGGCGACGCAACTCAATGATAAATATGTCCCTTGATCTCTGGCCAAACCTTGTCACATCTAACGAGAAGCCCTCTTTCAAGCACATCTCTGTTACTAGATTCCGTAGTATTTCTCTTTCTACCATGAACTCTTTGTACAAGTGTGACAAACTAGCTAGAGCGCATAGCATCAATCTGAAAAATATTTTTGAATTCGTATTTTATCTTTATTGGCATTTAACCACAGTGTTATCCTTGCTCATATTACCCAATGTTCTAAAATTATTTTAATTTGTTTACAGAACTATATTAACTGTCACTTTTGGTTATGTTTAAAGTCCGAAGACTTAATATAGATTTGATTTGATTTGACAAATGAAATGAAATCTAGTTAATTAATTCCTCTGGTATTCCAATCAGGAAGTAATTTAAAATGTAATCATTACTGTTTAATTATATCACATAACTTGTCAGTCTGTCGGTCTTGGTGTCAGATAATAGAATATTCATATTCAAATCCATCTTGTAATAATCTTCAGTCTTTCTTTTCCAGATTATTTTCCCAAATACCTTGCCTTCATTTGATGCCAATATACTTCAATATGATCTTGAAATAAGGACAAGATAATATCTGCAGCATTGTTTCATGTATTGTTTGGCGCTTCTTGAAAGAGTATGAACTAAGTGTTATTTAAAAAACCCCAAATAAATACAAAAATAGAGTCACAATTCGTTACATTGCCAATTCTATTCTTTCATAAAAACAGAACTTGTGCAGAATTAAATGGGCCGTATTTAGTAGAAGCTCATCAACCCCAAAAAGCAATGCCATTACAATTTCCTACTTCCATTCACTTAACTGCAAAACAAGATGTCCATATTGAATGAACACTGCCAGTATCTGCCAGCGCCTTCCTTTACTTTATGCTTCTCTAAACACAAGCGATGTCTACCACATCCAAAAGAATACTGCTTGCATCTGTTTAAAGGCAAGTCAGTCCTTATGACATCCCTGTTGTTAATAGTGTAATACACACAACAGAGAGGTAGGAATGTGTGCTATGGTTCAATTGTTGAATGTGTGTGGCATGTGCTCTGTGCAAAAAGACTGCCCTTCACTCACAAATTGTGACATGCTTCATCATCGGGCTTGCTAACTGACACCCCTGCGCTGACCAACTCCTGGGGTGGAGCAAAGGGGAGGGGAAAACAATACAAACATAAAATAGCGGAATCAGCCAAACGTCTGTCTGAGGCAATGATCATTGAGATCCAAGCGACAGAAACCCACTTCAAAACAACCATAACGTCATTCAAGAAAAAACTGGATGAACAAAATAAAGAAATGGCTGAATATAAGGAATTCCTAAACCAGGCCAAAATAAATAAATTCCAAAAAGACCTTAAGAAATTTTCCTATGTCAAAACATACCCTTAACCAGAGGACAACTATATAGTCCCTAGCAAACAAGATAGATCTAGTGAGTCGTCTGGGGATAACAGCTCAGTCTCCAGTGACTCCAGTACAGGCTCATCCAAATCACGAAACAGAGGGCGCCAACCGCGCTGGCAGCAACCATGGAATGGACAGCCTCAAGGCAATCAGTTTGGGCCCCCACCCTTCGCCCATCCTCCACAAAACCCATACTTCGGCTGGCCGCCGATGTATCAATTCGGTCCACCTGCCTACTTCCAAAACAATCAGAGACCACCTTTTTTAGGACAAGGCCGCAGACCTCGCGGCCGGAGAAGGAACAATCAACAGGTTAATTGGGCAGAAGAAGAAGAGCCAGTGAGTGCCATCACACGGAACAAAACACGGGAGCAACAACCCGGACCGAGCGGACACCTATGAGAAAAGACAATGGAGAACCATTCACACTGGTATTCAACTTGTCAAGTACTCCATTATCCCCCAAAGAAAACAAAGTACTAAACAAAGGTCTATCTTTTGTCCCCACCACCAAACTGGATAAATTTAAACTCCATGTGGAACTAGCTGAGTTTTTTAGGAAACTCAAGTTGAAGGCCTTTTTTGAGAAACAACAAATAAATGATGATTTAACCACTGCCAAAACTAATGAAACTGGCCTGAGAGTTAAATCTACCTTTATGCCTCCACCAGCTAGCACTCCTGTAGAAGTTGCGACATTTGAGCAGGTTGTTTATCATGACATAGAAAGAATGGACATAACAGAAACTTTCAATAACTTCTCGAAAGAAGACAGGGACATCATCCGAAAATTTCAGGACAATCCCACTCTAATTATTAAACCCGCGGACAAAGGCAGAGGCATTGTCTTACAAGACAAAGTAGACTACGACAATGAATGCCGAAGGCTATTGAGCGACTCACGGAACTACAAACGCCTGAAAACGGATCCAACAAAGACCCTGCAAGCTACTATCCAAGCCTTAGTGGAACAAGCGGAAGAGGCCCAACACATCTCCAAACAGGAAGCGGATTACTTGTGCACCAGGAATGTGAAAGTACCATATTTCTACACAGTACCCAAGATCCATAAAGAAGTAAGACCTCCACCGGGACGCCCTATCGTCTCGGGAATTGGCTCCCTTTTGGAACCTCTATCCAGGTACTGTGATTTTTTCCTGAACCCCCTAGTACAGAAGACAACACCTATATCAAAGACACTAAGCATCTCCTCAACATCATCAAGGATCTGATGTTTGATCCATCAACGCAACTTCTAGTGGGTTTGGATATTGAAAGCCTTTGCACGAGCCTCCCACAGGACGCCACCTTACAAGTCCTCCATGAAATACTCATTGACACACCATGGGAATACCATACTCCCAGAGAATTTATCCTCAATTGTGCCACTTTGGCTTTGAAGGAGAATTACTTTGAATATGAAGGGCAATTCTACCTCCAGACCAACGGCACCTCTATGGGGAGTGTTTTTGCCCCGAGTGTGGCAGGACTTTATGTCCACCACTTTGAACGGACACATATATCTCCCACCAATAATCCATACACTGCAAATATCAAAGTATGGCGTCGCTACATTGACGATATCTTTTTGATCTGGACAGGCACTCCAGCATCCCTGACATCCTTCCTCTCGTGGTTAAATGAAAGGGACCCATACCTAAAATTCACATGCACATCTAGCTCAACCACTCTGGCTTTTCTGGACCTTAATATAACAGCGGAGGATGGCACCTTAAAAACCACCACTCATTACAAACCGACAGCCAGGAACTCCCTCCTTCGGTTTGATAGCTTCCACCCTCGACCCCTTAGGGAAAACCTTCCCTTCGGTCAGTTCTTACGAATACGCAGGAACTGTAGCCATATAACTGATTACCACAAACAATCAGCGGCACTAGTATCCAAACTACATGACCGAGGATACCCACGCAAGATCGTGCAGAAGACAAGAAAACGAGCTCGCAACCAAAACCGTGAAGCCTTGCTGGATAATACGACACGAGAAATGCCCAGTCAACCTATGACCTGTGTCACCACTTATAATGATGCCTCCAACAAAGTGTCTAATATCATCCACAAGAACTGGCGTATTCTGAACTCAGGCAATAGAAACTGGGAGCCACCGCTCTTTGCCTACAAACGCTCTAGCAACCTTAAGGACCGATTGGTATCCACACGGCCTAGATCATTCCAGAGACCAACAGTAAACACCATACTGAACACATGGGGTCTCCCTAAGATCATGGGACACTACCCATGAAACAACTGCAGCGTATGTCACCTCACACGCCCGTCCAAAACACTTGACCTGGAACCGGGTACCACCTGGAAACAGTTACACCACACCAACTGTAACTCATCAAACCTGATATATTTAATTGAGTGCCCCTGCGGTTTAAGCTACGTAGGGATGACGACACGCAAAGTCAGGACTAGGATAGTTGAACACCGTAGCACAATACGGTGCAAGAAAAATATCAGTCGCCTGACAGATCATTACCTACAGCTAGGGCACACTACTAATGATATGTCCTGGACCGTGATCGAACACTTTGATCACAACAATACCAACAATGACAAATTCTTACTCTCTAAGGAACAACGGTGGATTTATCGTTTATCCACCCAGCTCCAGGGGTTAAACGATTCCATCCCTGGCACAGCCTTACTTACTAACTTCCTTATTCACTGCATAATGGGCTGCTCCTCACTCATCATGCGCAACACTAGTTATCTGTTTTGTTCATGCACTATGAGTTAACCTATGATACACTCCCTCTAGACACTACATAGACATAGAGTGGTCTACATACACGTGGTATTCCACGCATACGTATCTTGGCCTGCGCCTTTCTCTCTCTGTCAGTTCTGTTGTCCCAATCTATTAGGGGCTTCACCACGAACAAATTCTAATTCGAAATCCTAACTTTTTATTTTCTAGTTCAAATGAACGGTTTTTTCACTAAATAGTTATCAGGCGCCATGCGTCAGCCTATATGTGGCCACGCCCACCTCCCAGACGCGTTGTCAGTTACCTTGACTACCGGGCACACACGCCCCGCGTCATCCGATAGGGCCGTAGTTACATCGGAGGACCTCCTTCAGTCTGTTCTCTATGTTGTCTTCCCTCCTTCTCTTTCACAGACTAAACGTGAACTCGCTAATTGCGGGTGATATATAAGCGCCCCCCAAACCCGGGCCACACATCATCGGAGATCCGAGACAGCCAACTAGGTCTTCATGCGGGTACAGAGCTGTAATGCAGTAAGTGGGTTTATGGGAAGCTGCTCTCCTACTATTTTCAACGGTAAGCATTTTCCTTGTGCTTTACCACGGCCATTCTGCCGTCCTTCGTTTTCTCTCCCTAGGTTTTCCTTATCTGCTAGAACCCCTGCCGGATTCTCATGGGGCACTTCTGCTAATTGCAAATGTAAGAAAAGCCTCTTTTTATGCTAGTTTATTTGATCCGTATGTATACCCCTTTCACTTTAGCGCATATACCGGTATTTGCAACACATTGCCGTCAGTTCGGCATTTCACCGCCGCCTTTTTTGCCGCGTTATTGACGGTCACCAGTATATTCCTGCTCGTGAAAAAATGCAACCCTGCCTAATCTCGCAGTACATTTGTATGTTTGTTTGTATGTTTCGTTTTATGTGCCTGTCGTATAGGAATGCCTTAAGAGGGAATCCCCCTCTTACACATAGTGCACCTTAGAGCGTGCCACACATATTTGGTCTAATATACAAACCAAGTTTTAGATCTCACAACTCACATATTTTTAGGTCCTGAGGAAAGCCAGTATACATCTAAGGCCTGGCTGAAACATGTAGACCGTTCTTGGATGCAGGAGTTCCTAATTATTACTCCACGCACATCCATTGCCTTGTTTTTATGACTGCCAGAGGCCCAAACATTAAAACAAACCCTGCGGGTAATGGGACCACTGTACAGTTTTTAAATTCACTTTCACATCACTGCACTGCACACTCAGTCAAGATACCTGCTCCGCGGTAAACCAGGCGTTGAAGCACACCAGGGACACACTCGGTGTCACCAGGTGGGCCCGATGATGAAGCATGCCACCAACTAGGTTGGTGGGTGAGGGCTTTCAAAAAAAGAAAAAAAAATCTTTTTACAAAGATCATACAATGTTGCATCTCTACATACCTTTAGCCTAGTCCTTTTTGATGATATATTAACTTTGGGGATAAGGACTAGTTCTCTAATCCTCTCTCTCCCTTTGATATTTAAATACTTATTGGCAGCGCAGAGCTGTGAGAGCGAACACTTTCACTTAGCCATGGCAGAAAACCCAGGCTTAACCTTCACTGAAAATGACATCAGTGAAATACTTGCAGATCCCTCTTTCCTAGCAGATTTTAATATCTCCAACACAATAGCCCAAACTACTGATTGGGACACTTTGACAGAGAAGAAGCGCAACCGGATTAGAACTATCCTTGATGGACTTATCCTAACAGAATACCTACGAACCAACACTGCGCCACGTGGGCTCCTTGTAACCAACGCCCCCAGGATCTTCCTGGAAGATGCCACCTTTAGGAAGGACTGGGCACAGATTGCCTGGCACTGTACCAGGGACTGGCTGGTGTTGATCATTAAGACCGCCAAACGTCTGTCTGAGGCAATGATCATTGAGATCCAAGCGACAGAAACCCACTTCAAAACAACCATAACGTCATTCAAGAAAAAACTGGATGAACAAAATAAAGAAATGGCTGAATATAAGGAATACCTAACCCAGGCCAAAATAAATAAATTCCAAAAAGACCTTAAGAAATTTTCCTATGTCAAAACATACCCTTACACAGAGGACAACTATATAGTCCCTAGCAAACAAGATAGATCTAGTGAGTCGTCTGGGGATAACAGCTCAGTCTCCAGTGACTCCAGTACAGGCTCATCCAAATCACGAAACAGAGGGCGCCAACCGCGCTGGCAGCAACCATGGAATGGACAGCCACAAGGCAATCAGTTTGGGCCCCCACCCTTCGCCCATCCTCCACAAAATCCATACTTCGGCTGGCCGCCGATGTATCAATTCGGTCCACCTGCCTACTTCCAAAACAATCAGAGACCACCTTTTTTAGGACAAGGCCGCAGACCTCGCGGCCGGAGAAGGAACAATCAACAGGTTCATTGGGCAGAAGAAGAAGAGCCAGTGAGTGCCAACACACGGAACAAAACACGGGAGCAACAACCCGGACCGAGCGGACACCTATGAGAAAAGACAATGGAGAACCATTCATACTGATATTCAACTTGTCAAGTACTCCATTATCCCCCAAAGAAAACAAAGTACTAAACAAAGGTCTATCTTTTGTCCCCACCACCAAACTGGATAAATTTAAACTCCATGTGGAACTAGCTGAGTTTTTAGGAAACTCAAGTTGAAGGCCTTTTTTGAGAAACAACAAATAAATGATGATTTAACCACTGCCAAAACTAATGAAACTGGCCTGAGAGTTAAATCTACCTTTATGCCTCCACCAGCTAGCACTCCTGTAGAAGTTGCCACATTTGAGCAGGCTGTTTATCATGACATAGAAAGAATGGACATAACAGAAACTTTCAATAACTTCTCGAAAGAAGACAGAGACATCATCCGAAAATTTCAGGACAATCCCACTCTAATTATTAAACCCGCGGACAAAGGCGGAGGCATTGTCTTACAAGACAAAGTAGACTACGACAATGAATGCCGAAGGCTATTGAGCGACTCACGGAACTACAAACGCCTGAAAACGGATCCAACAAAGACCCTGCAAGCTACTATCCAAGCCTTAGTGGAACAAGCGGAAGAGGCCCAACACATCTCCAAACAGGAAGCGGATTACTTGTGCACCAGGAATGTGAAAGTACCATATTTCTACACAGTACCCAAGATCCATAAAGAAGTAAGACCTCCACCGGGACGCCCTATCGTCTCGGGAATTGGCTCCCTTTTGGAACCTCTATCCAGGTACTGTGATTTTTCCTGAACCCCCTAGTACAGAAGACAACAACCTATATCAAAGACACTAAGCATCTCCTCAACATCATCAAGGATCTGATGTTTGATCCATCAACGCAACTTCTAGTGGGTTTGGATATTGAAAGCCTTTGCACGAGCCTCCCACAGGACGCCACCTTACAAGTCCTCCATGAAATACTCATTGACACACCATGGGAATACCATACTCCCAGAGAATTTATCCTCAATTGTGCCACTTTGGCTTTGAAGGAGAATTACTTTGAATATGAAGGGCAATTCTACCTCCAGACCAACGGCACCTCTATGGGGAGTGTTTTTGCCCCGAGTGTGGCAGGACTTTATGTCCACCACTTTGAACGGACACATATATCTCCCACCAATAATCCATACACTGCAAATATCAAAGTATGGCGTCGCTACATTGACGATATCTTTTTGATCTGGACAGGCACTCCAGCATCCCTGACATCCTTCCTCTCGTGGTTAAATGAAAGGGACCCATACCTAAAATTCACATGCACATCTAGCTCAACCACTCTGGCTTTTCTGGACCTTAATATAACAGCGGAGGATGGCACCTTAAAAACCACCACTCATTACAAACCGACAGCCAGGAACTCCCTCCTTCGGTTTGATAGCTTCCACCCTCGACCCCTTAGGGAAAACCTTCCCTTCGGTCAGTTCTTACGAATACGCAGGAACTGTAGCCATATAACTGATTACCACAAACAATCAGCGGCACTAGTATCCAAACTACATGACCGAGGATACCCACGCAAGATCGTGCAGAAGACAAGAAAACGAGCTCGCAACCAAAACCGTGAAGCCTTGCTGGATAATACGACACGAGAAATGCCCAGTCAACCTATGACCTGTGTCACCACTTATAATGATGCCTCCAACAAAGTGTCTAATATCATCCACAAGAACTGGCGTATTCTGAACTCAGGCAATAGAAACTGGGAGCCACCGCTCTTTGCCTACAAACGCTCTAGCAACCTTAAGGACCGATTGGTATCCACACGGCCTAGATCATTCCAGAGACCAACAGTAAACACCATACTGAACACATGGGGTCTCCCTAAGATCATGGGACACTACCCATGCAACAACTGCAGCGTATGTCACCTCACACGCCCGTCCAAAACACTTGACCTGGAACCGGGTACCACCTGGAAACAGTTACACCACACCAACTGTAACTCATCAAACCTGATATATTTAATTGAGTGCCCCTGCGGTTTACGCTACGTAGGGATGACGACACGCAAAGTCAGGACTAGGATAGTTGAACACCGTAGCACAATACGGTGCAAGAAAAATATCAGTCGCCTGACAGATCATTACCTACAGCTAGGGCACACTACTAATGATATGTCCTGGACCGTGATCGAACACTTTGATCACAACAATACCAACAATGACAAATTCTTACTCTCTAAGGAACAACGGTGGATTTATCGTTTATCCACCCAGCTCCAGGGGTTAAACGATTCCATCCCCTGGCACAGCCTTACTTACTAACTTCCTTATTCACTGCATAATGGGCTGCTCCTCACTCATCATGCGCAACACTAGTTATCTGTTTTGTTCATGCACTATGAGTTAACCTACGATACACTCCCTCTAGACACTACATAGACATAGAGTGGTCTACATACACGTGGTATTCCACGCATACGTATCTTGGCCTGCGCCTTTCTCTCTCTGTCAGTTCTGTTGTCCCAATCTATTAGGGGCTTCACCACGAACAAATTCTAATTCGAAATCCTAACTTTGTATTTTCTAGTTCAAATGAACGGTTTTTTCACTAAATAGTTATCGGGCGCCATGCGTCAGCCTATATGTGGCCACGCCCACCTCCCAGACGCGTTGTCAGTTACCTTGACTACCGGGCACACACGCCCGCGTCATCTGATAGGGCCGTAGTTACATCGGAGGACCTCCTTCAGTCTGTTCTCTATGTTGTCTTCCCTCCTTCTCTTTCACAGACTAAACGTGAACTCGCTAATTGCGGGTGATATATAAGCGCCCCCCAAACCCGGGCCACACATCATCGGAGATCCGAGACAGCCAACTAGGTCTTCATGCGGGTCCAGAGCTGTAATGCAGTAAGTGGGTTTATGGGAAGCTGCTCTCCTACTATTTTCAACGGTAAGCATTTTCCTTGTGCTTTACCACGGCCATTCCGCCGTCCTTCGTTTTCTCTCCCTAGGTTTTCCTTATCTGCTAGAACCCCTGCCGGATTCTCATGGGGCACTTCTGCTAATTGCAAATGTAAGAAAAGCCTCTTTTTATGCAAGTTTATTTGATCCGTATGTATACCCCTTTCACTTTAGCGCATATACCGGTATTTGCAACACATTGCCGTCAGTTCGGCATTTCACCGCCGCCTTTTTTGCCGCGTTATTGACGGTCACCAGTATATTCCTGCTCGTGAAAAAATGCAACCCTGCCTAATCTCGCAGTACATTTGTATGTTTGTTTGTATGTTTCGTTTTATGTGCCTGTCGTATAGGAATGCCTTAAGAGGGAATCCTCCTCTTACACATAGTGCACCTTAGAGCGTGCCACACATATTTGGTCTAATATACAAACCAAGTTTTAGATCTCACAACTCACATATTTTTAGGTCCTGAGGAAAGCCAGTATACATCTAAGGCCTGGCTGAAACATGTAGACCGTTCTTGGATGCAGGAGTTCCTAATTATTACTCCACGCACATCCATTGCCTTGTTTTTATGACTGCCAGAGGCCCAAACATTAAAACAAACCCTGCGGGTAATGGGACCACTGTACAGTTTTTAAATTCACTTTCACATCACTGCACTGCACACTCAGTCAAGATACCTGCTCCGCGGTAAACCAGGCGTTGAAGCACACCAGGGACACACTCGGTGTCACCAGGTGGGCCCGATGATGAAGCATGCCACCAACTAGGTTGGTGGGTGAGGGCTTTCAAAAAAAGAAAAAAAAATCTTTTTACAAAGATCATACAATGTTGCATCTCTACATACCTTTAGCCTAGTCCTTTTTGATGATATATTAACTTTGGGGATAAGGACTAGTTCTCTAATCCTCTCTCTCCCTTTGATATTTAAATACTTATTGGCAGCGCAGAGCTGTGAGAGCGAACACTTTCACTTAGCCATGGCTGAAAACCCAGGCTTAACCTTCACTGAAAATGACATCAGTGAAATACTTGCAGATCCCTCTTTCCTAGCAGATTTTAATATCTCCAACACAATAGCCCAAACTACTGATTGGGACACTTTGACAGAGAAGAAGCGCAACCGGATTAGAACTATCCTTGATGGACTTATCCTAACAGAATACCTACGAACCAACACTGCGCCACGTGGGCTCCTTGTAACCAACGCCCCCAGGATCTTCCTGGAAGATGCCACCTTTAGGAAGGACTGGGCACAGATTGCCTGGCACTGTACCAGGGACTGGCTGGTGTTGATCATTAAGACCGCCAAACGTCTGTCTGAGGCAATGATCATTGAGATCCAAGCGACAGAAACCCACTTCAAAACAACCATAACGTCATTCAAGAAAAAACTGGATGAACAAAATAAAGAAATGGCTGAATATAAGGAATACCTAACCCAGGCCAAAATAAATAAATTCCAAAAAGACCTTAAGAAATTTTCCTATGTCAAAACATACCCTTACACAGAGGACAACTATATAGTCCCTAGCAAACAAGATAGATCTAGTGAGTCGTCTGGGGATAACAGCTCAGTCTCCAGTGACTCCAGTACAGGCTCATCCAAATCACGAAACAGAGGGCGCCAACCGCGCTGGCAGCAACCATGGAATGGACAGCCACAAGGCAATCAGTTTGGGCCCCCACCCTTCGCCCATCCTCCACAAAATCCATACTTTGGCTGGCCGCCGATGTATCAATTCGGTCCACCTGCCTACTTCCAAAACAATCAGAGACCACCTTTTTTAGGACAAGGCCGCAGACCTCGCGGCCGGAGAAGGAACAATCAACAGGTTCATTGGGCAGAAGAAGAAGAGCCAGTGAGTGCCAACACATGGAAAAAAACACGGGAGCAACAACCCGGACCGAGCGGACACCTATGAGAAAAGACAATGGAGAACCATTCACACTGGTATTCAACTTGTCAAGTACTCCATTATCCCCCAAAGAAAACAAAGTACTAAACAAAGGTCTATCTTTTGTCCCCACCACCAAACTGGATAAATTTAAACTCCATGTGGAACTAGCTGAGTTTTTAGGAAACTCAAGTTGAAGGCCTTTTTTGAGAAACAACAAATAAATGATGATTTAACCACTGCCAAAACTAATGAAACTGGCCTGAGAGTTAAATCTACCTTTATGCCTCCACCAGCTAGCACTCCTGTAGAAGTTGCCACATTTGAGCAGGCTGTTTATCATGACATAGAAAGAATGGACATAACAGAAACTTTCAATAACTTCTCGAAAGAAGACAGAGACATCATCCGAAAATTTCAGGACAATCCCACTCTAATTATTAAACCCGCGGACAAAGGCGGAGGCATTGTCTTACAAGACAAAGTAGACTACGACAATGAATGCCGAAGGCTATTGAGCGACTCACGGAACTACAAACGCCTGAAAACGGATCCAACAAAGACCCTGCAAGCTACTATCCAAGCCTTAGTGGAACAAGCGGAAGAGGCCCAACACATCTCCAAACAGGAAGCGGATTACTTGTGCACCAGGAATGTGAAAGTACCATATTTCTACACAGTACCCAAGATCCATAAAGAAGTAAGACCTCCACCGGGACGCCCTATCGTCTCGGGAATTGGCTCCCTTTTGGAACCTCTATCCAGGTACTGTGATTTTTTCCTGAACCCCCTAGTACAGAAGACAACAACCTATATCAAAGACACTAAGCATCTCCTCAACATCATCAAGGATCAGATGTTTGATCCATCAACGCAACTTCTAGTGGGTTTGGATATTGAAAGCCTTTGCACGAGCCTCCCACAGGATGCCACCTTACAAGTCCTCCTTGAAATACTCATTGACACACCATGGGAATACCATACTCCCAGAGAATTTATCCTCAATTGTGCCACTTTGGCTTTGAAGGAGAATTACTTTGAATATGAAGGGCAATTCTACCTCCAGACCAACGGCACCTCTATGGGGAGTGTTTTTGCCCCGAGTGTGGCAGGACTTTATGTCCACCACTTTGAACGGACACATATATCTCCCACCAATAATCCATACACTGCAAATATCAAAGTATGGCGTCGCTACATTGACGATATCTTTTTGATCTGGACAGGCACTCCAGCATCCCTGACATCCTTCCTCTCGTGGTTAAATGAAAGGGACCCATACCTAAAATTCACATGCACATCTAGCTCAACCACTCTGGCTTTTCTGGACCTTAATATAACAGCGGAGGATGGCACCTTAAAAACCACCACTCATTACAAACCGACAGCCAGGAACTCCATCCTTCGGTTTGATAGCTTCCACCCTCGACCCCTTAGGGAAAACCTTCCCTTCGGTCAGTTCTTACGAATACGCAGGAACTGTAGCCATATAACTGATTACCACAAACAATCAGCGGCACTAGTATCCAAACTACATGACCGAGGATACCCACGCAAGCTCGTGCAGAAGACAAGAAAACGAGCTCGCAACCAAAACCGTGAAGCCTTGCTGGATAATACGACACGAGAAATGCCCAGTCAACCTATGACCTGTGTCACCACTTATAATGATGCCGCCAACAAAGTGTCTAATATCATCCACAAGAACTGGCGTATTCTGAACTCAGGCAATAGAAACTGGGAGCCACCGCTCTTTGCCTACAAACGCTCTAGCAACCTTAAGGACCGATTGGTATCCACACGGCCTAGATCATTCCAGAGACCAACAGTAAACACCATACTGAACACATGGGGTCTCCCTAAGATCATGGGACACTACCCATGCAACAACTGCAGCGTATGTCACCTCACACGCCCGTCCAAAACACTTGACCTGGAACCGGGTACCACCTGGAAACAGTTACACCACACCAACTGTAACTCATCAAACCTGATATATTTAATTGAGTGCCCCTGCGGTTTACGCTACGTAGGGATGACGACACGCAAAGTCAGGACTAGGATAGTTGAACACCGTAGCACAATACGGTGCAAGAAAAATATCAGTCGCCTGACAGATCATTACCTACAGCTAGGGCACACTACTAATGATATGTCCTGGACCGTGATCGAACACTTTGATCACAACAATACCAACAATGACAAATTCTTACTCTCTAAGGAACAACGGTGGATTTATCGTTTATCCACCCAGCTCCAGGGGTTAAACGATTCCATCCCCTGGCACAGCCTTACTTACTAACTTCCTTATTCACTGCATAATGGGCTGCTCCTCACTCATCATGCGCAACACTAGTTATCTGTTTTGTTCATGCACTATGAGTTAACCTACGATACACTCCCTCTAGACACTACATAGACATAGAGTGGTCTACATACACGTGGTATTCCACGCATACGTATCTTGGCCTGCGCCTTTCTCTCTCTGTCAGTTCTGTTGTCCCAATCTATTAGGGGCTTCACCACGAACAAATTCTAATTCGAAATCCTAACTTTTTATTTTCTAGTTCAAATGAACGGTTTTTTCACTAAATAGTTATCGGGCGCCATGCGTCAGCCTATATGTGGCCACGCCCACCTCCCAGACGCGTTGTCAGTTACCTTGACTACCGGGCCGACACGCCCCGCGTCATCCGATAGGGCCGTAGTTACACCGGAGGACCTCCTTCAGTCTGTTCTCTATGTTGTCTTCCCTCCTTCTCTTTCACAGACTAAACGTGAACTCGCTAATTGCGGGTGATATATAAGCGCCCCCAAACCCGGGCCACACATCATCGGAGATCCGAGACAGCCAACTAGGTCTTCATGCGGGTCCAGAGCTGTAATGCAGTAAGTGGGTTTATGGGAAGCTGCTCTCCTACTATTTTCAACGGTAAGCATTTTCCTTGTGCTTTACCACGGCCATTCCGCCGTCCTTCGTTTTCTCTCCCTAGGTTTTCCTTATCTGCTAGAACCCCTGCCGGATTCTCATGGGGCACTTCTGCTAATTGCAAATGTAAGAAAAGCCTCTTTTTATGCAAGTTTATTTGATCCGTATGTATACCCCTTTCACTTTAGCGCATATACCGGTATTTGCAACACATTGCCGTCAGTTCGGCATTTCACCGCCGCCTTTTTTGCCGCGTTATTGACGGTCACCAGTATATTCCTGCTCGTGAAAAAATGCAACCCTGCCTAATCTCGCAGTACATTTGTATGTTTGTTTGTATGTTTCGTTTTATGTGCCTGTCGTATAGGAATGCCTTAAGAGGGAATCCTCCTCTTACACATAGTGCACCTTAGAGCGTGCCACACATATTTGGTCTAATATACAAACCAAGTTTTAGATCTCACAACTCACATATTTTTAGGTCCTGAGGAAAGCCAGTATACATCTAAGGCCTGGCTGAAACATGTAGACCGTTCTTGGATGCAGGAGTTCCTAATTATTACTCCACGCACATCCATTGCCTTGTTTTTATGACTGCCAGAGGCCCAAACATTAAAACAAACCCTGCGGGTAATGGGACCACTGTACAGTTTTTAAATTCACTTTCACATCACTGCACTGCACACTCAGTCAAGATACCTGCTCCGCGGTAAACCAGGCGTTGAAGCACACCAGGGACACACTCGGTGTCACCAGGTGGGCCCGATGATGAAGCATGCCACCAACTAGGTTGGTGGGTGAGGGCTATCAAAAAAAGAAAAAAAAAATCTTTTTACAAAGATCATACAATGTTGCATCTCTACATACCTTTAGCCTAGTCCTTTTTGATGATATATTAACTTTGGGGATAAGGACTAGTTCTCTAATCCTCTCTCTCCCTTTGATATTTAAATATTCAAGAAATAACTGCCAGCAAGTCTACTCAAGAGGTTTCTAACTTTCTACATCTCCTCTTGAAGTTTGTGGGACTTGTCCTCTCTGCAAGAATCACAGCCCTGAAGACAATAAAGCCGCTTCTGGGGAAGCCTGGAATAAAGCCAGGCAAACCATGAGATGACCCCGGACGCACCATAGTGTATGTGTGCCCTCTGTTGAGAAAAGGGATAGGATTGCTCACAAACTTGTTGCTGGTCTACAACAGTGCCATGAAGTGGATCTAGTCAGAAACAGAGCTTTATAACATATTTAAATAAACAAATAAATAAACAGCAAAGATGGTTTATGTTGTCCTCTCTGAATATTAGGTAAAGTGAGACAAAGGGTTTTGTTGCCTGAAAAACACTGGATTCTGAAGCACGCTGAAGGTCTCTTTCACTAAGTGCTTAATTTGTAAAAAAAAAGAAGTGCCAGGCCCCGCAGCTTGCACCACCCATTGCCCTGGTCAGCACAGCCATCACAGTACCTACACACAGTAGCTACACCTTTTGCCGCCCGTGGCAGTCCCTGCGTTTGTCGACCAGCAATGGCCGCAGGTAAGAGCGAGGGGGGAGCTGACAATCCCTGTGTTTGCCACCCCGTGATGGCCACAGGTAAGAACGGAGGGGCTTGGGGGGCCACTACCTCAAAACTCGTGCCACCCAGGGCAGATCGCCACCCCCACCCCCCCTTGCTACGCCACTGCCTACACAACTACTAATCATCACACTGCTAAAATGTGACAATTTAGACTGTTCAAGGCCCCTAAAGCTATTTGAATAGCTTGGGCGGCAGGTATTGTTTGTCTTTAATATATATTGAATTAATAAAACAATTGTTGTTCTGCTTATCTCTAAATCACACAAACAGCTGCACCATGTGACTGCTGTCATAAGAGCCGGTGTTGACAATTAAGTGCCAGTGCCAAGCACTGGAAACCACCCGCTCAAATTAAGCACTGCAATAAATACCCATCCCTTTTGTGCAAACAGCTATCCCACAGTGCCTACGCAGACACGTTCCAGAGCTATATGATGCAGAGAGTCTGTTCTGTGGCTAGGTGTTTCAGGATTATGTCTTCTTTTAGCCACCTTGATTTATTGTTGAGAAGAATTTATGTATTATAACGTTTTATGAAGATCATACCATTTTTCTGCTAAGCTTTTTCCTGCTTGTGATAACTTTATTCCATTCAAACTTTGTGGAGCTAATATAAAACCCAAATACAGCTAGTTTACTCCCCGTCTACAAGCAAAAAGGCTGCAGATGTGCCATTTTGAATGAGCCTTGCTGCCTCTTGCAGAGCAGAATTATAATACTGTCAGTGCCTACAATAGAGATATATCTGAATCATTTAAAGAAATAACCGAGGTAGAGTAATTTCTTTAAGGAATTCTTGGAGATGGTAAATAACTTTCTAAAACATTTTTGCCGCCACTAATGGATTTCTTGGCAGGAACTCTACAATTAAATTACTGTGTACCTGACTCAAAAAATGTCAATGTTTACTCCAAATTCTAAATTTTCAGGGTCTCCAACCGTATATCCTCTTCTTTGTCAAGGTGCTTCTCTGAACTCTCAGTGTTCCCTGTCGACATCAACACATCAACTTGCTTTGAAGAGGGTAGTAGTGATTGCTTTGTTTAAAATCTGTGCTCTATCCAACATTATGGAGAAGATAGACTCTAAAGAGATAACTGAATATCTACAATCTACTAATTTATTTTACCTCCAGCAAGCCAGCTTCAGAAGACACTTTGGGTTCTACTAGTCACACTGAATGAGTGAGGATTATTAAGGATTTTGTGTGTGTGGCCCTGATCTTTTTGGACATGACTGCAGCAACAATACACAATGATATGCCTATTAACCATTTTCCTTCTGCTGAGACTGAAGGAATGGCTTAGCACTGGCTTCACCCTTTGACTAATCATAGTATGACTCTTTGTGGTGAATCAGGGTGTCAAATGTGTTGTCCTTTTGGCCTATACAGCCAATTAAATTATGTGGCCCTATCTTGTTTCTATCAACTTAGTTGCCTTGTGTTTTTCTCCCATATCCACAATCGCACCTAAGCCTGTGTCTTCAATTCGTCTCCACTGGAATATACAAATGCTCTATATTGGACCTCCCTGCCATGCTAAAGAAAAACTACTAAGGATCCAAAACGCCACTATATTAGCCTATTGATCTCTTTTCTTTTGAAGCCAAACATATTGCGGTGGTTCCCACATTCAGGTGCACTCATGTTGGAGCCTTTTCAATCTCACTCCTTTTCTCCATGATTGTCGCATTCTCGGCCCATAAACTGATGGCTGGTTAAGAATACAAGAATACTTAGCATTCCGAAAAAAAGCTACAAGA
Organism: Calotriton arnoldi; assembly: GCA_963921515.1. Taxonomy (NCBI): domain Eukaryota; kingdom Metazoa; phylum Chordata; class Amphibia; order Caudata; family Salamandridae; genus Calotriton; species Calotriton arnoldi. The sequence continues at coordinate 96,255 of CAWUFW010012489.1, read as the reverse complement.
CACCTGCTTAGCAAATTATTTTCTGGTACATAATTCCACTTTTGATTCCAGCTCCATAGTTCTTTTTGATGAACATGCACTTTATAAATGCCAGTTTAGACATTCATTTATTAATTCATGCAAGTTTGAGCACAACGGTTCTAATTGTAATAGTGATTATATAAGTGGATATCTACTTATGATAGGATTGGTTATTATGATTGATCACACATAAACTGCTTAATCCATGAAATATTATTAGCTAGGACATTCTACCTTTAGAAAGATATGCCTCAAAACTTCAGTCATGAATTTCATGATTATTAACCTCAATGCAAAATTGCAATGGAATCATATATATTGTTTCTGGCATCGGTCCTACTGAATTCAACCCAGAATTGTTGTGTGTCTTTGTGTGTGTACCGGAACGTCTTCCCTTACTCTTCAAATGTGACACCAAACTTCTGCATAAGGGCATCCTTCATGTGAGTGTAGAATCAGCTAATCTTCTAGAGTCAGAAGTGTATCCCTCTCCAGTGTTGGAACTAACACTGTACCAACACCGTCAGGCTCTCCAGTGCTGTTGATTAGGTGTGGGCAAAATTTGACTATGTATGCATAATTGGTGTCGTTTTGGTTAGTTTGCATAATGCAATTTACTTACAATTACTGAAAATATGCCATTATGTCACATTGAATAATTTTGAGGAGAAACTTTAGAGCATGATGTACTGTTCAGGTAATGTGTTGGGTATTTCAAATATATTTTTTACTCGAGCGGACCGTTCAGTTAATTTTTGTGAGTGAATCTACAAATTCAAATGCGAGCGACAGTGTTTTGAGGAGCAGTTCCTGTCAAGTGGGCAGTCAACAAATATTTCAAGTTGATTTTTTACTTCAGAGGGCCATTCGGGTAATTTTTAGCATAAAACTACAGAACCAAACATGAGCGGAAGTGTTTTGAATTTGAGCAACTAGAAATTTACTTGAAATGACACTGTTGAGTTGAATTTAAACCACAAGGATCGTTCGGATAATTTTTTGAGTGCTAGAAGCACTTTGCATAATTACGGGTAATTTTTCTGTAATTATACAACAGCAAATTACACCAATTTTTACACATGTCAACTGTCGACCTCCCCTGCTGATTCTTAATGTTCTTTCACAGGAAGCAAACAATTTGTCAATGTTGTGCCAAACCACAAAGCTAGGCACAATACCCTTGGGTAAGCGAGGGGTGTGTGGCCCCCCTGTAGCCACATCACCATCTTCTTCGGACCTCAAGAGTCCTAAGCTGGCCTTCTTCGCTTCCATGGCCAGACTAGTTTCCTCTAGTGTAAGTTTCTTCTCCTGCAGAGCTATGGCTGCCAGTTTGGCCTGCAGCTCCCTTCACGATTATTTGTCACTGAGCTCTAACTGACAGATGCCAGGTCAGAAGAGCTTATGGTGGCAGAGGCTGCTTTGCTCCCAGCCCTGGATGGTACACCAGAAAATCCAGTTTGGGACAGGTCGTCTCCTCCCTCCTCATCGTGTGGGGCTGCGTTCATTGCTTCATCCTCAGAGGGGACCTGTGCTTGGCTGCTTCTCAGGTCATAAGGGATCTTTCTTGGTCTGCCTTCCTGATATCCTGGCACAACTACAATTACCTTTCACAGCATACAGCCTTCATCTCCAACACAGCGAGAGTTATTAGGGAAGCAAGATCAAATTCAATGTTATTAGTTGAGGCGGATGGTAGTCCACCACAAGTAATAATATCACTATTTTTCTTAGATCCACTAAAGGTTTTAGTAATTTAAACCTGAGCTCAACTCCTAGTAACCATGGCATAGAGCAGACAGGCTTCACTTAAGAGAATGTGTAAAGCATTTAGAAGCACCAAAACAGTTAAAAAGTTAAACACACAGCTCAACAAAATTCCCACTCCAATTTATAAAAATAGGAACTAATTTAATAAACATGATAACACCAAAACAAAAAAAAATTTAAGAAGGGGAACTGGAGATATGATTTTATAAAGTTTTAAATAAAAATAGCACCATAAAGTTTTAAGCATTAACCAAGGTCATCTGGCTGCATTTGACTAGTACCAAGGCGCGATTTAAAGCTCACTGCTATGGAGCTTCTGCAATAAAGTACCCTCTCTGCCAAACTCTAAATCTGCCTCTTAGTATCTGAAATGGAAGTCAACAATCTTCAGCAGACCTAGGCAGCAAGCTTGGGCTGTAAATGTCTAACGAATAGCTGTCTGACGAGGTCCCAGTAATGCTGTTGACTTTTGGGGGGAAAGCTCAGAGTGAGAGAAATTCAAGATTCGCGCCCAAGGAAGGTCGATTCATTTGGAAGCAGATACATTTGGTAGCTTCGCCTGGTGAAGATTCCGACATTCAGCCTTTTTCGATGCTCAGATTTCTCCAGCAGGTCAAGGATGCAAGCTGTAACTTAAGAGTGCTCCTGTCTAACTGAAATGAAGATGGCAGAGCCTTTCTCCCCGTGTGCAGAGCTCCTGCGCTAACCCCAGATGTGTAGCCAGGGAAATGGGCAACCCCTCCCCTGTGGCCACTTAAAGGCTGTGAATTGGGCTTGTAATAAATATTAAAAAATTTCCAAGAATAGGCTTAGTATCTCTTAGGTAGGTGGAGATAACGTTACTAAATGTAATATTGCATCCCAAGGCATTCCTATAGAACAGCTAACCCTGCTTAAGTGAAAATGGTTTATGAGGCTTTCTCACTGTAAGGATCAATCAATCAATCAGGGGAATTGTAAGCGCGCTACTCACCCGTAAGGGTCTCAAGGCGCTGAGGGTGGGGGGGGAGGGGTGCCGCAGATCTGTTTAGCCGAAGAGCCAGGTCTTGAGGGCCTTCCTGAAGGTGTTCAGGGAGGGGGCGCGTCTGATAGGATATGTTTAACATTGAACTACACATGCACTACTTTTAAGTACCATACACCCTGCCTTATGGACAGTAAAGGTACTTAAGGGTGGCGTTAAGGGTGACATTATAGAATTTAATATGTATCCCAACGTGTTCCTATGGGACAGCTAACCATGCTTCAGAGAAAATGGCTTCTGAGGCTTTGTCATTGCAAGGATGTTTTTTACATTGACCTTTCACATGTACTACATTTGCGTAACATGCACCTTGCCTTATGGACAGTAAGGCCTACTTAAGGGTGTCTTATTAATATTCAAGAGGAGGGTTTAGACCTGTGAAAAGGCTTTTTGACAATTTGAATTTGCACTTTTGGCTTGCACTTGACTATGGCTTGCACTCACATTTGCACTGTCACTGTAGTGGGTGGCACAATGTGTTCTGCAATCCACTAATGACATTTAACTTACTGGCATAGGGGACACTTTGTACCCCATACTTGCAACTAATAGATAAGTTAAGTATGCAAATTAGCAGTATAGGCAATTTAAACATGTTAGGAGTCAAAACACATGCACTGGGGCCTGGTAAGCAGAGTCAAAGTGCATAGAGTCAAACATCAGCAGCATCAGTCCAAAGCAAATAAGGGTGAACAAGCAAAAATAAGTATTTTCTGCTTCAGACATCCAGTGCCTAAAAATCATCCAGACATGCCAGACTCGGATGTCCTCAGCCCAACCAAGACAGAGTTCCTACTATTTGGCAAGAACAAACCTGGCTAAATGACATGAACCATGTCGGCTTTGAGCTTTTACTGAATGCCAAGTCACTTGTATGTCAAATACAAACAATGATTGCCCGTGTGAGAAATTGGGTTGTTGGATGGTGGGGAGGAGTGAGCCCTTCTCGAACAACAGCAGCAATCCTTGTCAAGGTGAACCAAAAAGTCACTAAATTATCCTGTCCATAGACTTCTGGTAGACTGGCACAAAAGAAGTCAGGCTTAACTTAAAGGCACTGTGTAAAGTATTTATTCAGCACACAAACAGTAACAAAATTAAGCACAACACAAGAAAAATCCCACACCGATTTGGAAAAATAGAGTCAAATGTAATAAATTATTTGAGATCAAAATGACAAAAATCCAATCAGTAGTCCTGGAGATATACAATTCTAAAGATTTTCAGTAAGTATAGTGCCTAAAAGCATAAAGCGCAACTCACAAGTATCTGTCTGTGCGAGACTGTGTGAAAATCAAGTTTAGGCCAACGGCGATGGAGCATGGGCCGGATACAGGGAGCAGGTTAGTCCCACTGAAAAAGGTACCTTTTAAAGTCCAGTGTGGAGAGTTCCGTTCACCGTGGAGGCAACCGCGAGGCGAATGGACAGCATCAAGGATGGTCGCCGCTGTAGCACAAAGAGCAGACCGGGCGTTGTGGAAGGTCATCAATGTCGCACAAAGATCCTGTTGGGCATCATGGACAGTCATTGCTGGAGATTTATGGTCACTGGGGACTGTCAATAATGTAGCGCAAAGTGCAGATCTTGCGTTGCTGGTCGTGGGTGGTGGTTGCTGTAGCACGAACAGTTTTGATCACAGGAGCTTTGCGTTGCAAGTTGGTGTGGGTGGGAAGATCTTGGCATGAACGGGTCTATTCACGGTTACAAAGCACCCAAAACTTCAGGATTTCTTCAACTGATGCCACACCAAGGGTGCAGGACCTTGGAGGCACCTCGTGGTGATCAGGAACACACTCCAGCAGGGGCCAGAAGGGCTTGGAGTCACTTAGCCTTGAATGAAAGCAGCAGGTAATGTATTTCTTTTTAGCAAGCAGGGTAGTCCTCAAGCAGCAGGGTAGTCCTTCTGTCAGCAGGGCACTCCTTCTGTACTATCCACAGGTGCCTGACTGTGCTCAAGACTGAGTTTAAGGGTCCCTTTTGTATACCTGGTGCCCACTTTGAAGTGGGAGAAGCTTTAGGGATTTTCCCCTTGCAGAAGTGTCTGGAAATTCCTGCCTTCCTCCCCTGGTCCTAGTTTGTCTGGGGGCACAATAGGCTGGGCCTCTGCCTGCGTAGTGCAAGAGTGGTAAATAACAGCGCCACCCCCTATCAAACCAGGATGGCTCATCCTGCCAACAGCCAGATCCTCTATTTTGATGCTGTGTGGGAGGAATACACAAAGGCCCACTGTCAACTACACCTAGTCAAATGACCAAGAAACAGGCTGCAGGCACCAAACAATTAGGATAAGAAAATGCCAACCTTCTATAAGTAGTTCATGGTGGTGAGATGCACACCTTCTTTCTTCCATTATTTATCCTTGTTTAATCTGATTCCACTTTGCTAGCGTGCAAACTTGTTCTGCGCTTCGCCTCTTGCGCTGCAATCAAAACAAATCCAGGGGGAACTTTTTTACAGGTTCCACCAAGTTGCACAGCCATGAACTCAGTATGAATCCAATTAATTAAATTCAACCATGTTCATCTTCTTTTTAACCTTTTTGATTTGATTCTTCATCCTTTTATACTATTAATTCAATTCGTTTTATCCATACGCTTTCTGCTACAAGAATATTCAAACAGACTCCAAGGGACAGGTAGATTCCACATATCATGATGTTTATTTAAAAAAAAGAACCCAATGCATTTCGGGATAAAAAGATCCCTTCATCAGGGGCATCTAAAAAGTGATACAAACAAAGTAATTATATTAATGTTTAACCCGACATCAGACAAGCCCACCTTCTCAGGTGGTTCTCAGAGCAACTGCAGCTAGGACATTATCAGACTGCAGAATAAGAATTGTAAAAAAGCAAAAAGAGCTTACAGGCCTTTTTCATTTTTGCACCCAGAATCTGGAACCGCTTTCCAACATACAGCAGGTCTGCACCCACAACTGCTTCACTTTAGGAAGGAGTTGAAGATGCACATGTTTAACGAAGACTACATCACAATGTATCAACAGTTCTCAATCCAGCTACCTCTCCATCACTCAATAAATGTATCCTTGTCTTTGACCCTGTGCAGCCCAGCGCTGCCTTTTGGCTAGGGTTGTGCTATAGAAATACCACATAAATACACTCTTATTTACATAAATACATAATACGTGAAATAGATACCCTCATTATGGTATAGCTCTGATGCTTTCCAATTCAGCATGTAGGGATCCTTAAAAATGCATTGTATAACATGATGTCTGCTTGCATAATATTTACATTTTGCCACTATTTTTCTGTTTTCTGGAATTATACTCTTTAACTTATTTTGCACTAAAATGAGATTAAAATAAAGTGTTTAAAATAACAGTGTGTATTTCTTGTGTGAGCACACTTGTGGTGAAATGTAGGCAGAACTTGCAACAACAATAAAAAAAATATATCTGGCAACCTCTGGCATCGTTTGCGCCCAATATGAAATTATATCCTGGTAAATTGAGGGAGTTACGTGGTTCATAGCCTTTCTCTTCATTCGGCTCAGAATTGGTAATTTGGTCCAAACTTGCGGTTTCTAAGGGGCCACAAAGGATCTACAGGGTTGTGTAAATAATGCTTAAATAAGACTTGCAAATAATATTTGAATAATACTTGCAAAATGGAACATGACTTGTGGCTTTTCAGCAAAAGCAAGAACATTTCAGCTAGATCTCAGTTAGAAAGTATCTGACATTTTGGTACCCTGCTCATCCAGAGCATCCAAGAATTCCTTTCTGATGGACTCTGGCTTCCAGACTAGTTTCTAAGAGTGAAGGCAAACCTGTGGCATAAGAAAGCTATTTAATTGCCTCACTCAGAGATTTTAGCAGTACAACTCAGATCTTCAGTGGTACCTCAGAACATAGGTACCCAGCCTCCAAGATATCATGCTGGCCACAGTTCCTGCCATGCCTCATTGGTGGATTTTGACTTCTGAAATATTTACAAATATAGAAGATAAAATAGAAGGTAAAATTGTAGACTGGGCAAACTGATAGTCTTGCCATACCTTACTTCATCGCAGTCAGAAGCAGAGAGTGTCCAAGGCATGGTCAATTATGCTTAAAATGATAACATTGATTAAGAACTTTCCCATTGTTTTCAAAGGATACTTTATGTTAATATTTGATCATTTCATAATTCCTGGTTCTCCTAATCAACTTTTGTTTTTTATCTTTGTGTCTTTTTAATCATCAAATTCTAAATACATTGGTTCGGGGAATTTAACATATTATTTCTAAACTTTAATGTTGTTTTTGATAGTGCTGTTCCTGCATCACATGCATATTCTTTGAAGAAGACCCTACTGTTTATGTCAAGCTAACATGGCATTAACGCAGAGTTCCTCATGGAAACCAGTGTTTATTTCTTAGGGTCCAGGCAACGGAGTCTCTCTTCCTCCTTGGACAGACGAGGAAGATCAAAGAAAGTCGACAGTGTAATGGAATGGACAAAGTTGAAAAGTGATACCACCTTTTTGAGGAACGCTGCCTTGGCCCTTAGTACCAATTTGTCAGGGAAGAAGGTGGTGTACCATTGGTGGAAAGAAAGTGCTTGCAGCCCAGTCACACGATGAGCTGATGTGATTGTAATAAGAAATACTCAGGCACATGCATAAACGTTTTTTGCGAGCGCAAACGGTGCGATTTGCAAAAATCGGCCGTTTGCGCCCGCTAAAAGGGCTATTGCGATGCATCAAGGTGTAAGGCACCCGCAATTTAAGAAATCGCAATTTTTGCGATTTCTTAATTACGACAGTACATTAAGGAATCGCAATTTCCGATTCCTTAAATGCTATGCAATAACCACTTTTAAATAGCGATTTCGCTATTTGGGGCCGCAAATTACCGAGCAATTTAACTGGTCGGTAATTTGCTAAAACTTTGAAAAATGCACTAAAGTGCATTTTTCAAAGTTTTATGTTGCACACACACATGCCCTTGGGGCATGTGTGCGCGCAACATGGGTGCACATCACAATTCCAGGGTGCAACAGGGTGTCCTTTTGACACCCTTGCACCCTTGGAATTGCAAGCGCAATTTGCGAGTACCTATTGGTCCTCCAAATTGCGCATGCAATTTCCCATTCATTCCTATGGCCCTGTAGGCCCATAGGAATGAATGGGAAACCATTCCTTAATTGCGACTCGCAATTTGCGAGTCGCAATTAAGGAATGTTTAGGAATCGCTATTTTTATAGCGATTCCTACATGCATAGGCTTTTGCGAGTCCTTAATTGCGATTCCTTAATAATCGCAATTAAGGACTCGCAAAATAATACCTTGATGCATGGGCCCCACTGTTTTCAATTAGATCAATTTCAGTGAGCATTTCTGCATAGGCTTGAATGAAGTGCGCATTAAAAATGTAAGAACCAGCTAAGGTCCCACAAGGAAATCACAAAGGGTGTTGGCAGGAACCTATGAACTAGCCCTTTCAAAAGTCGCATCAAGTGTGACTTAAACAAAGACGGCTGATCAGGCAACGATTGAAAAGCCAATAAGGCCCATAAATATCCTTTAACTGTTGCCACAGCAAGGCCTTGCCTGGCTAGAGACAAGTAAAAAAGAACTTCAGTCAACTGATCTTGTACACCAAAAAATAAACTTCTCACAGCATCCCTCAACAATGGTTTAGGTGGAGGGATGCATGGCTACCAGAATGACATTTACTACCTCAGGAGGAACGAAAAAGCAGTCAACTGTCGCAACTTAATCTCCAAACATAGAGGTGTAAGTTGTACAGTATTGAGTGGTATCCTCCCAAAGAGGCAACTGGATCAGATGCTCATGGCAAGAAATTCTGGGTACCACACTCTACTGGCCCAATCTGAAGCCACTATAATGACTTGGGCATGGTTGTTCCTGATCTTCTTTAGAACGTTGGGCAGGAGAGGAAGACGCATAAAGGCATACGGATGTCCTGAGATCCAGGCCAACCGAAAAGCATCTCCGAGTGAGAAGTGCTTTGGGTTCTCCAAGTACAAAAGACACTGTGCATTCTCAGTAGTCCTCAAAAGATTGAGGCAGGATTCTCCCCATCGTTGGAAGACGCCATGTGCCACCCTATACTGTAGCTACCATTCATGATCTGCAAGCCAAAGCCAGCTGAGTTCATGTTTAAAGATCCTGCCAGGTGTTCTGCAACCGCAGAGATGCCTTGGTGACTCAGCCATCCACAAAGGAGGAAAGCCTCTGGGCACAGAACCCACGACTCCACTCCACCAGGTTTGTTGCAATACCACGTTGTCTGTATGAGACTACACTTGTTCCACCTTGATGGACAGGAGGAAAGTCTTTAGTTCCAAGTTAATCACCCATAATTCCAACAGGTTGATGTGGAGGTGGGTTTCTGCCAGAAATTAGAGTCCTCTAATCTCCACCTCTACCAGATGGCCTCCCCAACACAGCTACTATGCATTCTATGTATTCCTCATGACCGTTATGGGTGGGGTAGGAAGAGAGGTCTGCTGCCAGTCAAATTGCAGAACAGCATACACCAGTGCAGATCTTTTGCGGTTTCTTCCGACACCTGGATGGAATCTGAAAGGTTCCCTTGGTGTTGAGCCCACTGAAGAGACCACATGTGCCACTTGGTGAGGCCCACTAATAGGATGTAGGAAGCCAAGATGCCTCTAATCCTCACTCACTGAGATGCAGGTCAAGGATTGGAACAACAAGATCATATCCCAGTTTTTCTGGACTCGTTGAGGCGGAAAGAAGCCTCGTAACAGCACAGTGTTCAAGATGGCTCCAATGAAAGGGAGTCTCTATGAAGGAGTTCAGGTATGACTTTGACACATTGATGGTAAATGCCAAGGATGCCAACACATTGACTGTCGTCTAGAGGTGGCTCATGACTGTTTGAGATGAGCCCACCTTTAGAACGCAATTGTCGACATATGGGAAGACCGGTATTCCTGACCTCCTCAGATGGGCAGCTACTCCCACCATCACTTTTGTAAACACTTAAGGGGCACTGATGACACCAAAGGGGAGAAAGGAGAACTGAAAGTGCTTGTGCCCTTCCTGAAACCAAAGGTAGTCTCTATGGGGTTGCAGAACAAAGATATGGAAATAGACACCCTGCAAATCCAATGACACTATCCAGTTGCCTGAATCGAGTGCAGACAGAACTTCAACCAAGGTGAGCATCTTGAATTTGTCCTTCTTTAGGAAGAAGTTCAGGAGGTGATGTTCTAGAATAGGGTGAAGCTATCTTTCTTTCTTTGGCACCAAAGAGTAGTGTGATTCGCAGCAAGTCTTGATCTCTGATGCTGGCATTCTCTCTATGGGTCCCTTGTCCACTCCATAAGTGTGTGAACTTCCTACCGAAGAATGAACAAGTGGTCTTCCAGAAGTTGTTCTGGTGTTGGTGGCATACCTGGAGGGGTGGAAAGGAAGGGCAGGGCATAGTGACATTGGACAATTTGAAGCACCCATCTGTCTGATGTGATGATTTTGCTATTTATTATTCTCATGTAGCCTGCAGCAGTACATAACAAATGCTCTTTGTAAAAAATGTGGTTACTAGTTGAGGGGGATGAGACCTTGCTCAAACAGCAAGCACAATCCTTGTCAGGATAAAGTCACAAGCAATCCCCAAATTAACATGTGCTCAACCCTCTGGTAGCTTGGCACAGAGCAGTCAGGCTTAATTTAGAGCCAATGTGTAAACTATTAATGCAGCACTTTAAACAGTAAAAAATGTGAAAACACAACACAAGAAAGACCTCACACCAATTTAGAAAACCAGAGTAAAATTTTATAAATAATTTGACACCAAAAATGACAAAAATCCCATTAGTAGAAACGGAGATATGCAATTAAAAAAAAGTAAGTGAAAATAGCACCAAATACACATAGTGCCACTCGCAGGTATCTGGTCGTGCGAGACCGGGTGAAAGTCACAAGCTCAGGCCAACCCCAATTAATGCGGGTCACATATAGGGACCAGATTAGTCCCACTGAAACAGTTATTTTCAAAGTCCAGCATAACAAATTCCGTTCATGGGGGAATGGGCAGCGCGAAGCAGGGGGAGCATCATGGGCAGTTGCCGTTGTAGCACAAAGTTTCTTTCAGAGTCGTGGACTGTCCTGCTGGCGTTTCACATTGGAGGTCCCATGCAAGCAGTCAATGCCTTACCGCTAAGAGTTGGTTCGCCTGAACTTCGCGTTGGTGATGGGCATGAGCAGTGTGGTTTTGGCGCCAACATACCTGTTCATGTTATGTTATGTTATGTTAACGGGTTTATTAAGCGCAACAGCTGCCCCAGCAAAGAGGTGTGTTTGTGAAAAGCTCCAAAAACATCAGAGGAGCTCAACTGAGGCCACACCAAGGGTCCAGGACCTAAGGGGCACTACTTGGGAGTCAAGAGCTCACTCCAGCACAGGCCAGCAGGGCTCAGGCAGGTCTACTTGTAGAACTGGGCAGCAGGTCAGCTGGGTAGTTGCAGGGAGCCTCTGGAGCTTGATATGGCCCTGTAGCTCAGAGGTCACCTGACTGACTCTTGCAGTCACTTCAGCCTGGGATGAAGGGCACAGGTTCAATCCTCCTTCTTAGCTAGCAGAACAGCATGCAGCAGAGCAGAAGTGCAGATGTGTGGCAGTCCTTCTGCAGCAATGCAGCACAGCAATTCTTCTTCTGTTGTATCCACAGGTACTGAAGAGTTGGTGTCTGAGGTCCAAATTTATACGTGGTGTCTTCTTTGAAGGGGTAAAAACTTCTAGAGGGTTCCCTTTGAAGTGCCTCCCCTGGCTCAAGACTAACTACAGGGGGTATGCAATCCTTTGTGTAAATGCATTACATACCCTATTCAGGTGTAAGTAGAACTGTGCCCAGTTCCGCCCGCCCTCCCATCCAGCCAGTAATGGCCCTCCAGGCAGACCTATGTTCCCTATTGTGTGTGGCTGTCTAGGAGGAATACGCAAAGCCCAACTGCCCACTACCCCGGGCCATGTGACCCAGAGACAGACTGCAGGCACTAAATGGTTAAGGCACTAAATAGCTAAGGCACAAATATTGTCAACTTTCTAAACGTGCCAATTTCAAAATTGTAATAATAAATCTGATTTCACCATAGAAGAGGATTTTTTCATTACAATTCCAAAGACACCAAACACAAACTGTATACCTGTTACTATTTGGAAGTTACAGCTTATTAAATGTAATAAGGTAACTCCAATGTTATCCTATGGTAGAAGCAGAACTTGCAATAGTCAAAAAGTAATTTAAGGGCTTTTCACTACTAGGAAATATCAAGCTTAAACTTACATGCCCTACTTTTTAAATACATTGCATCCTGCCCTGTGGGATGTTTAGGGCTTACCCTAAGAGTGACTTATATGTATTAAAAAGGCAGGTAGGAGCCTGGCAAAAGGTTTATTTTGCTAGGTCGAAATGGCAGTTTAAACCTGCACATATAGGCTACAATGGCAGGTCTGAGACAGGTTTGCAAGGCTGCTTAATTGGGTGGCACAACAAGTGCTGCAGGCCCACTAATAGCATTTAATTTACAGGCCCTGGGGACATGTAGTACAACATTACTAGGGCCTTATAAGTAAATTAATTATACCAATTGGGGACAAGCCAATGTTACCATGTTTAAGGAGTGGGCACACAGACTTTAGCACTGGTTAGCAGTGGTAAAGTGCACAGAGTCCTAAAAACCAACAAAAACGAGATAAGAAAAATATGGCAGAATAAGGCACAATGTTTGTGGGAAGGCCACCCAAAGGCTGACATGTCTAACACTCTTCACAAATCTTTACCAACTCAAAATATTATCTGCTCACTCCCCCATTTCTAAATACATGACCAGTTCATCTAAATCAGAGTTATTGAACATTTGTACCTACTGCTTCAGAGATCTGCCCTGCAACCAAGGTTTTAAATGCTGACAACAGATGATACCATGATGTTGAGTGTCACACGAGCTCAAATATTATGCAAATCAACTTATATCACTTAGGGGCTAATTTAGAGTTTGGCACAGTGAGTACTCCTCAAGACTCATGGCACGTGTAATTTTCTTAGGAGCTACAAATCACATGTGATAATAATTATGCAAACTGTAAAATCGAATTGTTTACATTGAAACTAGTTTACTCTGGGCAGTATGTCCGGGTGCAAATTTGAAGGCAGTGCCACTCTGTATCTAAATTTACAGAAAGTATTTATTACGATGCAAAGAAAGGAGTTTTTGCATATATGCGTTCTGGGACTCAGGCAAAGACCACCTAAAGCAATACAGCTAATTTCACAGCACAATATGTTAAGGGGCAGCAGAGATAAAATGCCTTTCTCTTGTCCTTGTGTGCATATATCTGAACACGATACAGTAATGTTAGCAATTTGTTTATTGAAGTCCCTCCTGGATTACGTTTTGTATAGTTTGCACCAACGATTTCCTAGCAGTTCCTTACATTTCGTGATGCCCTCCTCCTTTCTTCTTGGTCATGCTACTCAAAGTTTCCAAGCCATTATTTTTCCTCCCTTGAATCCTGTTCATTTCATAATAATTATTCTGTATTCTGACTTTTTAAGCTCCTTTGGGTCGATGTATGAAAAAAGTGTTAGCTCGGTTGGCTTCTCCTTTGTTTGTCGATTTTAATGTGTACATGCAGTTCAAGCACACAGTAAGAGAGTGTTTTTGATACTATTAATCTACTAAAAAAGAACGTATTCACAGAAAAAAGCAGTTCAATGATTTCTAAAACATTTTCGCTTTTGAAATTGATTGCCTTCAGACAGTGAGGTGGAGGAAATATTTCATAATTTGAATATAACAGACCTTACTTTCAGATGGCTATGTTCATAAGTGGCCTTTCGCTGCTAATGAAAGCAACTGAAACACTGGTATGTCTAATATCTCTGAATGAAAAACGTAATTATTCTTATAAATCAGTGAGCTCCAAATAATATAAATGGATTTACAGTGAAGAGTAACGCATGATGCGTCACTGTCTGTACAGGATGTGTGTTGTTTTTGATATCAGCAATATAAACCAAATTCTTCTTGAGTGGTATATTTAGTGTGAGATATTTGTATATTGCAAACCTAGCCAAAATGAATCAACGACAAGCATATAGTCAACGAGTGATAGGAGAGGTAGCTAGATATTGTATTGTTATTGCATTGTGATGTAATGTTCTTTAGAGAGGTCTTTCCTAAATTGGAGCAGTGTTGTGGTGTTCCTTATTGATATGGTGACCCGCGACTTGCCTTGCCCGGGAGTTGCTGCATTGCGCTGGGAAGTAGGAGGACCACACTGCCAAGCAACCTTTTGCCCTGTGACGCTGCCCTCAGGCGCCGGAGCATCATAAGTTCATTGCAGCTGTCCTGCAGTGTGGGACCCTTGACTTGCCTTTTCCGGGATTTGCTGCATTGTGCTGGGGAGTAGGAGGACCACACTTCCCAGCAACCTTTGCCCTGTGACGCTGCCTTCAGGCACTGGAGAGCCATAAGTTCATTACAGGCATCCCGCTGCCCGGGAAGTGCCCGGGCGAAGAGCGGGCCCGTCTTCGCCCGTCAGCGCCAGGAAGAGTCTGCTACCAGAAGGTACTGATTCTTCTGCTGTCACCTTTAGTCCTTTTGATTTGTTGGCTTCCTGTGTCATAGCCCCATCTGTGTACCCCGAGTGCTTTATCGAGTGACTATGGGGAAACAGAAGGCTGCCCCAGTCCCTGGGAACCCTACTCTGGGTTCCACTCTAGACGGCTTTATTCAACGAGCTGTGGGGGCAATTAGCAGGAAAACCGAATTGGCAGAACGGCATTAGTCCCAGAGAAATTCCAAGATCTCCCTGATTCCCACGTGTCTGCTGGGTTACCCTCCCCCAGCTACACTCCTCTTCCACCTGCCCTGGGCCCAACTGCCCACTACCCCGGGCCATGTGACCCAGAGACAGACTGCAGGCACTAAATGGTTAAGGCACTAAATAGCTAAGGCACAAACATGTCAACTTTCTAAAAGTGCCAATTTCAAAATTGTAATAATAAACCCGATTTCACCATAAAAGAGGATTTTTTCATTACAATTCCAAAGACACCGAACACAAATTGTTTACCTGTTACTGTTTGGAAGTTATAGCTTATTAAATGTAATAAGGTAACTCCAATGTTATCCTATGGTAGAAGCAGACCTTGCAATTGTCAAAAAGTAATTTAAGGTCTTTTCACTACTAGGAAATGTCAAGCTTAAATTTACATGCCCTACTTTTTAAATACATTGCATCCTGCCCTGTGGGCTGTTTAGGGCTTACCCTAAGAGAGACTTATATGTATTAAAAAGGTAGGTCTGAGCCTGGCAAAAGGTTTATTTTGCTAGGTCGAAATGGCAGTTTAAACCTGCACATATAGGCTACAATGGCAGGTCTGAGACAGGTTTGCAAGGCTGCTTAAGTGGGTGGCACAACAAGTGCTGCATGCCCACTAATAGCATTTAATTTACAGGCCCTGGGGACATGTAGTACAACATTACTAGGGCCTTATAAGTAAATTAATTATGCCAATTGGGGACAAGCCAATGTTACCATGTTTAAGGAGTGGGCATACAGACTTTAGCACTGGTTAGCAGTGGTAAAGTACACAGAGTCCTAAAAACCAACAAAAACGAGATAAGAGAAATATTGCAGAATAAGGCACAATGTTTGTGGGCAGGCCACCCAAAGGCTGACATGTCTAACACTCTTCACATATCTTTACCAACTCAAAATATTAACTGCTCACTCCCCAATTTCTAAATACATGACCAGTTCATCTAAATCAGAGGTATTGAACATTTGTACCTACTGCTTCAGAGATCTGCCCTGCAACCAAGGTTTTAAATGCTGACAACAGATGATACCATGATGTTGAGTGTCACACGAGCTCAAATATTATGCAAATCAACTTATATCACTTAGGGGCTAATTTAGAGTTTGACACAGTGAGTACTCCTCAAGACTCATGGCACGTGTAATTTTCTTAGGAGCTACAAATCACATGTGATAATAATTATGCAAACTGTAATAACGAATTGTTTACGTTGAAACTAGTTTACTCTGGACAGTATGTCCGGGTGCAAATTTGAAGGCAGTGCCACTCTGTATCTAAATTTACAGAAAGTATTTATTACGATGCAAAGAAAGGAGTTTTTGCATATATGCGTACTGGGACTCAGGCAAAGACCACCTAAAGCAATATAGCTAAATGCACAGCACAATATGTTAAGGGGCAGCAGAGATAAAATACCTTCCTCTTGTCTTTGTGTGCATATACCTGAACATGATGCAGTAATGTTAGCAATTTGTTTATTGAGGTCCCTCCTGGATTGCACCAACGATTTCGTAGCAGTTCCTTACATTTCGTGATGCCCTCCTCCTTTCCTCTTGGTCATGCTACTCAAAGTTTCCAAGCCATTATTTTTCCTCCCTTGAATCCTGTTCATTTCATAATAATTATTCTGTATTCTGACTTTTTAAGCTCCTTTGGGTCGATGTATGAAAAAAGTGTTAGCTCGGTTGGCTTCTCCTTTGTTTGTCGATTTTAATGTGTACATGCAGTTCAAGCACACAGTAAGAGAGTGTTTTTGATACTATTAACCTACTAAAAAAGAACGTATTCACAGAAAAAAGCAGTTCAATGATTTCTAAAACATTTTCGCTTTTGAAATTGATTGCCTTCAGACAGTGAGGTGGAGGAAATATTTCATAATTTGAATATAGCAGACCTTACTTTCAGATGGCTATGTTCATAAGTGGCCTTTCGCTGCTAATGAAAGCAGCTGAAACACTGGTATGTCTAATATCTCTGAATGAAAAACGTAATTATCTTATAAATCAGTGAACTCCAAATAATATAAATGGATTTACAGTGAAGCATAACGCATGATGCATCACTGTCTGTACAGGATGTGTGTTGTTTTTGATATCAGCAATATAAACCAAATTCTTCTTGAGTGGTATATTTAGTGTGAGATATTTGTGTATTGCAAACCTAGCCAAAATGAATCAACGACAAGCATATAGTCAACGAGTGATAGGAAAGGTAGCTAGATATTGTATTGTTATTGCATTGTGATGTAATGTTCTTTAGAAAGGTCTTTCCCAAATTGGAGCAGTGTTGTGGTGTTCCTTATTGATATGGTGACCCGCGACTTGCCTTGCCAGGGAGTTGCTGCATTGCACTGGGAAGTAGGAGGACCACACTGCCAAGCAACCTTTTGCCCTGTGACGCTGCCCTCAGGCGCCGGAGCATCATAAGTTCATTGCAGCTGTCCTGCAGTGTGGGACCCTTGACTTGCCTTGTCCGGGATTTGCTGCATTGTGCTTGGGAGTAGGAGGACCACACTTCCCAGCAACCTTTGCCCTGTGACGCTGCCTTCAGGCACTGGAGAGCCATAAGTTCATTACAGGCGTCCCGCAGCCCGGGAAGGGCCCGGGCGAAGAGCGGGCCCGTCTTCGCCCGTCAGCGCAAGGAACAGTCAGGGCAGGACCATCCCTTTTACATCTACTACCAGAAGTTACTGATTTTTCTGTTGTCACCTTTAGTCCTTTTGATTTATTGGTTTCCTGTGTCATAGCCCCATCTGTGTACCCCGAGCGCTTTATTGAGTGACTATGGGGAAACAGAAGGCTGCCCCAGTCCCTGGGAACCCTACTCTGGGTTCCACTCTAGACGGCTTTATTCAACGAGCTGTGGGGGCAATTAGCAGGGAAATCGATTTGGCAGAATGGCATTAGTCCCTGGGGAAATTCCAAGATCTCCCTGATTCCCACGTGTCTGCTGGGTTACCCTCCTCCAGCTCCGCTCCTCTTCCACCTGCCCTGGACTCAGCCAATTCCACCGGCAGTATCACTTTGACTGCTGTTATTACTGAGGGCAAAACACACAAGATGATAGACGGAATGTTGCACATTGGCAAACATTCACCCCCAGTCACAGATCTGGGTTTAATCCATCGTTATTTTGCTTCACCACGCCACCCCAGTTCAGACACAGCCATTTGCAAATCAGTCTTGACCCTGTGCCTCATGGGAACCGTCCAGACCGAACTGCCAAGCCATGTCTTCCCTGGACCGGAATCAAGCATCCTAGGACCGGTTTCGGGCTTTCAGCCCTCATCAGCCAGGATAGCTTGACTCCAGTGGCGTAGTGAGCACGGGACCCACGTCTGGGCATACCCTTCCCACTTAGGGCGAAATGCAAAACACACAAGATGATGGACGGAATGTTGCACATTGGCAAACATTCACCCCCAGTCACAGATCTGGGTTTAATCCATCGTTATTTTGCTTCACCACGCCACCCCAGTTCAGACACAGCCATTTGCAAATCAGTCTTGACCCTGTGCCTCATGGGAACCGTCCAGACCGAACTGCCAAGCCATGTCTTCCCTGGACCGGAATCAAGCATCCTAGGACCGGTTTCGGGCTTTCAGCCCTCATCAGCCAGGATAGCTTGACTCCAGTGGCGTAGTGAGCACGGGACCCACGTCTGGGCATACCCTTCCCACTTAGGGCGAAATGCAAAACACACAAGATGATGGACGGAATGTTGCACATTGGCAAACATTCACCCCCAGTCACAGATCTGGGTTTAATCCATCGTTATTTTGCTTCACCACGCCACCCCAGTTCAGACACAGCCATATGCAAATCAGTCTTGACCCTGTGCCTCATGGGAACAGTCCAGACCGAACTGCCAAGCCATGTCTTCCCTGGACCGGAATCAAGCATCCTAGGACCGGTTTCGGGCTTTCAGCCCTCATCAGCCAGGATAGCTTGACTCCAGTGGCGTAGTGAGCACGGGACCCACGTCTGGGCATACCCTTCCCACTTAGGGCGAAATGCAAAACACACAAGATGATGGACGGAATGTTGCACATTGGCAAACATTCACCCCCAGTCACAGATCTGGGTTTAATCCATCGTTATTTTGCTTCACCACGCCACCCCAGTTCAGACACAGCCATATGCAAATCAGTCTTGACCATGTGCCTCATGGGAACAGTCCAGACCGAAATGCCAAGCCATGTCTTCCCTGGACCGGAATCAAGCATCCTAGGACCGGTTTCGGGCTTTCAGCCCTCATCAGCCAGGATGGCTTGACTCCAGTGGCGTAGTGAGCACGGGACCCACGTCTGGGCATACCCTTCCCACTTAGGGCGAAATGCAAAACACACAAGATGATGGACGGAATGTTGCACATTGGCAAACATTCACCCCCAGTCACAGATCTGGGTTTAATCCATTGTTATTTTGCTTCACCACGCCACCCCAGTTCAGACACAGCCATATGCAAATCAGTCTTGACCCTGTGCCTCATGGGAACAGTCCAGACCGAACTGCCAAGCCATGTCTTCCCTAGACCGGACTCAAGCATCCTAGGACCGGTTTCGGGCTTTCAGCCCTTATCAGCCAGGATAGCTTGACTCCAGTGGCGTAGTGAGCACGGGACCCACGTCTAGGCATACCCTTCCCACTTAGGGCAAAATGCAAAACACACAAGATGATGGACGGAATGTTGCACATTGGCAAACATTCACCCCCAGTCACAGATCTGAGTTTAATCCATCGTTATTTTGCTTCACCACGCCACCCCAGTTCAGACACAGCCATATGCAAATCAGTCTTGACCCTGTGCCTCATGAGAACAGTCCAGACCGAACTGCCAAGCCATGTCTTCCCTGGACCGGAATCAAGCATTTAGGCCCAGATCTCTGTACTGGGGTGAATGTATGACATTGTTCTGCATTCTGTCCATCAACTTGTTTTTGCATTTGTCACCCCGAGTGGGACGGGTATGCCCAGACGTGGGTCCCGTGCTCTCCATGCCACTGGAATCAAGCTATCCTGGCTGAAGAGGGTGAAACCCTGAAACCGGTCCTAGGATGCTTGTTTCCATTCCAGGGAGGACCTGGCTTGGCAGTTCGGGCTGGACTGTTCCCATGAGGCACAGGGTCAAGACTGATTTGCATATGGCTGGGTTCAAACTGGAATGGCATGGTGAGCAAAAAACGATGGATTTAGGCCCAGATCTCTGTACTGGGGTGAATGTATGACATTGTTCTGCATTCTGTCCATCAACTTGTTTTTTGCATTTGTCACCCCGAGTGGGACGGGTATGCCCAGACGTGGGTCCCGTGCTCTCCATGCCACTGGAATCAAGCTATCCTGACTGAAGAGGGGTGAAACCCTGAAACCGGTCCTAGGATGCTTGTTTCCTGTCCAGGGAGGACCTGGCTTGGCAGTTCGGGCTGGACTGTTCCCATGAGGCACAGGGTCAAGACTGATTTGCATATGGCTGGGTTCAAACGGGAATGGCATGGTGAGCAAAAAAACGATGGATTTAGGCCCAGATCTCTGTACTGGGGTGAATGTATGACATTGTTCTGCATTCTGTCCATCAACTTGTTTTTTGCATTTGTCACCCCGAGTGGAACGGGTATGCCCAGACGTGGGTCCCGTGCTCTCCATGCCACTGGAATCAAGCTATCCTGGCTGAAGAGGGGTGAAACCCTGAAACCGGTCCTAGGATGCTTGTTTCCAGTCCAGGGAGGACCTGGCTTGGCAGTTCGGGCTGGACTGTTCCCATGAGGCACAGGGTCAAGACTGATTTGCATATGTTTGGGTTCAAACTGGAATGGCATGGTGAGCAAAAAAACGATGGATTTAGGCCCAGATCTCTGTACTGGGGTGAATGTATGACATTGTTCTGCATTCTGTCCATCAACTTGTTTTTGCAGTTGTCACCCCGAGTGGAACGGGTATGCCCAGACGTGGGTCCCGTGCTCTCCATGCCACTGGAATCAAGCTATCCTGGCTGAAGAGGGTGAAACCCTGAAACCGGTCCTAGGATGCTTGTTTCCAGTCCAGGGAGGACCTGGCTTGGCAGTTCGGGCTGGACTGTTCCCATGAGGCACAGGGTCAAGACTGATTTGCATATGTTTGGGTTCAAACTGGAATGGCATGGTGAGCAAAAAACGATGGATTTAGGCCCAGATCTCTGTACTGGGGTGAATGTATGACATTGTTCTGCATTCTGTCCATCAACTTGTTTTTGCATTTGTCACCCCGAGTGGAACGGGTATGCCCAGACGTGGGTCCCGTGCTCTCCATGCCACTGGAATCAAGCTATCCTGGCTGAAGAGGGGTGAAACCCTGAAACCGGTCCTAGGATGCTTGTTTCCAGTCCAGGGAGGACCTGGCTTGGCAGTTCGGGCTGGACTGTTCCCATGAGGCACAGGGTCAAGACTGATTTGCATATGTTTGGGTTCAAACTGGAATGGCATGGTGAGCAAAAAAACGATGGATTTAGGCCCAGATCTCTGTACTGGGGTGAATGTATGACATTGTTCTGCATTCTGTCCATCAACTTGTTTTTTGCAGTTGTCACCCCGAGTGGGACGGGTATGCCCAGACGTGGGTCCCGTGCTCTCCATGCCACTGGAATCAAGCTATCCTGGCTTAAGAGGGGTGAAACCCTGAAACCGGTCCTAGGATGCTTGTTTCCAGTCCAGGGAGGACCTGGCTTGGCAGTTCCGGCTGGACTGTTCCCATGAGGCACAGGGTCAAGACTGATTTGCATATGGCTGGGTTCAAACTGGAATGGCATGGTGAGCAAAAAAACGATGGATTTAGGCCCAGATCTCTGTACTGGGGTGAATGTATGACATTGTTCTACATTCTGTCCATCAACTTGTTTTTTGCAGTTATTACTGAGGGGGCAATGATATTACAGTGCCTGACCAACCACCTGTGTGTCCAACTAACTCGACTAACTCTGAGGTCAGCAATAACAGAGGGAGCAAGAGGAACAGACTGGACCGGAAAGGCAAGCCACAAAGACTTCATCCAGTACCACCTACTCTACCATCTACTGTGCCATCTACCCTAGCCCCATATTCAAATTGTAATATCAGCCTCAAAATCATGAGTTGTATGCAAGATTCCTTGGTGGCTCTGGCTGGGGAATTGTGTAAAAATGTATTATCTTGTCTCACTGCATCTCTGGTTCCTATTATTGACAAACTAGGTAAGGTCGAGGAAGCCTTGGCTAAGCTGAGGGACACTTTGCTGGTGCAACACTCTGTAAAACCTTCTTTGCCTGGCTCTTTAGGCTGTTCCACTGATAAGGCCCTTCCAACATACCTCTCATCATACCCCTCGGTCTCTGGTGGTGCATGCGTTTCCTCTCTGGCCATTCATGGTACCGCCTGGTACTCTAGTCCAGCCAGGCCTACTCATGTACCAGGGGCAGGCCCACAGTAGTTTCCTAAATGTACTAGTGGGCACCGGGCTCAGCAAGCTATATCGGATGGCTCTGGAAGCAGGCCTGTTGGTTTTATCCAGCGTTCTGGTCCTTCCAGGGGCCATACGTTGCAACTGCCCCCCTCAGGCCACCCCTTTCATTGTGATCTGAAGAAACTTATCCCCACTAATCAAGAGCTCATATGAAGATCATGAGCAATTGGCTAATAAGGCTGTACATTGGGTCAACACTCAAGTGTGTGGCCCCTTGCTAGGTCACAAACAGATAAACCTCAGGAGTAGAGTTCCTTGGATGGACAACACCCCAAAAACAGATGGTAACGACAGCATCGTTATTAACTTTAAAGATAGAAGGGTGGCAAATGATATCTTGTCTAAGTTAAGTTTTACTCGCCCTTTACCAAATGCTATTGAGGCTCTTCCGTTGGGCTATTTTTACTGACCCCAGGGGTGTCTGCCCACCCCTTTACCATGTGAGCCAATTGTGGCTATGTTTAACAGGTTTACTCCTATTTCGCAATTTAACCTACAGGATTGATTTCCTGACATAGCTACTTCCTCTGGTTTAAGTGATCCTCTAGCTGAGCCCGAGCAACTTGGGAGTTATACTGATTCTCGGTTTTATGTGCCTGCTAGGTATAGTTCCACTCCCGCTAGGGCCATCGTAAGTCATACCTTGCAAGCATTGCCCATAGCCTCCTGGAATATTGCTGGTTCAGCCAGCAAATGGGATAGGTTAGATTGGCTTAAGTTAATCGAAGGCCATGCTATTACATGTTTACAAGAGACGTGGCTTATTGACCCTATATATGTGAATGGGTATGTTACCTACCACACGCCAGCAGTGGCCAGCAATATGGGCAGGGCCAAGGGTGGTTTGACCACGCTTGTTTCTCTTTCCTTTCCTTCGAAGATGCTATGGACAAAGTGTCATTGAGTTTACTATCAGATGATCTTGTTCCAGTGTTCTGCCACAAGAGTGCTGCTGATAAACCTTCATAATAACGTTTTTGGCCACACCAAGGCTGACTTAGTGCACTCTTTACTCAACGACATTGAGAAATGTACCTGCTATAATCAAGGTGGCTGTGCTCTGGTACTGCTGGGGGACTTAAATATCTGCCAGTTCTCTCTTGAAAATATTTGTGGGTTGAAGGATGAGGTTGGGGTTCTTATTACCCATTTTGTACATTGTCCTCTTGGTGATGAGCTGAATCTGTTGTTGGCTAAACTTAACCTTAATTTCTCTTTTGACGCTCTAATCCTGACTCCTAATATTACACCCACTTTTGTGGGGCGAGGCACTCTGAGCCTAATAGACTTTATTCTCTTCTCCATATCACTAAGAGATTGAATTCTGGACTATAATCTTGCTGACTCCCCCCTTAGTGACCACAGGCTCTTGTCTCTCTCTCTCTCCATGGGTCACTTATCACTAAAATCCCTGCAGTGGTTTATCCGACACGTTTATTTTCTTCTAGGAATCACAGGGTGATCCAAGTATGGTCAAAGGTTGATGAACCCCTTTTCTTAGGGCAGTTGGGGTTTTCTACATACGCCTATTTCCTGGTCTGTTTATCTGGAGACTACATACAGGGGTAGGGTCCTGCACTCCCCAATAGCTTTGACAGGATCTGTTGAGCGGCTTTTGAACTACTCTTGGTTTCATATAATCAGGGACGTAAGCCACCTGTAAAGTGGTTTGATGCTAATTGCACCCAGGCACACAATCAGTTACTCTCTGTGCAGAGACAAACTCCTAAAGAACAGGATGCGGTGAGGAGACATAAAATTCTGTATTGAGACGCCCTTAAGATTAGGAAGAACACTATCAGAGAGGAAGCTTTTTCATCATCGGTTAAGGCAAGTAAACATAGGGACTGTAAGGCCTTTTGGGCGACAGTGAATCGCACTTTGTTTAGCGCCAAAAAAGACCCTGGTATTGACAATGTTATTCCATCTGATACCTGGATTGCCCATTTTCCCAAGATTTACTCTGATCCTGGTTTAGGGAACCCAGATATCCCTGAATGTATCCCTCTAGCTCTTCCTCAGCCGCTGATTGGCACCCTAAATGTGTCCCAGCTTTCCGCTAAGTTTCCTGCAGGCCCAGTTATTGAACTGGAAGAGGTTATGCGGGCTGTGGCTAGTTGTCCAGTTGGGCGGGCTCCTGGCCCAGATGGGTTCCCCTCAGATATATTTAAAGCTAATATCCCACTCTGGGCCCCTTTACTGGCAAACGTCCCTAATGCCGCCTTAGTTGCCGGCCATCCTAAGAACTGATCCCATGCGTCTATTGTTCCTATTTTTAAAATGGGCTCAAAAAATTATCCCCACTGCTATCGTTCTATCTCATAGATTAACTCCACTGTGAAGATTATGGGGTGAAATTTGTTGGACCTTTTGCAACTGTGGGCCGAGGAACGCAACATACTCTCAGATCTGCAATTCGGTTTCTGTTCTGGACCAGGCATAGTCGAGCAGTCCTTAAATCTATACTGTTAATTGCCAACTACACTGGCAAGTTGTATCTGGCTTTTATAGATTTGAGTTCTGCTTTCAACTCTGTCAACAGGTCTAAACTGTGGGGTATCATGACCAACATGGGGGTTGATCTTTACATTGTTAACTTCCTTAGAGATCTGCACAATGATGTAACTGCCAGTGCTAGGTTTGGCCCAGGTGGAGAAATTACACCAACTTTCAGCCTGGCAAGGGGCGTACGCCAGGGCTGTGTCCTGGCTCCTTTTCTCTTTTCCCTCTACATAAACAGCTTGGAAGATAAACTGCTAACTCTCAGGGCAGACTGCCCTCCTGTAGGCGCTTGGAGTATACCCACATTAATCTGTGTAGACAATACTGTCCTAATTGCCAGGACTGCAAATGGCTTACAATGTCTGCTGGATGGCTTTTGTGAGTTTATGGCCAGTTTAGATCTTATGGGCAACCAAAATAAGACCCACGTAATGATCTTTTGGGAAGGAAGAAGGATAATGTGTCCTTTGTAGTGAACAGCAAGAAAGTTTGTTCTGTTTCTACTTTTTCCTACCTTGGCATCCCCCTGGATACACGTCTCTCATGGAGACCGCTGAAGACCAGTAGAGCTGTTGCCTTCTCAAAATCAGAGGAGGCCGTCCTCAATTTTGCCTGCAAACTTGGTCAGAAACCAATAAAGGAACTTTTGATGGTTTACAAAGCCAAATGCTGTGCTATTGCCTCATATGGGGCAGGGGTGTGGGGCATTGAAGATCAGGGGGCCCTTCAAAAAATTGGTTTTATTAAAAGATTGTTAGCTGTCCCCCAAAGCACTAGTTTCTTCGTTTGCCACACTGAGGCAGGGATTGGCTATATTAGCGACTTCATCAAAATTCAACCCCTTCTTCTGTGGCTCAGAATTTGGACTAAAAGCCAGCCAACATTTAATAGGTCTGTGCTTGCAGACTTCTTAAACCTCAACCACTGTTTGAGTATCTCTTGGTTAAAGTTTATACAGAATATATGTCGTAGTATGGGACAAGAGGACTTATTTTCCTCTCCTAGCCATGCATTAGCCTGCTGATTAGAACCTGAACAATGTGTTTTTAGAGGGATGCCTGGAGAACAGAATCCGGAGTGCTGTAGATACACCAACAGTCCAGACATATATGGGGATTTGTCCGGCTGTTAGTCCTGTGCCATACTTAGTGTGGGTGGGAAACATGCATCATAACTTTTTACTGACAAGATTTAGATTATGCCCGGTGCACTTTCTTGCTGATTTTCCTTCACAATGCCCATATTTTTTACACCTTCCTCTATGCCCTTGTGACGACCAATCACCACAAACTTATTTATTTTGCTAATTTTATTCGATGCTGAGGAAACGCTATCTGTTGCCCATCCTCAGGTTGGCCAATATTAGTTATTGTGGAGCCGCCTTTATCTACCTGCAAACCCTACCCACGATTAAGATCTGCTGCTCTGCTGCCACATATATGGAGCGTGCCATCAAGCTGGGGGCTATGTGATTATTTAGGAATTTTTAGCTGGATATTTAATGTATTTATGTATACTGATTGCTGTGTCTTTTATTGTTGTACTGATTGTCTTCTAAATATTTGATCTTTCACTCAGATTACTCGGGGGACATAGCGGATCCCCAATGAGCCCTCTCTTAAGGACTTTTTTTTTAGGTTTTTGTCCCCTTGGCTTTTGTCAGAGCTCTGTGGTAGCTTCCCTGTCAACTGATGTTGCACGCCTGTTTTACATATTGTCATGAACTGAGACTATTTATAATTTTTTTAAGTAGATATACTGTTTTGTACTTTTATGGTTCAATTGAGCCGAAATACAGTAAAAAAAGAATGAATGATATGGTGATGCAATACCACCTCCTGGATGCATAGATGGAAAAGGCCTGGTGCCTTCTTCTTTCTTTTTACACCTCTTCTCCAGTCTGTAGTAGTCTGGCTATGTGTGCAGAGATGATGAGCTTGTCCACAAGATAAGCGAGGGTTCTGGTCATGATGGCTTTATAAATGATTCAGCTGGTTTTGAAAATGGTGCAGGATGGCAAGAGGAGCCAATGGAGTTCCATCAGGATGTGGGTGGTGTGATCATATTTATCCTGGCCAAGGATGGGACAGACTTCAGAGTGTAGGGTGCCCTTGTGGTTACTTGGCATTTGGTGAAAGTTGGGATTTGAGGCCATCAATGTTCATGTCATTGAACTGGGTTTGCACTATTTCTTGTTTGCTGTTGGGAAATAAGCAAATAACCTGAATTCTGTCTGGGTTGGATTGAGCTTCTGGTAGACGCTGGACATCGAGGTCTGGATGATGTGCAGGCAGTGCTTGGGTTATTGAATGTCTGGAGCACAGGAGACTTTCAGGTTGACTAGTGTATCATCTAATATTGGTGAATCTTGATGCTGTTATCGGCGAGTAGAGTCCCAAAGGGATCCATCTAGAGACTGAAAATGACTGGAGACAGTAAGGAACCCTGGGGGACTCTGCAGATGAAATGGATCTTTTGGGACCAGACGAGGCCTGCGTGAACATACTGGTGTCCTTTACATCTTCTTCCAGCCAACATGTTTCTTCACAGTGGCAGCTGGTAGGAGACGGGGTCGGGGAACGTGGGGGGGATACAGAAAAAATAAAACTTACCTACTGGTGCCGTCGCCAGCCATTACCCCCTTCTCCTTCGCAGGTCAAGAACCGGGAACAGGAAGCACCCAGGCTTCCAGTCTCCCCATAACAATCGTGATGCTGCTGATAGCAGCGTCGTGATTGGTCTGAGTGCATGGTTCGGCGCTCAGGGAGAGAGTGGAAGCCTGGGCATTTTCTCCACCCAAGCTGTAATGCAGCCCAAGAGGGCCGGCCAGATAGTCAAGTGCACTTTAGGTGCAGCAGAAGCAGCCACTCATCCTCCCCGTGACGAAGGGAGCCAACCCCGCCCTGCCCTAACCTGGCGTCGCGGCAACTGCAATACAAAAAATAAAATGATAATAATGCTCCCTTATTATAATTTTCTTTTTTCTTTTGCACTTCTTTAAAGAAGTGGGGCGACTCTCCTCCAACTTAGCATAGGAGCCGCTGCTGTTTCTTCGAATGAATAATAGTAGCCAACATCAAGTGAGCCCTAAACCCCTACCTGGAAGGAGAACAGTCAATCTATGATCTTGGAAATACTCTGTCCAATAATAGGCAGGCGTTGATGTGAAATGTAGAGATTTATACTAAAATGGTTTCTAATGGACGACCTAGCTGGGGAATTAGATAACATACTTACATCTAGCTAAGGCTGGAGATGAAGGAGTGGTTCTTTTTAATATTGAGCAGTTGGTAAACATTGCGTCATCCTACTGGCCCAGATTGAGATGTCTCAGAAGGTCTCTTGTTAACAAAATTCAGTTTAATAATAATAATTATAAGTGGCTCAACATAGATTGCTGGCAATTGAATCAAGATTTACTGTTGTAAGGAAAATGTACAAGAATTAATTGGTCAAGAAAACACATGGCATCCAGCACAGATAACAGGATGAATTAAAACAAGCTGCTAATGATAACATAATTAAACTCTCAAGGCTTGTATCTCATAGGTATAATGGCTCAAGGAACGAACTTGAGGGTTACATTAAGGCCCATGACTGGATTTGTCATTTCAAGCATTTGGCAGAAGGCATGAAGAGTGAAATGTGACTGCTGCAGATTCAATAAGAAAGGAGAAAGCCACCAGTCTTTGACATTCCTACCGTTTGAGTTGGGATGTGAAATCCTGACCCAGAGGCGCATCTAAGCAGCTTGCCTAGATGCACTAGAAATGTATAGCACAAAGATCAAGTTATGTCAAAGGTTTTTAATGTTGTTGCAAGCTTAGCCTCTGCATTGTCCTCATGGTAGATGGCCAGATTAGTCCCACTACACAAAAAGGGTAGCAAATGCCATCCTGGTAACTATAGGCTTATTTCCCTGCTGAATGGAGCTGACAAGATTTTCAGTTGGGTACTGCTCAATCTGCTGGGGGTGAGTGTCTGAAAAGTTTCAGCACTCCGTCCATCATCTGCTTGTGTTTGCTTTGTTCGCTCTAAGTTGTCAGGGTATGCCCAGACGTGGGTCCCTTGCTCACTTTGCCACTGGATTCAAGCTAGCCTGGCTGATGAGCGCTGTTAGCCCGAAACCGGTCCCAGGATGCTTGTTTCCGGGTCAGGGAAGACCTGGCTTGGCAGTTCGGGCTGGACTGTTCCTATGAGGCACAGGGTCAAGACTGATTTGCATATAGCTGGGTCTGAACTGAGGTGGCGAAGTGAGCTAAAGAATGATGATGGATTCAACCCAGATCTGTGACTGGGGGTGAGTGTCTGAAAAGTTTCAGCACTCCGTCCATCATCTGGTTGTGTTTGCTTTGTTCGCCCTAAGTTGGCAGGGTATGCCCAGACGTGGGTCCCCCGCTCACTTTGCCACTGGATTCAAGCTAGCCTGGCTGATGAGGGCTGTTAGCCCGAAACCGGTCCCAGGATGCTTGTTTCCGGTTCAGGGAAGACCTGGCTTGGCAGTTGCTGAAAGTGTTAGCTGGAAATAAATCTATCATTAGAAAGGACATGATGAGAATTACTAGAGATTTACTTATTGACGGCGCTGGCAAGGAACTGGAAAAGAAAAAGAAATACTGTAGGCGGCTCTTCAACTGGCAGCAGTCAAACAGTTGCTCTCCTTAGATCTCCCTCTGATTTCAATCTTACTGTAATGTCCAATATGAATTTAAAGTAACTCTGTTAACTGGTGGTAATTATCCAAGTATGAAACTATCAGAGCTGAAAGATGTCTGCAATATATAAAATAAATAGTAATTGGAGGATTTCTGTCTGCTTGTCAACTGCTCAGTGAACCAGCCAATCTTTGGATCTCTGGATTGACCATCACTGGCAGGGCTGACATCGCAAACTGAAAATAGTACAGTTCCTCAACAAACCTGATGTGCTGATGCTGCAATATTATGCTGGGATATTTCTGGGTTAGGACCTAAAAAGAGTAATCCTGATTTGATTAATGTTTTTTTATCACCATGATAAGTATTGCTTTCAGAAGTCATGGACCATTGACGAACAGGGTTTTGTTGTCTACATTGTGTCTTCAACTTAAACTAGTAAAGGACTGTTCTTTTGGTAAGTTGATGATGTGAATGTAAAATGTGTTAAGTTAAAATGTGGCAAGGTTAGCTATATAAATGCTAATATATTGAAACGCTGCCTGTCGTAGATTATAGACATCAGTCTAGATAATATTAAATTATATAACACACAAATGGAGGTGTATGTGAATTTCCATGTTATGAAAGCATTGAGTGAATCACTGGATGTAGTGAATATGCAGGAGGGTTATCTTGGACCTGCTGTGATATGAATATATGGGAATTCTAATGGTGCTATATCAAACTCCTTTTTCAAATTAGCTCAGAGTGGAAATGAGGATGGTGCCTGAGGAATCCCTTTGATTTACCCGGGCAGGTCTAAGAGTAATTTGGCAGGAAAATTCATGGTGGATATAAACAAACACACCAAATTAGATACACTGGCCAACTGTTCTTTAACACCAGATATTAGAAGGGGAACAAATTACCTCTTAGTTCTGAACATGGAGGCTTACCATTAAATAAGTGACCTCTGCATTTCAACAAACATGGAAAGCAATCATGACAGTAGCATTTACTGTGGGCTCTTTGAATTGATCTGATGACTGCCCAATGTTGGATCTAGAGCTTTCTCATAACATATGAAATATATGCTGGGAAATGGGGAGGGTAGAGGTCTGTATATCAGAAATATTTAAAGGCATTCTACAGAGTTAGAAATTATATTAACTTACTGGTGACTGTGTGATAATTATTAGAGACAGCACGTAGCTGCACAATGCCACCTATCGGCGTGTGAATAAATTGCTGAGAAAAATCTCTGAATCTAGTCTGGCTCCTGGGGGTATTCGCAAGGGGATGAATCTGTGCTCAGAAGTATCCACCAGACGTTGCATTTCCCTATCGATAGCTTTCATACTACCTAGACAGAGATCCATAATTTGGATTCCTGACGTGAGAAGTAGCACCACCCTTTCTGGACCTGAGAGTATTGAGGTATAAACAATAGATGTTGAGTACTTGACTAAAGTGGCTGCTAGGAATTTAGTAAAATATAGTGAACAAGAGAATATCTCTGAAATGAAGCACCTGGTTCCCAGTAGTCTTTGTTGATAATAATACATTGACTTGAAGACAACATTTTGCTTTAAGGGTAACTAGTACAAAGAACTTCTAGTTGATGAAGTGTGGTTGAAATAGAGTTTTAGAAGGACTGAAATGTAAAATTTTACAGTTCTTCCAATTTATGAAATCTCGCATATGTGAAACTGGGAGGGTCTGAGGCTGTATTATTTGCATTATTTGGTCTTGATGAATGGATAAATGACTTAACATAATTAATTTGTAAATAATGCCACACACAGGTGTCTCTGGGATACCTGTCATGCCACTAGTGTTGTTTAATAAGAGACAATGTGTTCATAAGGCATTGGCCTCAGTCAGAAGCCATCTAGAGAAACAACCCAATACCAAGTATAAGCAACATCATTGGGACCAAGCGCCACTAAATACAGAAGACTGTTTTAGCAGACAGCAGTCCAAAAGGCCAGCTGTGAAATGTTGGAAGAACATAATATCATTGTTGCAAAGTCATCCTGTGCCCTGGGCACCCCCCAACATTTTGCTGACTGGTGGTAACTGACTCTGACTGACCCTGGGCTCTGCCTAACCAGGCCCAGGGCCAGTGATATGCTGAAAGAGACACTTAGAATACAGTGAAAACACATACATACACTAGGGTACACTATGGGTTAGGGTACCTCTGTGATTGGTATGACCTCTTCTATAAGGCCCTAGTACATAATAGGGCAGGGGGATTGAAACTACCTTTAAGTCCCTAGTATAGAACAGGGCATGGCAGTTAGAGACCAGCAGCCCTTCTTGCACTTGCATGTGTGTACTGCTGAAGCCTGCAGTCAGTTTAAAAGCAGCCCTGTGTTGCCGGACTGCTTTTATAATGCAAATTGTGCCCCAACTCGACTTTGGTGCTTGGGACACTTAAACATTGATATACTACAATGTTTGGCATATTTGGTGCCTCCAGGGTCTCCCCTAGGTGTCCCGGGGGTGGGGGTCAGATATTTATTAGGAGGACCCTTATAAAATGAATTTCATATGCCCTGGGTTAAGTAAAATTGCACATTTTACTCCCCACATTGTAGTAAAGTGCTTCACAAAATCGACTTTTGTGCTAGGAGCACTGTGGAGGGAGGATTTGCAATATCTTTTCATATTCAAACCCCCTAAAGTCTCCCCTAGGTGTTCCAGGGGTGGGGGTCATGTAGATATAGGCAGGGTCCTTATTAAAGATGATTTTATGAGCCCTGGTGTTCACAAAAAGGGCCCAAGTAATTTTTCCCATTGCAAATCCCCTGCCACATAGGTTAACATGGTAAGAAGTTAATAATTAATAATTCCCACTAGGAGAATCATAAAAATAGGATTCAAGGGCATCCTAAATGGTATTGATAAATCCAACAATATAGTATTGTTGAATTTCTCCTAAAATGTACAGACAAGAAGTTATGAGACTTTCTTGTCTGTAAGCCAAAATCAGCCTTCCAGTGGTCTGTCCTGATTGGGCAGAGTTAAGTGGATTAGCCAGTCTCCTTTGATGAGGTGATAAAGAGCCCCTGGTGTTAGCCAGCTCTCCTGGAAGGGCAGGGTTCTTCTACACAGGAATGCCAGAGCAGGGAAGGGGTCATAAACAATATAATTCAATGGAAGGATGAGACAGGTAGAGGACACCAGTTTCATTTACACCTCTCCTCTTTGAACCCAGCCAGATGCTAGGCTTAAGAAAGGAATGAGCAGATGCAAGGGGAGAGACTATGGATATAAGCCATCTTTGAGGTGTGTTTAGCCAGCTCTTCTCTCCCTGCTGGAAAATCAGCCATGATGAATTTTGGGGGAATGGTCCTCCCTGAAAGAAAATAGTACCACAATTTTGAGGATGTGGTCATAACCTGGGGTATTGCCTTGCACCTCATTGGACAGGAGTGCTCTCCTGCTTGACCCAGAGAATTTTGAATAAGTATCTGAGAGGGGCAGAGCCTCTCAGATCTGCTGCTTGAAACCTAAGAGAGAAGAAAGGTCCACGCTGAGAAGTTTGATTTGCATCAACCAGGCCCTGCACTCTGAAGTCTGTACCTGCTGCACAATCCAAAACTACAGCTCTGTGGACTACCTTGCTTTAAAAGGACTAAAGAGTGAACTCCCTGTAAGCTATAGTTTAACAGAGCTCACCTGGAACATCACTACCAAGAATTCTTAGCCTGGAGTACTATCAGTGGATTTGTAAGGGTTTTGTCCAAGTGGATTGTGGGAACTAAAATCCCAAACCTTCAAGGACCATCTTAGAGCTTCCAGACCCTTGGAGTAAGTTTTGGACGCTTTGGGACCCTTTGGAGAACTTCAGGAAAAAGCTCCAGAGGTTTTGAGAAGTTTGGAACAACTTTGGAAAAAAGCTCCATAAGTGCACCGACTAGACCTGGCCAGCCAATCCGGAGACACTTAACCACAAGCCAGACTGCCATCCAGGTTCGTCCCGCTGAAAAGCTCCAGAGGTCCGACTTCCAGAGTTTGACCGGGAGAAAGCGGAAACCCAAGCTGGCGAACCCTCACCAAATCCGGCCTGGTGAAGAGCATCGAGGGACCTAGCAAGAAAAAGCTCTGTAAAAGTTTCTAAGTCCTAACGTAGAAAAGGTGACCGGGACAAACGGCGAGAGCCAAGCGGCCCACCTTCAACAGCGGGCCAGTCTGGATCCCTGGTTCATCCCGCTGGAAAGCCCCTGAGATCTGACTTCCAGATGTTTGACCGGGAGCTCGTCACAAGGCAAGCTGGCGAACCCCCACTGAAACCGGACTGGCTGAGAGTTTTGAGTGACCCAGGAAGAAAAGCTCCAGAAAAGTTTCAAAGTCAGGAAGTATAAACTTTGACCGAGACCTACCGTGAGGGGTAGCCGTGCAGGGCTCCATCACGGTCGGCCTGAATCTTTGACTTTGACACAGTCTAGCACGACCAGATGTCTCAATAGGCACTATAGGTTTCTATGTGCTTTATAGTGCTAAATCTTTAAAAATTCATATATCCGGTTACCTACATTGGATTATTTTCCTGTCATTTTAAAGATAAAAATATTTCCTATTTTTATAAATTGCAGTTGGATTTTTATTGTGTGTTGTGTCTTAATTATTTACTGAATGATTTAAGTGCTTTACATACCTGTCTTTGAGGTTAAGCCTGCCTGCTTGCAGCCAAGCTACCAAGGATTGAGCATGGGAATACTTTTCTAACACCTATTCTGAGCCCTAGACTGTGTTGGTGGCCTTATTGCCAGTGGCAGATATACATTTGCTCCTACTTATAATCCACTTTCCAAAAATCACCAACTGTGTATAAAAAGTAATGCATAGAAGGTACACAATATTAGTTAGATGTGACTTTGTAGGAAGAGCAGGCTCATGCTAAATTACCTTTTTCATGAACTGTAAAGAATGATAGCATCAATCAGTATTCAAATACGCTCATAATCCAAACTTAATTTCCCAATTATGTTAAGTGTTCTCTTCACAAATGTATAACTTTATAGCACATTCAAAACATTTTATCACAGTGTAACATACTGGTGGACAAATGAATGCTGACAAATCACAGGGTACAGTGGAATGATAACAAACAAGTATCACATAGTTTATGGGGTTGTATATGGGTGTATCTAACTTAACTGCCTACATTTGCCATTTTCAAATGGTTAAATGAGAAATTAGGATTTAATTTCAAATAGTTGTTTCATGTGAAGGGAGTCTTCTAATAGATCCTCTTTCAGAAAATAGATAATAAGGTGATGATTATGTCAATCTAGAATTATTAATCAAAACAGTTTTTGCTGTGGTGATTCCTGACTAAATAATGGTCCTCTGAGCAGTTCTGCAGTACGAATAACAGTGATTTAGGTGTACCTTGGATTATTCTGGAGTTTATGGAGTAAGTGACAGTCAATATAGAACTGGGAATCAAATTGCATGCCAAATCTAATAAGGATGGAAGGCAGTGTTTTAAGGTTGCTGAAATTAGCACATTTGAGCACTATGGGCAGCTGCACAGGATCGTGTTGAGTGGCACTGACTTTCAGGAAAGTGTAATAAGAGAGAGAGAGAGAGAGAAATAATTCCTGTTTTTAAAACGAATATAATGCATCCCAAAATAATCATAGGTCTACGTTTTTAAGGAAGATATATATGGAAGAGATCTTAACCTACCCGCTTTTGATGAAGAATATTAGAATGTATGTGCAATGCAAAATGCCCTTACTGGTGGCACATAGAAAATAGTAATCAAAACAGAGTGCAGTAGAGGCTGGTAAGTATAATGTCAATTTGCATAACTGTTAAATGACATTCAGGTAGCATGTGCCCATTTGAAAAAAGGACAATAGATAGTGAAAATCACAGTTCTGAAACTGTAACACCCTTAGCCCCAGAGTGATTATGGATACGGTTCATTATTGACAGGCAGATTTGGAGGCTGATTTAGCTAGAGTGTTTCTTTGATAAGGGAGGTTTTGAATAAATAATTTCTTATAGACATGTTACAATGCATGGATCTTTCGTGGGAAGCCAATGGAAGAAGGCAAGTGCAGAAGACGTGATCCTACTCCTGTCTTAAAGACATTATTTTTCAAAATGTCAACTTGAGCAGGTTAGCATCTAACTTGTTTATCCCCATTGCAGTTTCAGAATCGTTCTGCAATGTAAGACTACTAGAGATGCTTTACATTTTTTAGAGAGGAATTAAGTAATATATACATATTCCAATGCATTTTTAATGGGAGTCTGGAAGAAAAGGGATAAGACAATCTAGACCATTTGACATTTCACCTACGGAGTAATATTTGTAATTTGTAGAATATGGTGAAATAGATGAAGAGTAATCTGGCAGCATCATGTTTTTATTTTGTGACTCCAAGGCTCCGCCCCCATTTCTGATTAGATTAAGCAGCTCAGGGCATCATTTAGTGATGTGCTGTAACATCACAACTACCAAAAACCAAGGCATGATCCTTCTGCTGCCCATTTCTCTGTTCCAAAACCTCATTTAGAGGTCAAGGCATAACCATTTCCAGATAGTAGTGCCTCTGCTGGCCCAACTCTCAGAAACTTTATGCAGACCCGGAGTTGGTGAAAATATCATCGGAGGAGTTTCCATATTAATGGCTATCCGTACAATGAAATTCGTACTTGTAAAGCGCACTTATACCCCCAAAGAGGTGTCCTGGCGCTGTACGCATACCGCTGTGGAACCCTTCCTGGCTTTTCCCTGTGAAATGTCCACTACTGGGCACCCCCAGGGTGAAGCCAGGCATCCCAGCGCTGTTGGGGCCGTTGTGGAGATTAAGCAAGCTATTGCCCAGAGTTGCAGAGTGGGACCCATGATTAGAATAGGCACCGAGGCGAGAATTATCAGGTCCGAGGAAATTGAGCCCAAGACCCGCCGAGGCGGGAATTGAACCCTGGTCCCGGGCCAGATCTCTGCATCAGGGTCTGCCGCTCTAACCATTGAGCCACACTTCTCCACAATGTCATACCCACTGCCATCTTTCCTGACGAGGACCGTCATGTAAACTATGGCAGTTCCAGACAGAAAGAGTCCACAAACACCCACCCATAAACTGGAAGCAAATTCTTACAGTAGATGGAGGACATTGGTTATGCATTTTTTCAAAGATGGACCTTTGCTTTAGGCATCTGTCTTCATGGTGTGGCAGATCTGCCTACACTTATTTTGTGCTCACAACATGGCTTCCATCCTGGTGGTGGGAGTCAGTTTGTGAAAAAACATATGAGCAGACAATCCTACGTTAAATGAACTGGTTGCACCTGGGGTGGTTCAGGTGGTGCCTCCTCCTCCTCCTCGGCAGCCATAGGGCTACTGGCCTGCCAAACATAAAATGAGGCCTCAAGCTAGTTGTGGGGAATCTAACGCTGGAAGGCTGAGAGACAGTTGGTGAGGCATTTAACGTCTTCTGTGCCCTCTATTGCCATGTGCCCTTTGATGACACACGTGCTTTACTGGAAAGGATTGATGGAAAAACGACTTCCTCTCCAACCTACTGATTCAATCCTTCAATTTTCTATTTTCAGGATGGCAAACCTAATGCAGATGAGATCTCCAAACATCTCGAGTCAGCTCCCAAACTGGGTAACTAAAAGCAATACTTCAAGGGGCACCAGAAGTACATTTTCCGTATTGTGGGGAGTGGAGTAGTCAGATTAACTCAAGAAGCTCATCTTTTAGGAATTCTATGTTAGAAACAGTTAAAGGTGGATGCTAAGTCTCTATTGGTGCTGAGTAGATTTGAAGCAGAGGTTAAGGAAAGGGGATATGGCACTGAGTGCACAGACTGGGAATGGCCCTAATTTACCAGAGGTGGTTGTCAGTTCAGGAATCAGATGTATATTCGGAAATAAGTGATGGAAGCAAGCTGCTAAAAGAGGCATAGCGCTGAAATGTTACCTCATTTAATGGTAGTGTTTGAATCACTCTCCTTCCTCTTTCCTGCCTCTCTTTTGATATGCGCTAAAAACCTACCTTTTATGAATCTACGTTTGTCACTAGCACACTTGACTGTATGTATGGTCTCATGTGATAATAATACTGTCAAAGCATAATTTGGGCCCTGCAAAGCTTAATAAGGAAAGTTTGAGAAAAAAAAAGAAGCATACTCAGAAAGGATATCAATAGTCTCAAGGGTTAGGTCTGAATTGCTGATACATGAATAGACGTTTTCTTAAAGGAGGAGATGCAGCGGGACCAACTTGTGAAACACAAGGTTTGGCTAGTCCAGGGATGATTTGGAAGAGATCACTGGATGCCTTTTTCGATTCTTGGAGTTCCCTGGATCTGACAATCATACTGTTTGATTTCCTTTCATTGTGTGCAGTTGGGCTTGGGCTTGATCAGCAAGTGATCTGATTTGCTTCTATTTCCTCTCTTTTTCATCTAATAAGTAAGGAGCATATAAAATCTATACAATTTATTAGTCTAACCAAATCAAAATAAATAAAAATAAAAACTTGTAACCTCAATGGTGGGCAGGGCCAGACTGGCTACCGGGCGGTTTGGTGTGCTGCCGAGCTGGGGGCTGATTTCGTTGATGGGGACCTGCGTGTGCTGAACGAAATTCGTTTTGCTTTGTTGATTTCGTAGCACACGCAGGTCTCCATCAACGAAATTAGCCCCCACCGCAGTGACGTCAGCCCCCAGCTCGGCAGCATGCCAAAACGCCCGGTAGCCAGTCCGGCCCTGATGGTGGGATCCAACTACAGGAGGTCGGTCCCGTTATTTTGCTGACATGCAACTTTGTATTCACCCTTAGTTGCATTACTATGTAGCACATAGGGCAAGGACAGACTTTCAAATACGTTTCACGATACATTTTGGCATTTTTTGTTCTTAACAGAATGCATTCAGGCGAGTAACGGGAGACTTTGACACCTTTTCATGTCTAGGCGATTACATTTGCTCTAGCTACTATAATGTGTAATGCAATTTGAGAGATGCAAATTTGAAGATGAAAGTCAGCTATCAGAATTAAACATTGTTAGGAATCAGGAATATATCAGAGCATGGCCTAATCCACCGAAAGCAAACTTGGGTTTAGATAGCTGAGAAATAATGTCAGTTACGAATGGCTTTATAAATGTCAAATATAAGCCTGGGAAAATACAGGGTACTGCCACCTTGATCTCAGGATAATCCTGTGAGGAAAAGCATTCTTGCAGACTTTCAATGAGGAAATCCTGCAAAAAAAGAAAAAGAAAAAGAATTCTCTTGTTAGATTTTACTGAGATCAAACTGGATTCACCCTGTCCATTTCCACAACCGTAACACAGGTTCCCCACCGACTAATTATGCGGGGTGTTCCCAAAGATGTTCCTGGTGCCCTGCTGAAAATTACACATGATGCTGGGATGACTTGAGCAGAATTTAGGGATGGTTTTAGGCATGGGATGGAATGCTGAGGTATCTTGAAGCGAGAGAAGTGTCCTTGATGGAATTGGGAGCTGGTTGGCATAAAAAAACATGGTAAAAGTATTCCAGTAATTTACATAGGCAGGAGGTTAATCAAATGCCAATATGAAAAGCAGAGTTTTAAATATGCCAAAAAATGAAGACAGTTTTGCTTCATTTTGCTATTTAAATGCTTGACTAATGTGAATACAATGGTGAA
This sequence comes from Calotriton arnoldi, assembly GCA_963921515.1. Lineage (NCBI taxonomy): Eukaryota > Metazoa > Chordata > Amphibia > Caudata > Salamandridae > Calotriton > Calotriton arnoldi. The sequence continues at coordinate 57,334 of CAWUFW010012489.1, read as the reverse complement.
GGAGATAGAACAATATTCGGCCCTATTTCTATGTTTGGTACTATTTATCTAGAATACTACTGCAACCAGTATCATATTAACATGTAATCGTACATTGCAAAAGTGGACGTAGTCATTTTCTTCCTAAATATGTTTGCCATTGGTTGACATTTCATCTACCTTCTTATGACTGTACAGCTTGTTGAGTGTGTGTGGGGGGGCATGATTCATGAGATCTGCAGCCTAGAGCCATTCATAAATCCGTTCCCATTCTTCAACAGTCGTAACATATAGAATTATAGATGGGTAACAGTGAATTGCGACGATGTTTTTCACCAAGGGGCTCTGAGCGACATCAAATAGATAACGAGACCTATGATGTCACTCGAACCCCAAGATGAAAAACATCTCTGTAATTCACTTTTTGCCCATCTATAATTTTATGGTATGCATGGACCCCAAAATCGTCTGCCCCTTCATTAAACTGCTATGCAGTATCAGAGGAGTAATGAGGGAGCCATACATAATATGGCCTCTGTTACGTATCCCTGTCCCAAAGGTTAAAAAAAACCTTACCTGCCGTCCTTGACCAACCCACACAACCTTGCATGCATTCTTTCCCCCTTCTGCAGCTGGGCTTTCTGCTTTCAGTCAAAGCAGACAAGCAGTGCTGCGCTGACAGCCTCTCGGAGAGCCTTAAAGCCATACATAACAAATAGCATCCTGCACTGTTAGCACCTGAAAATATGGTTTATTCCATGCTGTTTTTCACGTACTTTTTTTTATTAACAAAGGTACATAATCAGAAACAGAGCACAAGGGGCTGAATCTGTGCAGCAAGGAAAATTACAATTACTATACTTTGTTTGTATTGCCCCACTTGTTTTCTTCTTTCTACTGACTCTAGATTGTAATCTGAGGGATAATTAGCATTTTCTCATTTTAATGACACTGTACTTTAGTAATTATATGGAATTTGACCTCTGCACTACAGTGTTAAAAGTGATATAAGTGTGTGTGTGTATATTGACACAAACATATAAAGGGGGTCTAATGACATTGTAAACCACCAGGCCAAAGGGCGAGTGGTGTGTAAATGTCACAAAAACCTCAAGATGTAAACATAGGACCATATTAAAAGTTATCCATTTTGTATTTTATTGTATTATATTTGACTAAATGTTTATTTCGAGGTAGTTATCTTCAAAATACTGTTTTTTTCAAAGGGAAGCTGACAATGGACACTTATTTAAATTAGAATGCTAAAGTCTTGTTTACATTTCATTAATACATTTTTGATAAAGAATGGACAATAGTGAGGGCCAGTGGATTTATGCAATTATGTGGCTGTAGCGTTTACTGCATAATTTTAGATTTATTGTATTTTGTGCATAATTTGCAGATTTAAAAACATGTTGTTTCTAGATCTAATGGATGAAAATAATATTGCCAGAGATTATGCCACATGAGTTTTCTTGCCTTACATTTTAGATAACCATACCACATAATTTGGTCATCCATTGCTGCATAATCTCTGTGGGCCTGATAATGGTAGAGCTCTGCATAGTGGCCGGGGATGTCATAATGATGTTGATGAAACACATATTTCACAGGCTTCTATGAAATGGCTTCCATGTTTCACGATTTCCTGTGAAATATGGATTTTTATTCCCCTCAATTTTGTGCAATTAAAGGACTCAAACATGATGTGCATGAATCAATGTTGAAACAGTAACTTACCCATTTATCATTTGTTTTCTGATGTCTATATTTGTATATGAAATGTATAGTATCATGTTTAATTTTTTTAGCTAAATCAATGGATTATCATACTCCCTAATTGGGTTCGACTCCCATCCTTCATTTGCTTATTCCTCAGATACCATTTCCATAAAACTAGCAATTATGCCAGAATTATGCAGAATTATGCCAGAAGTATGTGTATGAGACAAGATTAGATTACTATAAACAATAGAAGTGTAAAGAATGAAGGTAAAACATGTAGTTCCATTAATGGTAACAACCTCAGAATCAGCATATGCTCTATGTTTTTGCTCACCTATTTCTATACAGAGTGAAAAATCATATTCTGTATTCATATTAGTATGCCCACTGCCCCCAAAATAAAATGCATTAAGAGCACCTGCACATAGCAAAAACAACTAAACCCTTGGTGGATGGACATCAATTCATCAAAATGCCACTGTCACAGGTGCCATCACATACTATTTAGACCCAAGAGACATTCTAGGGCTAATTCTTTTTCCTACCCCTTTGCCTTCAACAGTGAAAAAGTGAAATATGTAATGAATGCAAAAATATAAATGAAATTCCAACATAGGAAATACAGCGATCCTGAATTTGTTCCCACGAAAAACATGTTTATTTGGGTGACAGCCTAAACCATCACTGTTCAGTCTTTACTTTCTGTAGGTCCACAAGATGAATATTATAATTACTCATAAATGATTACTCCAAGCTATTAAAATCATAGCATTATTTATCACAATGTTCTCATCATGTGTTAAAACAACCTTTTTTTCAAGCTCCCCCAGTATATCACAATATGCCATAGTGATACAGCCACCTAAGTCAGACAATTCAAACTTAGACTAATGGGGATCTATTTCTTTTAAAATCCCTGCAGTTATCGGTCAGGACCTGGGAAAATTATTAGTATCCCCCTTTGATCTCGCATACGCGGCGAGAGTGGATTAAACAGGGGTACCCGGTGTGGTGTTTGTACCACTGGGTGAGTGTTTTAATGTTACACTTATTGAAGTAGATTGTGTGGTTATGAGGAATTATTATTAATTCATTAGCTGATCAGTAATCATATTCTTCCCAGGTAACTCGAAGGGATTTTCAGACCTTACAATTTGTGAATATTTGCATATACGAATCAGCGGATTGGAGCCCTCCAAAATCGTACTCGGTTTTAGGAGGTAAGCGTGAATCTGGTTACTTTCCTTTTATTTTGACTTGCAATTTTTGTTTGAAAATTATTCAGTTTGATACTGATAGTATGCGTATGTTTCTGCTCTCTCTGACGTTAGGATCCGTTGGGAATTATTTGGAAGTTTAGCAGGTATTGTTTTTACAGTTTGTATTGTATAATAATTTGTAGGAATCATATGTATAGATGCCACAGGCTGAGAATAATATCAAAGAAGGAGGCACTATCTTAGATTAAAGATATTGGGGAATTGTCTGACTTAGGTGGCTGTATCACTATGGCATATTGGGATATACTCGGGGAGCTTGAAAAAAAGGTTTTTTTAACACATGATGAGAACATTGTGATAAATAATGCTATGATTTTAATAGCTTGGAGCAATCATTTATGAGTAATTATAATATTCATCTTGTGGACCTACAGAAAGTAAAGAATGAACGGTGATGGTTTAGGCTGTCACACAAATAATTGTATACATTTTTGCAATGTTTGCACTGGGTGCCAAAAGTTACATATATGAAAAAGAAAGAAAAAATATGTATTTTGTATATATTACAACACAGGTATTTTTGGTATGTTTTAGCCCTTAGGAAGTCGCAAGGGGAACATTCCCGCTGCGACGAAACGCGTTGGCGTATGGCTAAAAGAGAATTAAAGAACACAATACAAAGAGGAACAAGAATTCCAGCATCTTTTTTTTTCCTATAAAATAACTTCTAACTATAGTTTTGATTGTTTTGCCGTGTGCCTTGAACTTGGTAAAACTGTTGTTTCAATCCTTTGATTGATACATTTTGGGGGAAGCTGGGTGTTTTCTCCTCCTTTCAAGAGCACCGCATTAATTTAGCCAGTCATTGCGAAGTGGTGTATTCCATGTACCGCGCCTGAGACTTATACACCCACGAAAGTAGAATGTTTATTTGGGTTTAGGCTCAAATATTCTAACCTAGCATAAATTAATTGGATTTAAATATGATACCAATCGTATCCGTATGATGAAATAGAAATGTGCTTAATAGCAGAGGTTTATGTAAATTATATTAGAACTATTTGGATCTTTATTAGTGTAATGCACTGTTTGAGCACGGTTAAATGTATGGCCAGCACAACATAAGTCGCTTTTTGTGCATTCCATTAAATGCTAACTCTTTTTTCAGTTGCAACATTGACATTACTTCTACCATTGGAGCTGGGTCAACTATTGGTTGTCAGTATTTTTCAAAGTAGCATATGGTTAGAAAACAAGGGGGTCCATTTATGAGGTCATTTGTGTCGCTCTTGCACCACTCAACGTGGAGCAAGAGCAACGCAAACCTTTAGACAGATTTTTCAAGCCACTCCAATCCACTCTGCGTGGCTCCAAAAATCTGGAGCCTTACTCTACCCTGGGTAGGCGTTCCATGGGCTTTGCATGGGTGTTCCCATGCAACTCCTGTGGTTGTTGATGCATTCCCAGAATTACAAGAACTTGTAAACCTGGGAATGTGCCAAAATCCTATACCTTCCCAGGGGAGGCATAACGAGGAGAAATAGTGATATTTCTCCTCGTTATGCCTCTATTTATCTCTATATATCTCTATTTCTCCTTGTTTCTTCCTCTTCCTCTACGGGTGCATTTTGCCGCACACACAGAAAGAGGAATATGCCTCCTAGGATTGCCTCCTAGGATTGTTTTTGTGAAGGAAAGTGCAGCTTCCTGCACAAACACAATCCTCCTAGGATTGACTCCTAGGATTGTTTTTGTGCAGGAATGTGCCCCTTCATGCACAAAAATAATCCTGCATGCAGCACAGGCATCCTTTACTCTGTTGTGCAAGGTGCCTGCGTTGGTCCCAGACAGCCAAAAGGGCACCAGCAACAGAGCATAGTTATAGCGTGTTAGCTACCGTTTTACAGACATGACACTTCTATTGAGCTTGGACAATATTTAACCATAGTTCCTTAACAATGTAACTCAGGAGTTGGCAATGAGCATAACAGGTGTATAAACAAAGAATCAGTGAACAAAATGCACTTAGGAAAGCCATATGAGAAATAAACAAATAATGTTCAGCAATTTGCGGGTGCATGGGTCCCTTGTTAGCCTGTTCGCAAGGGGGATCAAGACAACCAGGTCCAATGATGGAGCAGCACAGGAGCGTGATTGCATCAGAAACCCTAGTCTAGACATGTCTGTGTATCATTCCCCTAATCCTAATATGACTACAGGTAATTTAAGCTCTAGCCTTATGCATTGTAGTACTTATCCGCTTCTTGCAGGTGCTCTGGTGTCTGAATTGGCTTCTACCTTTGCAATGAACTTGTCCCACTGTGTGTATCGGGATCCCAAACATCCTGCCACTTGGGGACGTGACAGCAGATTGATTTCTGCTGGTGCCCATTTGCACAGGCCTCTCAGACAATCCCCAAGGCCTGGAGCTGTTGCTGCCTTCCAGGACATCGCCATGCATTGCTTCAGTAATATGAGTACTAGGTCAACAAATCTATAAACATGTTTGGCATTTTGGTACAAACTGTCAACCGCAGTAAGTAAGTTACTATCTCTTTAGGGACCAGTCTTCTCGCCAATTCAGATAAGCACCCTAACACTTCCTCCCGTAAAACCGCTCTACCACTAGAGAGAGCCACACCATGTGGCTAAAGTCAGCCTCTGTGTCTGTATACCTAGGGCAGTTTGTTGATGCACCAGGGTACATTTGCCTTATTCGCTTGGGGGTCAAGTATGTATGATGTAAATATTTGAATTGTGTCTATCTTGGTCTGAAGTTTTTGGGAATAAGCTTCACAATGCTAAGGCTAGGAGAGAACTTGTGGCCTATGTGAACCTCCCACCACTTCTTTAGGCCCTCCAGCTCTGTCCCCAGCAACTGGAACTGAGCGGTATAAAGACAAGTGAAGGCCTGTCTGGCAGCGCCATGAATTAGCATGACCTGTAAACGTGGCGAGGTATCCAAATCTTTTTGCCAGGCTGTCCAGTTGGCCATTGCCTGTTGTATTAGGGCATTATATAACAGAAATTGGCCTGCACCCAAGTTACACACCTCTCAAAGGTCCTTGAAAGTTTTCAAGCTCCCTTCAGTGAACAAATCATCCCAGAACCGTATGCCCGCCTCGCTCCACAGTCGCACATCATAGACTGCCCCAGTCTAGCACACCCCAGCAGGAACCACGGTGGGTGGGGGTGTCAGTGTTTTTGTGTACATAGGTCTTCCAACGTCCTTTTGATACTCTTATTAAGGGATGGACTCCTTTGGTCCTTTTATCTGTGCTCATCGACCAGTCTAGGCTGGGACTCCCCTCCAGGTGTGCCAAAATGTCCAATCTTTCCATATCTCATGGCGCTGCCATCCATCCCATGGTCCACTGGAGCTCTGCAGCAGTATAATACAGCTCATAGGTAGGAGTGCCTAGGCCACCTCCCTATAGTGGTGCATATAACTACCTTAGTGCCACCCAAAGGTGGTCCCCGTCCCAGACTAAGGAGGTGAGCAGAGACTGTAGATCTCCAAAAAAAGACTTCTTTAGCACCACTGATAAAGCTGCAAAAACATATAATAGTCTAGGCCGTACCAGCATTTTGACCACTGCTATGTACCTTAGGGTGGATAACAGTAAGGCTGTCCAGAATGACAGGGACTGTCTAATTGACACCATTGCTTTACTTAAGTTACCATTGATCAGGTCCTTTTCTTCGTGGAAGATGTTAACTCCCATGTACTTGATGGTTGTGAGTTCTAGTCGTAACCCTCTGCGAGAAAATCAACCTGGAGTCCCTCTAGTATATTGACTAAAGGGAATAAGCAAGATTTGTCCCAATTAACTTTCAGCCCTGACGCCAAATCAAAGCAGGTACATGAGTGAAATCAAGCTGCCATTGCAAATGGGCTCGTTGTGAAGGTAGATTAGAGCATCGCTGGCATTCAGAGACACTAAATGCCAGTCTCTGTCTACTAAAATTCCCCGTTCGGGGACGTTGGTTCTCCTGAGACAGGTCAGGGGTTCCCTCGCCAATGCGAAAATAATGGTGGAGAGAGAGCATCCCTGTCTGTACCACGGCCTACAAGCAGCACTTCAGATACTGTCTCGCCCGTGCACATTCTCATCATCAGTTCCACTTATAGGAGCTGCACCCAACAACGAAACCTAATCGTTGCAAGGCTTCTGTTGGATCTAGCCCTCTCTGCAGGGTCACCCCCAAACATTTTGCCTTTCACCCTCCACTTTTTGTTAAATTCGTTTTTTGGTTGGCCTTAGGACTCTGTGCACTTTATCGCTGCTAACCTGTGCTAACATGCTTCTTTTCACTCCCCCCAAAACATTGTTATATTGGCTTATACCCTATTTGCATATTTAATTTACTTATCAGTTCCTTGTAGAGTGGTATACCATATACTCAGGGCCTGCAGCATTTATTGTGCCACCCACTTAATTAGCACCTTAAGCCATGTTCAAGACCTGCCACTGCAGCCTGAATGCAGATTTAAACTGCCATATCGATTTTTGCAAAGAAACTCCTAAGCCAAGCCTTAAACTGCCCTTTCATTACACATAAGTGACCCCTAAGGTAGGCCCTAGGTAGCCAATAGGGCAGGGTGCCGTCTAATTGAAAGGTTGAATATGTAGGGGCAGATTTACAAGCCCCTTGCGCCACCGGTGCGTCACTTTTTGTGTCGTACCGGTGGCGCATTTTACTGCTCCATATTTACAAGGACAGGAAAAGCCACCCTGCGTGACTTTTCCTGTCCTTGTAAATGCGGCCCCTTTACACGCAACACTTTGCGTGAAAGGGGCGTTCCATGGGTGTTGCTATGGGTGTTCCCACGCAACACTCATGGAACCTGACACATTTCCAGATTTACGAGGAGTCGTAAACCTGGAAATGCGTCAAAATGCTACGCCACCCGTAGCGAGGCGCAACGAGGAGAAATGTTTTCATTTCTCCTCGTTTTTTCCCTCTTTCAATGCGTGCTGCATTCTACAGCTCGCATTGAAAGAGGAAAATGCCTGTAGTGATTGTTTTTGTGCAGGAAGGTACACCTTCCTGCACAAAAACAATCTACCCATGACGCAGGCATCCTTGCACCATGGTGCAAGGGTGCCTGCACCGGCGCATGGCAGCTGTTTGTGCGCCAGCGCAGGGGAGAGCACAGGAATGCGACATATTATTGAAAATATGTCGCATTTCTGTTTTTTGAAAGTGCCGCAGCGTGGCGCAGCCAAAAGGCTTGCGATGCCGCGCTGCAGCACTATCTTGTAAATCTGCCCTGTACTTTTTAGTTTCACATGTCCTGGAAATGAAAACTTGTTTCACTACTGTGAGGACTTCCCATCCCATAGGGTAACAATGGAGATTCCATATCGCATTTAATAAGCTTTAATTCCCAACTAGGAGCAGGTGGAAATTTCATGTTTGGTGTCTTTGGAATTGTAATCAAAGCCCATGGCCTAACAACACGCTTTGCCAATTTATTGTAAATATGCCCCTATGTTTGTTGGACTTAGAACTCTGTGCTCTATCAGCTATGTTAAACAGGAGCAAAATGCATGTGCTCCTTTAAAATTGTTCAATTTACTTTTTATTGATTGACATTTTTAACTTGCCTATAGGTATATGGTATAGAAAATGCACCCAGGGCCTGGAAGTTAAATGCTATCCCTGGACTGCAGCACCTATTGTGCCATCCACAGAGTGGGACTGGTAAACATGACTTCAGGACTAACTTGTGTAGACTGACTGCAGCAGCCTAAAAACCTGCTGTTAAACCTGTCAAAGTAACTCTTATGGTAGGTGGGAACCCCAGCTTTTAAATATCAATAAATTACCCCTAAGTACCCTTGTTGCCCACAGAGTAGGGCACCTGGTATTTAAAAGTGGAGCATGTGCGAAACTAAAGTTGGCGTGTTCCTCCAATGACTAGCCCGCAAAAGTTATTTTCAAAACCAGGGGTGTAGCTGGATCTTAGAAAATGGCAAAGTACAGATTATAAACTTGAATCCGTAACGTTTGACAGGACCTGCCTAAAATGGTAATTCTAAGACAATTGTTTATATTTATTAAAAGTCCAATTCATTGTGAAGTCGGAATTTTAATAAACACTTAGAAAAAGTACATTTTTGAAAATTAGCCTGTACCTGCCTTTAGCCCCTAGAGAATCATTTTCATTAGCTCTCAAGCAGCAGCCCAGTATATGCTTGACTTTAATGAGGTGTGAAAACTTCCCCAGAATAGAACAATGACGTATGCCTGGTGACAGGATATACTTGGTGTGGGGTATTGTATCCCTATCTAGGCAGGAATTAGAGTGGGGTGGACCCTGGAACTTCATTAACTTGATAGGGACAGAGGTGATGCCGGCTTATTCATAGTTTAGTGAAAGGACAGAAGTAAAAAAGGGAAACCCATTTTCTCCACGGCCCATACTAGTCAGGCTGGCTCTGAATTCATTGGGAATGAAGGTACCCCCAGAACTGGTATGGAGTGGACACAGGGGAGGGGACTGCTTATTTCACCCACCACAACTTCGGTAGGACACAAGAGAGCAAGGGTTTCCCTACCTTCAAATTTAGGAGTGAGGGCACTGTAGGCTTCTTACAGTACAGCAAACAGGAACTGCTGAATTGTTTCTGAATCGGTTAAAGAGTGTCCAAGAGTCATCTCCAGCCACTATTTGGCATTAGCCATAAATGTGGCACCCCACAAAACTGTCCACAGAACACTTTCTGAACCATCAGAAGATCAGAAGAGGACTGGACCTGCTTTTTGTGACCTGAGAGAAGCTTGGAAGGACTGGGCCTGCTCCCTCTTTAACCTAGGACAAAGAAGTGGACTCCAAAGGTCAGTTGACTGACCTCCTGTGTGGCTACTGGGACACAACAAAGTACAATATGACTTTTTTGTGAAGCGACCGGTTGACCAGTACCAACTCGATCCAGACTGGACCTAGTTGGTGGCCTCTGCTGAAGTGAGTTCTTGCCCCTAAGTGCTGTCCCCAAGGTTTTGGGAGCCTTAGAAGTGACCCAGAGGAGCTGCTCTAGAAATACTGAAAAGTGGAGACTTAAACAATTTTTATACTTAAAAGACTACTGGAGCCATCAGGGGGACCTCGTTGCAAAGGTGTTCAATTTTGATCCACCTTACTCGGACACAGCTTCAGGCTTGCCTTACTGGAGGATTTTAAGCTCCATAAAAAAGACTGAGTCAGAAGGTAAAATCTTTGACCGGGATTAACCTGCTTTGTTTATCCTCTTGATGCTCCATTGGGGTCATCCTGAAATCACACATAGGTCCTGGTCCATCACTTCCATAGACTATCATTAGCGCTTAGTTCTTTTTGGAGCTATTTTTACTTAAAACGTTTTACAAATTTATGTCTCCAGTTACACCTTATTGGATTTTTTTCATTTTGATGTCATTGTGCTTATTTGAATTAAATCCATGTCTCTAATTTGGTTTGAGGTTTTTATTGTTTTGTGTTTTTGACTTTATAACTGTTTTGGTACTGTATTAATACTTTACTTATCATCCAAAGTTAATCCTGTCAGCTCTGTGCCATATCTACCAGGAGATTGAATTCAGGTTAAGTTAGTGCAATTATGCCTTGACGTAGATCACCATCCATCCCAAATATTAGACCACCTTCTTATAGTAGGCCATCAGGGACATAATTGCATGAGTTGATGAAGACCTTTGTTCTCTGGGGGGAATAGCAAAAGATCTCTAGTGCTTGCCCAGTTGAAGGTTTTATATCTTCTTATTCTCAGTTGACCCAGCCCCATTTTTGAACCAACCAGGGAAGATGGTTTGTTCAGGGGATGTCAAATTCTAAATTTGCGGTTCATGAAACTGAATTTTCCTATCCATAATTCTACTGATAGATATTTCTTTAGTGTAACAGGCAATGGCCATCAGGAAAATAAAACCTTTTGCACATTTTTCCCAGTGCAATTGTTTAAAAATATGAAATTTCACAGATTTACATATCCCTAATTGTAACATTATTTTCTCTATTTTACTCTTTATGATACACTTTTAATACTGTTTTGCAACCTTGGTTTTTATCTTAGGTTATTTACGCTCTACGAAGTATATGAATTGTTGATATTTACATTCAGCAAAATCTCTTACATTCCTTAGCAGGAGTGACACATTTAAAGCATGGTGGGCGTTTGCTAGCCTGCAAGGTTGGAAAAGACACAGGCTTCCCACACCTATTTCTCCCCTTTCTCCCCACAGGAGTGCATGCCATATTTATAGATCCCTGTCTGCCTGGCAAAGATGAATGGCAAGTGGGCTTAATGTTTATTTTTCTAGTTTGGATTTTATTTTTTGTTTTACTGAAACTAAATCCAAAGTTTGTTTGAATAATACAAAAAAATACCAAATGGCCCTGACTTGTAGAGAGTTTTCTCCCCAAGTTTAGGACCATTGCTAGTTTGAGCTTTCAGGGGCTCTAAGTTTTGCGTGGCAGACCTGTGCAAACCCATTGGGGGAAAATGAGTGATGTTCAGCCTTCTTTAAAGAGAGTGGGGCAACTACCGCTATGCCATTTTCAAGGGTTTCCAACGGTGGAGCCTGGTGAAGCTTCAGGGATGGATACACTGTAATTCTCCTGACTTTGAATAGGGTGGAAAATCAACGATTTGGTGGGGTGGGTGCAACAACTATAAACTTTTACAGGAGGCTGGGAAACCACAGGGCTTCCACCGGCAGGTTTTCAGCTGGCTCTGCCAGCAGAAACCCTTGACCTGGCAGCCTGCCCAACACTAGACTGTCAGGTCACAGTGACGACCACCTTGGGGCAAGGGGAACGTCACTAAATTACCATTCCAGATGATGCTTGGAGCTCCTGGGCATGGTGAATAATCAGTGACCCTGAGATGCAGGTGAAAAATTCAATGTCTGACAGAAATATCATGTCCTAATCATTGCTTATAAAAAATATTGCCCCATTGGTTATAGGTTTTGTATTATTAGACCTTTGGCAATGCTTTTGTAAACATTATTCATGCCACAATATTTCTGTCAGGTGATATTTTGATTACAATGTTCTGGTAACATACCTTCTAAGAGGCAATAAAAACTAGGCACCCACTTAGCATTCTGCTCTGCCTTTAGTACATCAAATGCACCAGCCAATGCCCTGAAGACCTAGGCATCCCACCAGGAAGGAGGAGATTTCTAATGATGATGGGCAATCCTTTGCCAGGGTGCAGTGTTCAGAGCCTCCACTGACGGGATAGGTTGGCAAGCCTTTCCCCAGATGTAAAATGAAGCTCTAAATCATGAACCAAGAGTACATTATGGAGGCTTTTGACTTCTTATATGGGGTCTTGCACCTACTTAATTGTTAGCCATTCTCTCACCCCTACACTACCAATGAAAATCCTAACCGGTCCCTCTTTGTCTCTCACTTACTCTGTTGCCCTCACTTTCTCCTCTGCCTCCTTATACTGTTTTCTTTCTCTCCACTGCTGTTGGACTCAGCCCTCTCTGCGGGGTCATCCCCAATTTTTTTTCCTTCACCCTCCTGTTTTCTGAACCCATTCTTGTTGGCTTTTAGGACTCTGTGCACTTCCTACTGCTAAAAAGTGCTAATATGCTTGTGCTCTCTCCTCTAAACATGGTAAAATTGACTTATAACGAATAGCAAATTTAATTTACATGTAAGTCCCTAGTAAATTGGTCTTAAATGTACCCAATGACTTAGTATTAAATGCTACTATTGGGCCTGCAGCACCTAGTGTGCCACCCACTTAAGTAGCCTTGCCAAGCATGCCTCAGGCATGCCATTGCAGCCTGTATTCAGTTTTAAACTGCCATTTTGGCCAGGCAAAATAAACCTTTTTGCCAGGCCTACACCTACCTCTTTAATACATATAAGTTACCTCTAGGTTAGGCCCTACACAGCCCATAGGGCAGAGTGCAGTGTATTTAACAAGTTGGTTATGTATGTTTGATTTTTACATGTTCTGGTTGTGAAAAACTCCTAAATGTATTTTTCACTATTGTGAGGCTTACCTCTCCCATAGGATAACATTAGGTTACCTTATTACATTTAATAAGTGATAACTTTCAATTGGGAACACGTAGGAATGTCGAGTTTGGTGTCTAAAGAATCGTCATTTAAAACCCTCTTTAATAGTAAAGTCAAATTTTAAGTCACAATTCTGAAACTGGCACTTTTAGAAAGTTGGTATTTTCTTGTCCCAACCAATTGGTGCCTGCAGCCTGTATCCTGGGCCACATGATTAGGTGTGGTACACAAAAGATAGTCACAGTGGAAATTATTCACAATGTATCTGCAACCAATACATGGTCTATATACAAGGAATATGACAACACCAAATGGCTCATTCAATAAATGATTATGGAGGTGGGGTCTTCATCAGGACCAACGGGGAAGGGGGAAGGGAAGCGAAGGGTATATGTTGCACCAGTGACAGCACAGGTGTCTTCAGGCTGAAAGATAGTGATGTGGGCCAGCAAGGCTCTCACGATAGGTACAGCAGTCCGAATAGGAATAAACCAAAGGTACGCAATAACCTAAGGCGTCGAGACTTCTGACAGCTCGACGCTTCCCAGAGCTATGGGTTACGTTTGAACCCTTGCTCTTTCTATACGGATACATCCGCGGCCTTAGGTTATTGCGTACCTTTGGTTTATTCCTATTCGGACTGCTGTACCTATCGTGAGAGCCTTGCTGGCCCACATCACTATCTTTCAGCCTGAAGACACCTGTGCTGTCACTGGTGCAACATATACCCTTCGCTTCCCTTCCCCTTCCCCGTTGGTCCTGATGAAGACCCCACCTCCAAGACGTTAAATCTGCTGGTTTTTATAGGGCTCGAAACATCGACATCTCCTTCCCTTCACTTATCAAACCTGGATGACAGAGGATCTATATCTGCATCTTTTGTTTATGATTTTGCATTTGTATGTTTTGCCAGTAATTTGGCAGGTTAGGTTATCATTATTGTATATTGATGTATATATATGCACCACCTTTCCCCCTGCACATCACTTTCACTTATCCTAACTACGCACCTATCACTTCACGCTGTATGCACCTGTTTTTACTAAATGTTAAATGTGATATTCAGTTCAAATTTTTTGAGTCTATGATCTATGATGACAATTTTTGTGATATTTATTAAATCATAATCATTTATTGAATGAGCCATTTGGTGTTGTCATATTCCTTGTATATAGACCATGTATTGGTTGCAGATACATTGTGAATAATTTCCACTGTGACTATCTTTTGTGTACCACTATTTACCCGAGTCCAGTGGTCTTTCGGGTTACCCCATTGATACGAAACACATGATTAGGTGTAGCTGGCAGTTGGTTGTGGTGTACTGCTCCCAGGCAGTGAGACAAAGGGGAAATAGGAGTTGGCAGGATGAGTCATCTCTGACTTGAGCGGAGGGAGGAGCTTTCACCTACCACACTTGCAGATCAAAAAGGCTCTGCCTCAACAAATCCCAAAGGGTTTAACACTAGTCTGGTGTACCCCCAGAAAGGCTGGGGCCAGGGCGGGGAGGTCCGAAATTCTTAACACCTCTGGGGGTGGGGGTGGGGGGGGGGTTAAAACCTCCAGAACCTTCTCCTAATAAATATTGGATCTATGACCCAACTCTTTAGTACACTGCTGGACCTGTGGAAGACTTAGAAGGACTGATGTGCTGTTCTTCTGCAAGAAGGACTGATGTGCTGAGGAATACTCGGGGCCTGACTTGTCGGACGCCGTCCCCCCAGGCTACACTATTCTTAGACATGACCGCCCCAGTAAAAGAGGTGGCGGCCTAGCCTTGGTGGCTAGGGACTTTCTTAATTGCACCCTTACACCTCTGGAGGGTGCTCCTGGCACGCCTCTGGAAACAGCCATTTTTGGTATCAAATCAGTAGAAAACCGCAATTTCTCTGGCCTCTTGGTCTACCGTCCACCTGGGTCTAGGGCCACCTTTCTCGAGACATGGGGCCAGACCCTTGAACCTTTTGCCACCACAGCACACTATACTATTCTTGGGGATTTTAATTTCCACCTTGAATGCAAGCAAGACATTGACTCTGTACACCTTCTTGACCTTATGTCCTCAATGGGCTTTGAACAACTTATTCACTCCCCTACCCACAGGGCCGGCCATACCCTGGATGGCATCTTTGCCAACCATAGCAGTCTTAAGATCAAGGCAGTTCAGCCTCTCAGCTGGGCTGACCATTGGCTGGTGGAGTTCGTTGTTACTTTTCCTTCCCCTACTAAGGCCATCTTAACTTAAGCTTACCCCCTAAAAATATATTATGTAGAAGAATGAATAAGGTCACGGCCACGGACTGGAAGACCGCCTTGACTTCAGCCTCGGACAGCAGCCCTACTGCTTACCCCCCCATGGCAGAGGGCTTCTGTAATTGGATTACCAACGCACTTGATATCGTTGCCCCACTCAAGGCCTGTGCCATTAGAAGAGCCAAACCCTCGGCTCCATGGTTCTCTGATGAACTCATGACTCTTAGACGGCTTTGCCGCAGGCAAGAACGGAGATGGCGGGCTGACTCCTGCCACCGGGAAAAAGTGAAGCAGAGATCCTTGCTGCGGAACTATAAGCACGCCATCTTCCAGGCTAAATCCCAGTATTTCACTTACAAGATTGAGTCAGCTGATAACTCCTCCAGCATGCTTTTTAAAGTCATCAAAGAAATTGCAGAACCTCCAGGGGCACCGCTCCTGAATCCTACCCAAGACTTCTGTGATGATATAGCCCTCCATTTCCAGGAGAAAGTCATGAGAATCTTTCATGAGCTCTCTCCTTCCGAGGAAACTGACCTTGCCGCAGAGTCATCTGTGGCATCCTCACCTCCTATGCCTGCTTTGGCATTCTTCCCTTCTATTACTATCCCTCGCATAGAGGAACTCTTACTTGGCCTCAAATCTGGTGCTCCCACGGACCCTTGTAGGGTGTCCACACTTAAACTGGCTCCCGAACTTACAGCCGAGTTCCTGTGCAAAGTCTTTAACAACATTCTTTCATCTGGGCAATACCCGAACATCTGGAAGGAAGCCACTGTCTCACCTCTTCTTAAGAAACCCAATTCCAACACGTCAGAGTTGAAGAACTATAGGCCTATCTCCCTCCTCCCCGCCCCTGCCAAAATGCTGGAAACATTTATCAAC
This sequence comes from Calotriton arnoldi, assembly GCA_963921515.1. Taxonomy (NCBI): domain Eukaryota; kingdom Metazoa; phylum Chordata; class Amphibia; order Caudata; family Salamandridae; genus Calotriton; species Calotriton arnoldi. The sequence continues at coordinate 41,227 of CAWUFW010012489.1, read as the reverse complement.
ATCGAGCTCATGAATTATATTGAAGCTCAGGACATCTTGGACAGCTCTCAGAATGGTTTTCGGGCAGGTCATAGCACAGAATCCGCCTTGGTAGCGGCTTCGGATTGTATTCGCATGCAGGTCGACCAGGGCGGATCAGCGGTGCTGATTCTGCTCGACCTCTCGGCGGCATTTGACACCATCTCCCCAGTTCACATGCTTCAGCGACTGCGGGAAGCTGGAGTCACTGGGAGGGCCCTGCAGCTTCTTCACTCTTTTATGCATGGCAGAACCAATGTTGTCAGTTATGGCGGGTTCAAAGTCAAGGCTTTCAGCCTTCCGTGTGGGGTCCCCCAGGGCTCCTCACTTAGCCCTACCCTTTTTAACCTTTATGTGACCCCCCTGGCGTCATTGGTTAGATCTTTTGGCTTTCAAGTCCTCTCCTATGCGGATGACACGCAAATCATAATCTCTATCTCCAATGATTTGCAGCTGGTTGCCCAAAAATTCAATCAATGTATGACCAGCATAATACGATGGATGAAGGACAATTCATTTAAAATCAACACGGATAAAACCGAAGTGTTGGTTTTCGGCCATCAAACCTCGATCTGGTCTGCCGCCTGGTGGCCCGTAATCTGCGGTCCCCTTCCTGTTCCAGTGACAATGGCCAAAAATCTGGGAGTCCTTTTTGACGAGGGCCTGTCTTTCGATGCCCAGGTAAATTGCACAGTTAGTACCTGCGTCTATATTCTTAAAATTCTGAAGAAAGTGCTGGCGTACATTCCCTCTGAGCTACATCGGCCCACCATCATTGCACAAGTTACCTCTCGGTTAGACTACTGCAATGCATTATACCTTAATGCCAGCATAGGCTTTCTTTTTTTTTTTAAACTCTTTTTATTAAGAGGAAACAGAAATCAACAATAAACAAAACCTGGTGCAATTTCAAAAACAAAGTGCAATTCCTGAGGACAACAGAAAATAAAACTTCAAGAAATGAATACAGTTGGGTTAAAAGATACATCAATTATATCATCAATCCATGTGACAAAATCCTTATGGTGTTTCACTGTCAACAGTATTAGAAAACTCATCAGTGAATGGGGTGCAGATAAAACCTCTACTTTCGTTCCAGGGGCCCCATGCCTTGGTCCACTTGCCAGGGCAACCTCTGCTTTCGTATATCGCCCTTTCCGCTTGCATGCACCAGTCCATGTCTGATTCCCAATCGGCATGTCTGAGTGCAACCCCACCCTTCCAGGTTCTAGCAATATTGCGTTTGGCAATCATACACCCCAGCGTGACCCAGAGACGTTCAAACCTGGTTAGGTCGGTGGCCTCCCAGACATTTAAAAGACAAAGACGAGGGGATACGTCAATCGGTTTATGACATATTCGGGACATGGCCGGAACAACGCTTCCCCAGTATGTCTGAAGGTCGATGCAATCCCACCATTGGTGTAAGAAAGTTCCCATCTGCCCACAGCCACGGGGACAAACCGGAGAGGATAAAAGACCCATCTTGGCCAGAGCAAAAACTGGTATAGTACGCTCTATGTAGTAGTTTAAGCTGTATCAATTTAAAACGAGTACGGATAACCACCTCCCGAGGTGACGCCAGGGCCTCCCTCCACTCTTCGTCATCAAGCTCTCCCACTTCCTTGTTCCATTTTGCCCGTAATTTACCCAGGGATTCAGGCATATTATTAACAATCTTACGGTACGTCAGGGAAATCGCTCGTTCTGGGAGGTAATCATCCAACAATCTGTCCTCCAACGGGGAGGAAACAGGCGGGTCAGATCCTTTAGGGAGCGCTTTTAGCAATGCACTACGTACCTGAAGGTATCGGAAAGTTTCCCCCGCTTGAAGATGGTATTGCCATTGTAAGTCACCAAACGGGACAACCCCCCCCCCCTTGCCCAGAGATCGCCCACTGTCGAAAGGCCAATTAAATCCCATTTGTCAAACCCTGGGTACCGTGAGAGCATGCCTAGCTGACTGGACTCAAGCAACCGGGTGGCCTGAGTAATCCTACCCCTCCAACCCAACGCAGCAGTTGCCGCGTGCCACAAAGAAACCGTAGTGGAGGTCGGAGTATATTTAGGTATGTATTTTTTCCCGCCATACAGAGCCCTGAGGTAGTTACCCGAAGACATATTATACCTATCCATTGTGTACGCCGGGTCTGTAATGGGACGGTGCATCCAGTGGTTGAGTACCACAAGCTGCGAGGACCAATAATAATATTTAATGGCAGGCAGAGCTATTCCGCCATCATACCAGCTTTTAGTAAGCTTGGCGAGGGCGATTCTGGGTGTACCACTATTCCATAACAGGGAGCGTACCTCGGAATCAATAGAGAGACAATATTGAGGGGAAACCAGAAAAGGTGTATTTTGCAAAAGGTAGAGAAAGCGGGGAAGTGCCATCATTTTATAAAGTGCAGCTCTACCTAGGAGTGTAAGGGTCAAAGATTTCCAATGTTGCACGTCAGCAAGGAACCGGTGGAGAGGAGGGATGAGGTTTTGTCGGTGGAAAGCCCCTTCGTCTCTAGTAATATATATACCCAAATATCAAAAACCCTCGGTAACTATCTGGGCATGACAACCCGAAGGAAGGATCGGTTGCTCACCACTCAAGACATAGACCAGAGATTTGTCCCAGTTGATCATGTAACCGGAATATTTTTGAAAAAGGGCAAAAATATGTAGCACTCTATGAATTGAAAACCGTGGTCGGGCCAAATATAATAAAATGTCATCGGCATAAAGGGAAACCCTGTCTGTCCCATTCAATGACCAATTAAGACCGCGAATCAAAGGGTCACCTCTAATCCATATGGCCAGAGGTTCTAGGGCTAGGGCGAAGAGAAGAGGCAACAGGGGTCATCCCTGCCTTGTGCCCTTGCCAAGCTCAAAAATTGCAGACCGGCCGCCATTCACGGTAACCCGGGCCAAGGGATGGGAGTAAAGCAAGCGTACCAAGGATAAAAACTGAGCACCGAATCCATATCTCTCCAGCACAGCAAACAAGAAAGGCCACTCAATCATGTCGAAGGCCATCTTAGCGTCTAAGGACGAGGAGCAACGATCCGGGGGTTTGCCCCGTTTATGGATGACAACAATATTGGATAACCTCTGTGTAGCAGGCAGAGTGCCCCGGGCTACACCTTCATCGTACATACGTACTAGGAATGGGGCAATAACAAGGGCGGTAATTTTATAAAGTTCAATTGGGAGGCCACTCGGACCCATGGCCTTCCCGGATTGTAGCGCACCAATGACTTTAGAAACCTCTTCCGAGGTCAGAGCCGCATCTAGATTGGACACTTCTTGCGGATCCAACTGTGGCAGAGGCAACGTGGAGAGTAATTCTGCTGCTGTGTTTTGAGTGGATGTAGACGAGGGAGTATATACAATTTTAAAATGTCCTGCAAATGCTTCCGCAATTCCGAATTTATCATGGTGGCGAACACCCTGCAGGTCTAAAATCTCCGCCACCCATCTATTGGCCAACTCCCTCTTATCCAACCATGCCAACAACTTGCTCGCTTTGTCACCAATATCGTAAATGCGGTGCTGGGTGGCGCAATAATGAGTCCTGGCGGCATCTTCCGCTATGTCACGATATTCTTTCTGTTTAATAGCTAATTTATGCGAGGCCTCCGAAGATGCGGAGATGACCATTTCGGCTTCCAATGTTGCCACTTCCCCCTCTATATCGTGTAGCTGTTCATACTTCTCTTTCTTATGCCCTGCCACAGCTGACACCCCACAACCATGAAAAACAGTCTTATATGCCTCCCACAGTATCAGATAAGAATCCACTGAGCCATCATTTTTGATGAAGTACTTCTGGGTGGCTTCAAGCAATTTGGCGCGCACCGCTGGCACACGAAGGTACCAGGGAGGAAGCGCCATTTCGCGACTATTGGGGGGGGAAGTACCACCATAATGGGTCACAATGGGAGAGTGGTCGGAAATGCCCCTGGGAAGAAAATTAATATCACCAAATTGTGGAAGCTGGGTTGCCTTGCAAAAGAGATAATCAATACGAGACATACTCCCATGTACCCCCGAGTGAAAGGTGTATTGTCTGGACAGAGGATTACAAACACGCCATATATCAATCAAACCTAAGGCATCTAAAAATTCCATCAGAAGCTTCCCAGGTGATTCCCCCCGCTTGGGCGGCAAATGATCCAGGTCGCCACTGAGGGCAGCATTACAATCACCTCCCACCAGCATGTCACCCTCTGGCAAACTGAGCAAGTGCGAGCCAAGGTCGGACAGAGTGGAAGAATGGAGCTTGGGGGGACATAAACAGAGGTTACATTTAAGGACCTCCCCTCCCACCGCCCAGAGACTGTGACGAACCTACCCAAAGGGTCAGAAGTAGTTTTAGACACCTGAAGTGGGAGAGAGGTACGTACCAATATGCCCACCCCTCTGGACCCTCGAGTGTAACCTGCATGCGCAATCAATTTGTAGCCCCACCTATTAAGTGCGCAGTAGGAGTTGCCCTGTATATGTGTCTCCTGGAGCAAGACTAAGGGGCCGATTCCGATCTCGGCCGGTAGGGCACCGAATCGGATTCGGCTTAACCGGATCCGATTCGGAGACCTCTTTCCCGACCGATTCGTACGTGCGTCCGGCCGGGCGAGTACGATGCGAGCGCATGCGAAATCGCCGACCGACTCATACGCGGGTCCGAACCGCTCCGACCGACTCGCACGGACACGACTCGCACCGCGCAATGGAGATGTTCCCCGGCCGGGCAAGTACGATGCGCGCCGCGAGCAGTCCGACCGACTCGCGCCGCCCGGCTCGAAAGAGCAGTCGGAGCCGGACTTTGGGGGTCCGTGTCGGACCCCCCTGTACGTGTAGCCGTGCGAGTCACACACAGGGGGGACCCATGGGTCCCCCCTACCTGTGCATGTACGCCACGAGTCGCATCAAGGCGTACCCGCTGTAGGGGGCGCCCTTGTTCGCCTTGCACCCATTGAGTCAATGGGAGCCCGCGTACGCGTTGTACGTCCGGCTCCCATTGACTTCAATGGGAGTCCGACCGACTCGAGTCCGATTGCATGCGTGCGCATCGTACTCGTTCGGTCGGACTGCCAGAGTCCGATTCGGTCGGAAATCTCTCTGGGTCCGGCTCGGTCGGAGTGATTTCCGGCCTGAATCGGAATCGGCCCCTAAATCAGGGGACTGACGTTTTAAATATTGCAACACTATGCCCCTTTTGATGCGATCTCCCAACCCGTTCACACTCCATGAGAGTAATTTAAGGCGGCCCCTGGTTGAAACAGCATTACAGTCTTGACTCATTAAAATCTTTGATAGTGAGGCCCCCCCACCCCCAACGAGCAAGGGAACTAAGACAAACAGTCTACTCCTGCATAATGGACACCACAACCGAAAAAGTCACAAATGAACTCTGAAAATTGCAAAGACCTCGTATCAAGGATCCAACCGATGCCATGAAAAAGATTATATAATAAGTTGCACCAAAGAAAAAGGAACATAATAAAAACCCACAACAAAACTACAAAAACCCCTAACCACAACCCTGGATCCCCCCCCACCCTGCCTCCCTGCAACGTGGACTCAAAACTGCCCACCCCCCAATTTGCAGAGCGCCTGTAAACCCCATGTATCTAATCTATAGAGGAAGTGACACTCTGCCGAACCACCCGGGTAACTACCCAGTGGACCCCCTGAGCAATATAATGAACCAGCAGTAACACACATTATCAAAACCTAAGGCCCTACGATACGTGCAAATGAAAATATTCTCACTCCCAGCCCTATATAAAATAACGAAGCAAAATAACAGGTCGACATCAGTCCAATTGAATTGAAGTCCTTGGAACAAGCGTAAACAAAAGAACGTTAGCACACCCAATTCCAGACATGCATATCAATACTCATCGTATCCGGATGACGACCTGGGACCAACACAGTTCAGAAGAACAGTTCAAGTCTTTAAAGCAAGTGACTCACGACAAGGATCATCCACTTCCGTTGCTGCCAGAGCGTTCCTGTGGACTGTCAGGGCCACGTCCCTGATTCGGGGATGAACGTTGACGGGTATTAGAGGCGCGCCAGTTCTCAAGCCAATCCCAAGTCTCTTCAGGAGTTTGAAAGAACAAAGTTTTCCCATCTGCCTGGACTCGCAGCTTTGCTGGAAAAAGCATGGCATACTTAAGGCCCTCATCACGAAGAGCCCGTTTGACTTCCAGGAAAGATCTCCGCTTTTGCTGCACTTTAAAGGTGAAGTCCGGGAAAAAGGTGATGGTGGCATTGTCGAACTTCAGCGGTGGGGCGTTCCTGGCCGTCTGCAGGATTATATCACGATCTCGGAAATTGAAAATCTGCGCCAGCAAGGGTCTTGGAGGAGCGCCGGGTCTTGGGGGATCACCTGGCACCCGTTGTGCCCGTTCCACCGAGAAATACTTGGAGAGGGACCGAGGTTGTAAATGTTTCTGTATTAGCTCCTCCACAAACAAATCTGCGGTCTGGCCCTCTGATTTTTCAGGAACCTCCAAAATGCGGACGTTATTTCTCCAAGCGCGCCCCTCATAATCCTCCAACTTCGCCTCAAAGTCTAACGCGTGGGCTTGCAGGCGTTTGACAGTAATCTCAAGGGACTTTGTTGAAGTCTGCAGAGTTTTGACAGAATCCTCAGTCTCCTTAACCCTATCTCCCATTTTTCGAAGGTCGGCGCGGATGAAAGTAATCTCTGTCATAGCTGTATTGGTTTTAGCCTCCAGCGCTGTACGAACTCCCTCAATTGCCTCCATTATGTCTACGAGGGATGGACCCTCTGCTGGCGTCGGTGATTTCGCCCCAGACTCCACCTGCTTATCTTCAGCGGCTTCAGCTTTAGAGAGTGCGAACTTGGACAGCTTAGCCAGGCCAGACTGCCGAGTTCCCTTGTTGGTAGCCATAGTATCGATACCACAAATGATGATAGTGGACCAAAAATAAACACCAACTTGCACTGTGAGAATAAGGGGGGGGCCCACGCCCCACCCAGATCAGGTCCACAACCAGCACCGTGACCACTCAGGATCCAACTGTTCAATGAAGGGAGAGAGAGGTTGGAACTGCGTCACCACGCTGGTCGCACAATAGCAACACGCCCATCACCTGGACGTGAAGGAAAGAACACCCCCAACACACCTCTTCGGGGCTGCAAGGTATATGGAGCTCGCAGTCCTGTCAACACCTCCTAGGCTCCAGGGTGCCCCCCCTATACCGATGGAATACCATTGGAAGAAACACTGCCAATAAGGATAGTAGACCGATGGGGGAAGGGCACCACTCCGGCTCAAAACATGGGGCGAAAGTAATCCAGGTTCAAATGCTCCAAGGATCTGTCTTTAATGTCGACTCTGCCTCGCTGATCAAAGGGGAGGAGGGGGGGAAGGGAGGCCCCCCTGCGCCGATCTCCGCTCGCGGGGCTGAAGGAGCAGTGAAATATTGACACCTGTAATGCCAGTTGATTACAGCGCCATGCCCAAATTATTGTTCCTGGGGCCGATGGAATGAGGAGACGATGGCACCCACGCAGTATCTTGAAGAAGTGCGCGCCGGAGCCCACCCGGCACAACGCCGCACCTGGCCATCCGCGCGGCCCCCCCGCCACACCAGGGGGCACCGCCAACAACTCCACTGCCCCCCAGCAGGCAGACGAGCAACGCGCCGAGTCCGAGGGCCGCTCCGCACCAGAGTCCAGAGCACCGGCACTCACGTAGAGCGGCTCCGGACGTCATCCCGGCCTGCGCGGCCTCGATCCAAAAACATGTGACATTCAGTGCGTCAAACCAAAATGCCAAATAAGCTGTTGGGAAGCACCACTTCCGCATTCCTGTATCCTCAAGTTGTGTCTATGCATAAACAACTGGAAAGCGCCAACCTAAGTCTGATCGTCCAACATGTGATCTTCTTGTAAGACATTTGATGCCCCTGCACTAACCAGTGCTAATCTCTGCACATTGGTTAAGGTATGCTTTTTGTTTAAATATAAAATCATTGCTTTCACCTTTTTATTCCTGATAAGTATGCCTTGAAAGATGCACCAGTCATATGCTTCATCTCCGCACAAATATGTAATGAGTCACAAAGTTATTCACGTCTATAAGTTTCATTTAAGATCACAAATATCTTTATTTATGAGTGCATATTCCCATTCCTGATTCAGAGACTTCAGTTTCCCTCTCTTAAAAAGTTTGTAGAGGTATTCCTGTCAAAAGCAGAAATACATGTATTTTGAGGGTAAGAAGGGGTTTGGGGACATCCTCCAAATTACTGTTAGTTTTAGGAGAAGCGAGTTCTCTATGGGGAGCTACATTGCCCCTGTGGAGAAATGGATCACTGACAGAATATAGAAAACACAAATATTGTGTTGACAGAATATCGTGTCAAAAATATCGAGGACCAAAATGTCGAGAAGGTAAGTGTGAATAGGTAAGTATAGATTTACTATTCTTAACTCCTCATCTACGTACCTTGAAGGTATGTATATATCATCAAAGTACATATATGTGGAGTTATATGTAGTAAAACGTTACTTACCTATAGAGACTTAACTTCCCGAAATTCTTGTCCTCGATATTTTTGACAGGATATTTTGTTCCACGATACAACTTGTGTTTTCGATTTCGATATTCTGTCTAAATACCGGAGAAACAACTAAAACACTAAGGAAGGACAAATGTATGAATAATACATGCAGTATATGGAAATGCACAAATGCAACCAAGAATATGAGAACTCTGGCAATCTGCGACTGATGCGGTTTCCATGAAGTACTCCTGGAATTCTTTAGGTAATCTATAAAAGTGTGAAATTACGCAAAATACAGGCATAAGCTTATATTTGCAAATTTCTGACTTTCAGCCCTGGTGGTCTGTGAATCAGCTATAGGACTGCAAGATTAAGATGAAACTATCAATATGAAAGAACGTTTAGAAAAATACGTAATGCCAACTATGTATAAAATATTTTTTACAAAGATGACATCAAAGTTTCAGGCACATACCAGACTGCTGGAAACCTATGGCCAGATTCACAATGCTTTTTTCAGGTCGCAAATAACCCGATTCACAGAATTGGGACGTTTGCGACCGGAAAAAAGCATTTTCCTATGTATCAAACCCTATTTTGTGATTTGGTAACCTATTACTGAATCAGAAAATGGGTTAGCGATTTGGTATTAGGAAGGGGTGTGTTAAGGGAGTCCCTTCCTAATAGCAACTCGCAGTGGTATGTGTGAATGTTTTGCGACTGAAATGCGGTTGCAAAATATTCGCATTTTATCGCCTAATTTAAGTAGATGGTAACCCATTCGTTAACAGGAAGGGGTCCCTTCTCCTTTGTGAATAGTTGTAAAAAAGTTTTTTAAGAGCAGGCAGTGGTCCCACGGACCACAGCCTACTCTTAAAAAATGAAAAGAAAACTTTTCATTTTTCTTTTTGAAACACATCCCATTTTCATTTATGGAAAACAGGCTCCATTAAAAAAAACAAAAAAAAAACATTGCTTTATTTAAAGGCAATCACAGACATGGTGGTCTGCTGACCCCAGCAGGTCACCATCCCTGTGATTTTAGCAATTGCAATGGGTCGCAAATTGTGTCCTACCTCTGTAATATTGATAAGGTAGGTCAATTTGTGACCCACTGGGAATCGCAAACAGTGTAAAACACACTGTAGTACATAGCTGTTTGTGATTACCTAATAGCGAATTGCAAACATTTGCTATTAGGTAATCGCAAACACAAACCTATGTACATCTGGCCCCTAAATGCAGCATGGCAAGACTGGAATTGCTGAAAAAATTAGAGCATTCATTTACAATTTTTGTGAAACTACTGCTGTTAATCCTGCATCCAAAAGACTATTGAAATACCAATAAGAAAGTCCTGACCAACAAGTAACCTCAGGTTTAGGGGTAGTCTGTTATTCTCACTACTGAGTAAGAAAATTGTAATATCGGGTCTATGTGCCTGCCAGAAAAATTTATGCCCTAGCCACGTAAGACATCCAGATCTGGACAAGGGAAATTCCCCAGGGGAATAGTCAACACTAACCAAAATAGCAGTTGTTAAAGGTTAAAATGTGCTGAACCCAATTGATTTGAAAATGTTTAGGCTAGGATTGTCTAAGGTCTGTGTGTCAGCATAAAACAAGCGCATTGGTCTTTAACCTGGTGTGTCTGTCTGCCATTGGCCGACACTGGAGAGGGCTGAAAAGGATCCTCCGGTGAAAAAGCTGGAGGTTTCCTTTTTTTTAACTTAAAGGGTGCAGGAGACGTGGAATAGCTTCTGTTTCTGCTCTCACCTCTCTTCCGCCTATCTGTGACATCCGCGTACCATGTTTCAGAGAGGCCTTGTATGAAAGGAGAGAGTCTCCCCTTTCAAACAAACACGTGCCGACCCCCTGTGCGCCCCAATTTTTTCAGGGAAATGTATAGTTGCCCTGGGGGCTGTGATCAGCCTTTTCCCCCCAAAAAACATAAAGCAATGTAGGTAGGGGGTCGACTCCCAGCTAAGGGGGCTATATATATATATACGTTTATATATATATAGATATATTTATTTTCAAATGTGTGTTTTCCCCTGCGGGGCAGATTATGACATCCAGAGGAAATACACATTAAAAAAAATATATATATATATATTTCTAACAACAACGCTCCAATAGGAACATTCAGGAGCACACAGCGGATTCCACAGCCCTTTTATTGTGCCAAGCAGATGCGTTTTGACAAGAATTCGCCTTTCTCAATGCTTGTCTCCACCGGAGGTCTGATGTTATCAGTTCTTTCATTTACTTAACAAAACACACTCCCATTGGTTGCCAGATCTTTTAATCCTTCCAATTACAGTGCCTGTGGATTGAAAAAAATCACCTTCAGTAGGTAATGTATATATATATATATATATATAATTACTGCATTTGCCACATGTCTACCCTCTGCAGATTATGCAATAGATGGTAGATTCATGTGACATATGCAGTATATACTAATGGATGTGGCAACATGTTTTGCACACAGTGGAAGGGCCTGCGCACAGGTTTATTCGTTTTTTCAGTTGCTTATTTCTGCATTTGGTTGATTAACTGGTAGTAATGTGGTGAAATGTTTCCACTGACAGTATTCCCATGGTTGCGAATCATAAAATAATGAAGTCACACTATAAAAATAAAATGCTGCATTATGCTACATAATTTGCCTTTTCATGCTGCATAATTTAGTCAACCCTGTTGCATAATTTAGTGCTCTTCTGTCTCATAATTCCATTGACCCTAGTGATAGCACTGTGAGTTTCAGTGGCTACTATGTGAATGTGTGCTTCTTGAGATCAAAGGGAGATTTGTAGCTGTGGGGAAATTACTTTTATTCTGGCTATGTCCCAGTAAGTCTCCCATCAATAAAGGTTTGCATAAGCCATGACAAAGTAAGCTGTGGTATTGGATATGTGGCAAGGTAAAGTAATACTGTGTCCTTTTTTGTATTTTTTTGTGTTTTTGGAGAACCTGCAGATTCAGGAAAGAAGATAAGGTAAGTTAAATTTGTGTTTACACATACACACCAAATGACTGATTTAGAGCAATACTTCTGCCTTCTACGTAGGACAGTGATTTTGAAGGACAGTTTTAACCAGTAGCAGATATGGCATCTCAGTGGATGACTGCTGCCCAGGCCTTAACTCGGGTTATGGAGGACCGCTCTGAGGCAGGATCAGACACTCAGGCAGTAGATACTGAGGGAGCGAGCATCTGAAGGAGTGGAAAATGGAGCAGAATCTGGAAGTGATTTTTCAGTTGGTGGAGTTCCATCCAAGGACTCATGAGTGATTCTGAGGGACACAATGATGGCAAATGTGTTGTCCCTTCGCAAGCAAAGTCTGTGCAGAGGGGCAGAGGTAGTAGGTTAGACCAACCCAGAGAGCAGGCACATGCGGCAGCAAGTACAGATGGGGGGCTTTCTGCGGAGCAGCCCAATGTAGTTCAGCCCCAAATTCCATCTTTCGCTGGCGACGCTGAATGTAAAGTCGATATGGCCAATTTTTTGCCAATTGTCTACGTTCATCTCTTTTTGGATGTTGACTTCCTTGAGCAAATTGTGCAGCAAACAATTTCCTCACTGAAAAATTTCTAATGGAGCATGGAGGCACTCTACGGCCTCTTTCTAGGGCACACAAGTGGACTTCCACTTCACTTGTTTGAAGAGTTAATATTTTTGGCCTCATGCTCAAAATGGGTTTAGTGCACAAACCAACCTTGCAGTCCTACTCATCTACTCGCATGGTTTGGGTATCCCCCATCTTTACACCGTACATGAGTAGAGAACATTTTTTCTATTGCAGTGTATGCTTCATTTCAGTGACAATTCTGCTGCAATGACCCGGAACCATCCAGACCATGACAGGGTGTTTAAAATTCAGCCTGTCATGGAACATTTGTTTTCCAGGTTTCTAGAGATTTATATTCCTGGAAAGAATATAGCCTTCGATTAGTCCTTGATCCTATAAAAATGCGGCTGCTGTTCAGGAAGTACATTGCGAGCAAAAGAGCTTGCTATGGTAACAAGTTGTACATGCTATGCGAGAGCTCTATTGGCTATGTGAACAGCTTGAGAGGTATACAGAGAAGGACTCCACTCTAAACCCTGTAGGTTGCCCTCACATGCTAGAAGTCACAGGAACGACTGTATGGGAGCTTGCCAGCCACTCCTTCACAAAGGATATAACATTTATGAGAACAATTTCTATACAGGAGTAAAGCTGTTCAGTGAGCTTTACAAAGCTGGTACTGTGGCATGCAGTACAGTTCGTTGTTTCTGCAAAGAATTTCCACAGGAGGTTTTTTGTAAGAAGCTCCAGATATCCCAGAGCACTGCATTGCTTCCCAACAAACTGCTTGCAGTCAAGTTCTCTGATAGCTGCGATATGTACATGCTCAATACAATTCATGATGAGAGCACTTCCCCCGTCATGGTTTGGCCGAAGTTCACAAGCCCATCTGTATACTTGATTACAACAAGTACATGGGCGGAGTGGATGATAATGACTAGGTTCATCAGCCATACAATGCGAGTAATAAAACTGGCACTTGGTGTAAAACTGTTTACCCACCTGATCCAGATGGCAACATACAATGCGTATGTCGTTAATTGTCAGACCATTACAGGAAGATTCGTCTTTCCTGGACTTTTAGTTGTCCGTCATTGAAAGTCTTACTGCTACAGAAGCAGCAGCCTTCACTTAATATGCTCTGGAGGAAGTGGCAAGGCTGCGGGATCGACACTTTGCTGATCACATGCCTGAAACAGCTAAAAAGTCTCAACCATGTTGTCATTTTAGAGTCTGCTCTAAGCAAGGAACAAGGGTTTAGAGTCATGTTTACTGTCCCCAGTGCCCATACCAGCCAGCCCTGTGTTTTCCTACTTGCTTTATGTTACGCCATACAAAAGTGAAGTATTGGGAAATTGACTGAAGTGGAGCTGCTGTTAGGTAAACCTTTCATTGGCTGTGCATGGATATCTATCTTCCATGGGCCATTACTTCAGCTTTGCATTGTGTCACGCCACCACCTGATTGCAGATCATGCAGTGGCATGACACAATGCAGTGGTGTGCTTTTCCCGAGTAATCCATTTACCTCTACAGGACCGTCTAAGGAACCAAGTGGCCCATTTTCCATTGTTGGCTTTGTCTAGGACTACTCTTGTATTTGTAGGTGTGACCACTTTCTCCACACAATACAAAGGTGTACTTTTCCCGAATAATTTGTTTATCCCACTGGAACTGTCCAACTAACCAAGCAGCCTGGTATACATTGTAGATTCGGCCTGATTTAGATGTTGGTGGATCATGTCCTGCCGTTGCTTTTATAATGGTCTAGAAGGAGGCCTTGAAGGCATACTCAGACACCCCTAACTTTCATCCACAAACTAGAAGGATTTGGATTTTGCACAGTGAGTGCACTGAAGGTGCATGAGAGACACTTTTTCTTGAGCTTCATGCAGCTAGCAATGGAAGGCATTAGTTTAGGTTCACTTGGCAAGTATACAGAATTAGTCAGGACTCTGTTGAGGACAGAGACATGAAAAGTAAGAGAAGCTTAGGCTAGGTGTGCTTTCACAGACATATTGCATAGGTAGAAGACAGATAGTAACAGTAGTACAGATACACATGCCATCACTTCATCTTCACTTACGGATTCAAACCCATTTGCACCGCACTTGCCCCGATACTGAATTACTCCCTCACTCAACTAAGCAGATGACTGCAAACCATAAAGAACACAGTAGGCAGCCTCCTCCCTCAACATCCCAACATGCACACACCCAGCACCTGAAACAGCTACACTGACTCCCAGTCTACAGCTCTTTTCAAAGTCCTGAAACACACACTCAAAGTCTTACACAGCACTGGTCCAGCATACCTCAATACTGCCTCAGATTTCAGAAACCTTCCAGATACCTTTGCTCAGCATAGGCAGCACCAGAACTAGGAGAATTGACTTACCCTAATTGGATCCAAAAGGGCGCAATGACCTGCTCCACACACGTGCTTCATCTCTAAAATTAGTGCATTCTGCACAATGCTGAACACTTGACTCTTCGACAAGGTTACTCCATGGAAAAGCCCTGACTGCTCTAGCATCAACGACAGGATAGCCTCTCGGTTTTACAAAAAGATCATATCAATACAGAGAACTCTGCATCCAAGGCTACACTTATGGTTAAATGGTTTGTCCTGCTTGCCATGTTCATCCTCCATCAGAACTTAGTATATGTACAGTTTACTGTATGACATGTGCATTACAGTCACAGCACTGCACTCAACATTGGACGTGGACTACCCTGTGTGTCAAAAACTTCAGTTCTTCATAGTTTATGACGTTCTCTTTAGGAAACATACACAGCATTCCCCAGCATGTTTGCATTAGTTTCAAAGGTAGATATGCTCACCACCAACTTGCACCCCCAACTTGCATCCACAAACTAGTAGGAGTTAGACTTAACACAGTGAGTGCACTAAAGATGCATGTAAGGCATGTCTTCCTGAGCCTCAAGTGGCTGTCATGGGAGCCATTACTAAAAGTTCACTAGGCTTATGTTCGGTAATGTTCAGAATGGAGGTGGTTACTTGACAAGTGGTAAAAATTTAGTCAAACTGATTTTTCCTTTGTAAAGTTTGTGGATGCATCAACTGTCAATATTTCTTGAAATAAATGGGGATTCCCTCCTGTGGCATGTGATGGGCCCTTGTAAAGCAGTGGTATGTTGAAGTGAGTTCACTGATCTGTTAGATTGGGCCCATGGCCAGCGGTATGAAAGTCTTGTGTGTGGTGCATGAATGGGGTGCGAATGGACCATAAAGCGGTTGGTGCTTTAACACAGATTTATGGCTCACCTTCAGTAGTAGTAGTTTCAATATTCAGATACTTTAAGTATTTGTACTTTGAAGCTAGCATTTCTGGAGGTACTAAATCCAACCAGTGTAAGTAGTGGATTAACTTGGAAAAAATGTAGTACCAGAGGTGGTAAGGATAATCTGTCACAATGGCAACAGAGAATCCTTACCTTGAAGATATTGATCTGGCCGCCCGATATATACATGGAAGGAACATTGGTGTAACGATAAGGAAGACTTCTCCATCTGTGGCATGGTTGCACTCCTTCCATGTACCAATTGAGTAAGGGCCATCTGCAGCTGACCTATGTTCTTGCTCACCTAATTTAGATGTGAAGACATACAGGTCAGTTTTTACTGCTCGAACTCACCTCGAAAACCATGGTGATAAGGGGCAGTGATAACTGTCTAATACCCCCCTTGCCATGGAAGATAACTCCCATGGTGAGTGGGATTTTTTTTTCAGAAAGAAAATCCGCCTTCATGATTTTGGTTTTAAATATTCTTTTTTTTATGTTGATGGAATGCTTTGTTATGTTGATGTAGTAGTGCGTCAAACATAAAAAGACAATGACAGAAGCCACCGTTTCGGCGGTACCTGTCAACGTTTTTTAATTTACCGCCAGCTTGGCGGTCATTTCTTAATTTGGCGGGTGTAGTTGTCTCAACATGGCAGACGTTAAGTCTGCCGCCACAACGACAGAATCTTCTTTGTCAGCCAAAATGTAAATATGGCCCTTACTAAGAACTTACTTTTTTTTTTTGTTACGATGTGGGTAGCTGTGGATTTTGGGCCCTAGCTCAGCTGGCAACTAGGCAGACCTGCACATTTTTGTAAACTACACAACCAGGGAAGTCCAGGGGTGCATGACTTGTGTGGCTCTCACCAGGTAGTGTTACCCAGAAATCCTTTCAAATGTCAAACTTTGGTGAGAAACACACATTTCCATCACATTTCTGTGATGAAAGGACCTGGAATCTAAGGGAGCCACAGGTTTCCTACCACATATCTCCTGATAAGAACAGTTCCCCACTTTTGTGGGTGGGCCAAGAGAAAATTACACAAAAGGCCCTAAATCACTATGTTCAGGAATAAGGGTGGGTGCTCTACTTAGGGCCGTAGTGTGGCGCCACCCATGCAAACCTATGAATCACAGACATTTTTTAAAACTACACAACCAGGGAGGTCCAGGGTGGTGTGCTTGTGTGGAACCCACAAGGTTTTCTTACCCACAATGCTCTGCAAACCTCAAACTCTGGCTGAAATCTTGCATTTTCCTTCCACTTCTGGAATCAACATGAATCCACAAAATTCCTACAACTATGAATTACCCCACTAGTGCTAATATAAATGTAGCCCCACTTGTGTGGGTTTGTGCCCACTACAGGAACGGGTCAAACCAAGGTCAATGGGAACCCTCACGGGGGACTCCCATTGACCTAGATTTGATCTGTTTCTGTCATAAGCACTAGGCCTTGCCACACAAATGAGGTACCATTTTTATCAGGAGATTTGGGGAAATGCAGGGTGGAAGGAAGTTTGGGGCTCCCAAAGATTGCAGACTTTTCCACCACAGAAATGTGAGCAAAATGTGTTTTTTTGTCAAAGTTTTAGGTTTACAAGGGATTCTGGGTAGATAAACCTGGTGGTAGCCACGCAAGTCACCACACCCTGGATACCCGTGGGTGTCTAGTTTAAAAAAAATGCACAGGTTTGCTAGGTTTCCCTAGGTGCCGGCTAAGCTTGGATCCAAATCTGCAGCTACCCACATTGGAAAAGAAGGGTCAGTTTTGAGTGGAAAAATATTGCATTTTGCGCCGTTTCCTGTCACAGACACTAGGACTACCCACACAAGTGAGGTACCATTTTTAGCAGGAGACTTAGGGAAATGCTGGGTGGTCCTGACGAAAGCAGAGACACCTTTTTCCTAGGGTCAATAGGCTGAAACATGTAGACCACTATCGTCAGTAACTTGCAGGTATATGTTATCCCTGCTAGTGCCCTGTTTTTAACCCTAGCCCCAGGACGTGTCAATAGAGCTATATTACGTACCTGGGAGCTAGTTTTACTCTGCCACATCACACTCTTTTTCTTGTGCTGCATCTCACACCTGACCCGATCAGAAACTTGTGGTATTTAGCATATCTCTGATCAACTACTAAAACATCCCTGAGCTCCTCCCTCTCAGTGAGGGGGTTGTAGCCCGTGCTGGGACTAGGTATCCCGGTATGATGAGAATTCCACTGATGAAGCATGCCACCTTTCGTGGGTGAGGGATTTCGGCCTATAAAAGGGATATCCCAGGGTTTGGTGAGTCACCTTCTCGGATAATTCCTTGCGCTCATCCATTTCTTTAGACCCGAGGGTTCTTTTTCTGTGATTACTAGACGTTGGGGAATGCCAGGTGGGAGGAATTTTATGACCTCCCACAGATGCAAGAACTTTCCATCACAGGAATACACGGAAAATGTGTTTTTCCAGTCAAATTTGAGTTTTCTATGGAATTCTGGGTATTAAAACCCTGGTGAGAGCCATGGAAGTCACTCCACCGTGGATAACACTAGGTATCTATTTTTCAAAACTATTCAGGTTTGCTAGGTTTCCCTAGGTGCCGGTTGAGCTAGGGTCCAAATTCTGCAGCTCTAGTCTTTCCAAAAAAAGGGTCAGTTTTGAGTGGAAAAATGTGATGCGTCCATGTTGCGTTTTGGGGCGTTTCCTGTCGTGGGGACTAGGCCTACCCACACAGGTGAGGTACCGTTTTTAATGAGCAATTTGAGGGAATGCCGGGTGGATGGAAGATTTTGAATCCTTGCAGATTCAAGAACGTTCAATCAAAGAAATGTGAGAAAAATGTGTTTTTTAGTCAAAGTTTGAGGTTTGCAAGTGATTCTGGGTAAAAAAAATATGATGAGAGCCATGCACGTCATGCCACACTGGATACCCCTAGGTGTCTAGATTTAAAAATGCTCAGGTTTGCTAGATTTCCCTAGGTGCCGACTGAGCTAGGGTACAAAATGTGATGCATGCATATTGTGTTTTGGCTCATTTTCTGTCGCAGACACTAAGCCTACCCACCCAAGTGGGGTACCATTTTTATCTGAATACTTGTGGAAGCATAGAATAGTAGAATGTTTGTTATTACTAAATGGATTTCACTGCAGTTGTGCCTTTCAAATGTAAGCCAGTGTATAAGAAAGAAGACATTTTGAAAAATATCCTCTAAATTATACACTAGTATGGGTGCCCACAAATTCAGAGATGTACAAATAACCACTCCTCCTAAACTCCCTATATTGTGCCTATTTCAGAAATACAAAGGTTTTCTTGATACCCATTTGTTACTCTACATATTTCACTATATGAGTTGATCTATTCTCAGTGAAAAACCATTGTATGGTGCAGATCAGTTGTTGGCTCTGGGCTCCTTGGGTTCTTAGAGAACCCACAAACTCTATACATCCCTGCAATTAAAAGGGTCTAGCGGATGTAATGGTGTATTGCTTTTGTAAATCGGCCTTTGTGAGAGAAAGATACAGATGAAAACATTGTCACAAATGGGGTTTTTTCCAACTCCTTTTCAATATTTCTTTATTTCAACAGTTATTTTCCTTGGGAAACCCTTGTGGGATCTACACACATTGCCCCTTGCTAAATTTGGAATTTTGTCTAATTTTCAGAAATTTGTAACCTTCCTGGATTACCCATGGGTTTCATACTGGTTTCCACCACAAACTGGAAGCAGGGTGAGAGCACAAAAATAGGAAAAATGGGCTACCTCTTTGAAAAATGCCAAAACTGTGGTACAAAATTAGTTTTTTTATTCAGATCTACATGTTTCTGAAAGTTGGGAAAATGGTGTCTTTAGTACAGCAAACTGTTCGTTGATGCCATTTTTAGGAGAAAAAAAACGGACACTTATTTTGAGCACTTTTTCCGATTTATCTCACAAAACTCAAAATGTTGCTATATTTTGACTATTTTCTTGGTCTCCTCCAGGGGAATCCACAAACCCTGGGTACCTTTAGAATCCACAGGAATTGGAAAAAAGGACCCAAATTTGGCATGGATACCTTATGTGGAAAAAACGTTATGGAGCACTAAGCGCGAGCTACCCCAAATAACAAAAAAGAGCTCAACACTTGGGGGAGTGGGAGGTCCAGCAGCTAACAGGTTAAATGAATAAACTAAGGTATGCAGTAAGCACTCATAAAGATGTTGATGTTTCTATTTGATGGGCTGCTTGGATTAGCTCAGAACTTTAGGTTTGAAATAAAAGGAACAGGTTGTGACAATGTATTAATAAGTACATACAGCAGAGCTCTCTGACTGCTGTGGTACTGGGAATGCTAATTTACGTTGTTCTTGGCAGAAACTCACATAATTCAATTTTTAGGAGGAACAAGAACATCTTAATCTAGCAAATGCCTTTTGTAAATAGGATCCTTCATATGGGGTTGTTGTTATGGAGTGGAGGTTTTTACGTACAATTATACCATCTAGCTGAACGGAGTACAGTGCAAAGTTATTCGAGCAATAGTTAATTTGTCACTCTGCTTCTTACAGGCACATTTACACCTTGACTTTGGCCTCAACAGGCTGAGAAGAGCCACTGAAGCCTGCTTCTTGAAAACGCAGTATACATTTATTGGAGGCCAGTGTAGTTAACATGGACCCAATGGTTTGGACAGAGGTTACTCTCCGCCAAACGTAGTCAGTATATCCTTTTGGGGGGAAAAATTGAGTTTTTTAATATTGACTCATCATTACACTTTACAACATCTATTAATCAATTTAAATTGATTAATTTTAATGAACATAGGACTGACTGTGCAAAGCACAAGCACTTGCCATATGTTGCCCATACCTATGTTTTGAATTATGACATTTGCGTAAATAAGGTTAAATACAACCTTTCATCCAAATTAAAACATGAAAATTGTTTGTATAAAATGCAGGTTGCTTTCATCAATATTAAAACATGGAAATTGTTTGTATAAAATGCAGGTTGCTTTTATCAATATTAAAACATAGAAATTGTTTGTATAAAATGCAGGTTGTGAGATTTAAGGGAATTTGGCTCAAAATGGAAACTGAGGGATTGTCCAATGTGCAGTTTGTGTGCATAGAAATAAGACATAAACTCACATTATCTTCAATTACTGTATTTATAAAATTTCTGGACAATATTCTTGTGTCATTCAATCCTAAAATTAGGAGCTAGATCTTGCAGAAAACATGTGACATGAAAGGAGAAACCCCTCTATTCCCAGATAAGGGTATTATATGTATCCAAATTATGAAAAAAATGATGCATTAAGACTGTACAAAGATTGTGTAACTGTATAAATTGTGATGAGTTATTTTGATTTTCCTTTTATTTACTTATATATTCATTCATTTGTTTTATTTTTCAATCATGTTTCTTTGCATCAATGCCCTTACTGCTGTTATTAACACGTTTTTAGCATCTGTTTTACTGTCAGTGGTGTAGCGTACAGAGAAAGTTGTTTGAACTAGTTATTTTTCCTTCTTGATAGTTTTATGATGTTTAATGTTTTTTAATTAACAGTTCTAAAGGAAAGAATAGCACTGAAAACACAGTTTTTCTTTTAAGGTTCATCTATAATGATATTCACTAATTCTTTTCAGGAATTGCAGAGGCACTGTTATCCCCAAAGTATTATTCGCTTAAGAAATTACTTCCTTTGCTATGAAGCTGCATGTTCAGAAAGGGTCTTCCTATTACTGATTGCAGTGGAAACATTAGGCAATAACATCCACGGAAACTGTGGTGGATGACAACACCTTGGCAATACTTTGGGCTAATTCAGATCATAAAATGTCCTGCAGTGTTATAAACAGATAGGGCAGAATTCACAAAGCTTAAAGTGTAATTGAGTTAAACCTAGGTGCAAGAAATATTTGATTGGTGGGTGTAATTTGTGAATTCACAGAATCAGAATATGTGTATTTCTATGTCTCCAAATTCCATTACACACAGCTGTAGTGTTGTCTCAATCCTATGTTTAGGGATTGAGGTGGAAATAGTGTTGTTTTTTGGAAAGGGGTGTAGGCCATTAAATCGCACCAAAAATATCCAAAAGTGTGTTGTAGTGACAGAGCTTTTCTCATTGTACTGTGAACAACAAATGTACATATTCTCCTTGCAGGAGAAAGGTAGAATAAAAAATGCAGAACAATCACCTTATTCTTGTGAAATTATTTTGGGCTCGAACACAGAAACATTCTGAAAAGGCGGTGAATGTTAATAGGGGCTATCCCAAGAAACTTGAGCAGGTCTGGGGGACTTGAGGGTGAGACAACAAACACATTGAATGAAAGGACACCACCGACGACATCGATTGAGATAAATGAAGGAGATTAATGGTTAATGGGGGTGAAAGGCTCACTGTTACCAGGATAGAAGATTATTTATGTAAAATGTTGTTAGCAATGCTACAACTGCCTTAATATATATTTCATAGTTTTATCCTATACCGGTCATTTAAGACCACCCTACATGGATCATGTACATGCTATGTAAATGTGTCATAGTCTTGATGCTTATTTGGGGCTTAACAAATCAAAACAAGATGAATATTTTTAGAAAACAGAAACATTCATTAAGGCTGACTGGAAATACTCTAAGTTCAAGAGTCCTAGAAATCAAAGACACTGAACAAACAATGTGCCTTGCTGAAGTGACGGCCACCAGAAAGAGGGATGTACAGGATAAAATAAAAATTTGGGGATGCTTCAGACAATGACTATGACACTCAACAAGTTTTGGATAAGGGAGGAAAGTTTTACCTACAGATTGGCCATGATAAACCTGTGAAGAGATAGAGAGGCAAACCTGTCTTCTAACTCTGGACCAATTCAAGGCTCAGTGAAGGCCCTGGCACTGCCCCATTCTCCCATCAAAGCAGATGCAGGCAATCCCATGGCATAGATCTTCTGTATGAACTACATATAAAAGCCTGATTCACAATTACATGTCTATCACACTCATTATTCTCACACCAAGGCATGTAAAGGGGCCAATCGGTGGCCATGAACTTTGAAATTTCATTATTTCCTGGAGGTCTAAACTGCACTGCTGGGATCCATGGACAGCTGTTACCTCTGAACCTTAAACCTTTAACCTTCAAACCAACAATTAATGCCTTGGGAGATGATGGGGGCCTGAGGTGATTTATTGCTAATGAGGTAATCGACTTTTCAAAAGCTGCAACCCTGCTATCAGCGAAAACCACATCACCCTCTTCAATGGAGGAAATGACAACACCACCTTCAGCTTCTGTTGAAGGGAAAATGCCAACATCCAATAAGAGGACAGAAAGGACTTGCATATAAGAGACTTTGAAACCAGAGCACAGAAGATCAATTTGGGGAGTGCCTGGCCAGTTGAAACAGGAGGAGAACATTTCCTTTGATCAGCAGTAGTCCTACAAGAAACAAAAGTCTGGACTCAGCCAGTTGGCAATCAATATGTTTACTCCTCACATGTAGACTGCTGTCAGTGAGAGAGGATAGCCTTATATCCTCTCCTGCCTTTGCCAGAAGTAGCTGTTTTGTGCCCCCGTTCTAAGAATGGAAACCTCTGTTACTCCATTGTTTATCCTGATGATCCTGTGGAGACAGGTAAGGGCTGATAGAGCTATGTAGACAGTGATCATGATGCCTGAGGTCCACAAGTGTAGATTTTCCAAATGAGCGTAACACTAGATTTTTAGAGATGATGCAAGGTTGACAGGGTGTTGGAAAGAAAGCACCATGAGAATGAGGCTAGCTTGAAATAGATTCTTGTCTGAATCAGGAGTCAGTGAATATCCTTCAGGACAGGGGTGATGTCATTAAAGATTTATGTAAAGTACAAGATAGATTGATACCACTACATGTAGATGCAACACAGTGGCCTCCTTGGAAGTCTAGAAAATAATGTTACAAGATGGAGGGCCACAGCAATTTGCAATGCCAATAGCAAAACTGATGACCATCTTGGATTGTAATTTTCTATATTTCCAAAATGGCTGTCATGTTGTATTTAGATGCAACATTCCAACATGTCTCGGACATATAGAAAGTAACATTCCAACATGTCTTGAAAGTTATTTTCTATGCTTCTAAGATGCCCCCAAAATTGCACATAAATGTAAGTTGGTGGCCATCTTGGAGGCCAAGTAAATAACATTCCAAAATGGCTGTATTTGTTGCTGTTGGCTTCGCAAATGCTAGCAAAATTGTGTCACAAGCATTCACAAAGCCAACAGCTGTGGCCAGCCATCTTGGAACATTATTTTCTAGATTTCTATCTGCCTGCCATTTTGCAGTTACAAAAAATAACATTTGAAGATGATTGTCTAATACATTTAGCCTTGCCAATGGTGACGGAATTCGCATTGGGAACCAGGTGAAGGGCAGAGTTTAGAGAGTAAGGCTGGGGGAGGTGAGAGGCCTGAGAGGACTTAAAGAGATGCACCGAATCACAGCAGTGGTCAATTTCAAGGTGAAGAGCACAATATGGAGGCAGTGTGGGGGCAGGGTTACAGGAAATTAGCATAACTGATGGAATGGAGTGAGTGAATGGGAAGAGAGAAAAAGAGAGGAAAACAGAAAATGAAAGTGTGCATATATACATGCCTAACCTTTGCTACTGCTGAACTAGGCAGGAGTGGCCCGTGCAGGTAAGAGCGGTGGGGCGGGATATGGGGCTGACTCAACAGATGATGACTAGGGAAAATTTAATATTTATTTAATTTTCCCTCGTCGTTGTCTGTCGAAGCCCCCCCCACCCCGCCCCACCGTTTCTTACCTGCACGGTCTGCTCCTGAAACTAGGATGAAAAAAGTAGAAAGAACATAGTTCAAAGACCTCAGCATTGGAAGGATACAATCACCTCAAAAATAATACAGTGAAAATATTGGAGAGAGAAATTAAAAATTACATACAAATATATATTTCGGTCCATGTCAAGTTTATGTAGGTTTTCGAAAAGGAGATACATTTAGTAGTTTATTCATTTTGATGCGCACATAATACCATCCCATCCAACCAATCGGTTACAAGCACAGTTCAGTGAGATGAAAAAGAAGAGAGGGTCTGATTTAGGGACAGGCTTTGATTCTGACTAGGGATTTGACAAGGTGCAAAGCTTCCACCTTGCCTCCCCACTGCCCACTCTCTATATCCCACCGACACTGGTGTTGAGTGGTGACGGATCTTCAAGCTGATGCAATGAGTCCCTGTCCCTAGAACTTCGGCACATGAGGACGTTCTGTGACAGGCAATCAGGCCTTGCAGTCAACTGTGCAGAGTTACTTCACACTGTGCAATGTTGTACAAAGTTAGCGACTTCACATGGCTTCACTTTGAAAGCGTTCTCTATGTCCAACCCTAATCAGGACAAAACATCACTTTCTCTGGAGGCAAATAATTCTAATGTCACTGTTCACCACTGTAGAGGTGTGTGCATTCAGATTGTGCATGTGTCGAAAAGGTAAGGTTATTTTGCCTGTTGTGCAGAAACAAGTGGTGAGATGTCATGTTACAAACTGAAAGACTCACTTTCAATTGTACAGAAAACAAAGATCATTGCATCATGGCACTACACTTACCCTACACAAACAGAATAGCAGTTTAACTTAGAGTAGTTAATCCTAAAGCTTTCAGCATTTTTATAGATTCATAACGAGCCTACAGTTCAGATGCACTCTGTCTCGCCTACATTTGCTTTGATAAATCTTAGAAGATGGGACTGATCAAAGCAAGGACATTTAATACTGTACTCCAGCATTCCGTAATGTAACTGAAACCTCTCATCTGTGTACTCCACCTCAGACAATGATTAGGCGAGCATTATTTGGAAACTATTGGCTACTGTGGTGCCATTTTGCAATACCTATACAATTAAGCAAGAAGGCAGTAAGTAAAGAAGTAGTGTAACTGCAGGCCTAACCATGGGCGCATATGTATATTCACTATGTCTTCACTGACACTTGAGTCATCAACGTTGTAATATATGTTACAACTCGAGTACCTTTTCGTTCACCCTTTTCGGTCCATTGAGCTACTTTTCAAAACAGAACTGTCATATGCTTGATTCTAGGTATGTTTCTGAATCTTCAACAATGATAACAAAACATGTAAAATAATGCATGATTAAGTAATGCAATAGGTGATTCGAAATGTGCAGTTGAGGAAAGTTTCAAAAGTAGGTTCCAACCTGACTGACACAGCTGGCCTGACTGAGTGTGCTCACAGCCCTCATGTAACTCTGATTTCTTGACCGGAATTTAGGAGAGTTGTAGTTTGGCGAAGGATCCAAGATGTGAACAGTAGGCATTTCACTTGAAGTTTGTAGATAACTCTGGCTATAAAAAAAGAAACACAAAAATAACCAGAATTATGTTATAGCAAATTTTGCAGTTTATAGATGTGAAAGATTTTAAACATACTATCTGGATTGGATCAGTTATCTGTAACAGCAATATATTTTTTATTGATTTAGAGACTGTGCCATCTAACAGAACAAATCTGTACAAAAGATGAATTACCGACTGCCATTTCTCTAATTATTCAGTCACAGGTAACTGAGGGATGACATAATTGGATTCTGTCAAGGAACGTTTGTATGTAAGGGTTCTAAGTAACCATTCATTAAGATATTTTAATAAGGTAGTCTTATTAAGCCAGAGAGCGACAGCACTTCATTCATTTCACTGAGGTCGAGCCTTTTCTCTGATCCTTGATGTCACAGTCACCACTCAGCAATATCAAGGAGGTATCTGTGATTGTTCCTCAGAAACCAGGACACTACTTATCTGGGTTTCGACTGAAAGATTGCCTCACTGACCCTCCGGTGTAGCTTGTAGGAGCAGTCAAGGCCAAGCTCAAACAGGGTGGTGTGAAGGCTGAGACTAGATACAGTTATCAGAACTTCCATAAAGATAGAACCCTCAGAAGAAGGATACATCCAGCCCCCATTTGTCCCTTCCAGAGTCTCAAAGATGCGGGACACATTGCCCCACATCGCAAAAAATGACTTAGAAAAATCATTATACATGTTAAATCAAAACATGCGTCTGCGATTCCATTCCAGCCAAAATGGGCAAGGATACATTTTTCATCTTTCACAACACTTGGTGGAGTTTAATAAAGAATTCCCTAGACCTGGCCTTGTTACCAAATTCAAAAAGGAAAGAAAAGAAGCCAAATCACCCTGTTACTCCAAAAATCGGATCTTGATTTTGCTCTACTCTCCAGTTATTGCCCAGTCTCAAAAATTCCTTAACTAGCTAAAATATTTAAAATGTCAGTAGACATCCAACTACATACTACCATAGCCAAAGATTGATCGCTAGATAACCAAAAATCTGGCTTCAGAACCAGGTGCCATTTGAAACAGAATCTGTGAAAATCTTCAGTTGTGCTCATTACATTCTCGACAAGGGAAATACATATCTAATTGTATAAATATAATTGTATTACAAGACTTTTTGGCCATCTTTGCTATGATTTATCATAACATGCTATAAACCTCGAACATCACATGGGCATTTGTGGAAAAATTCTAAAATTGTCATATCCTTCTTATCCAACAGATACTTAATGACAAAGATAGGTGATCCCCCCTCAACAACATATAGTTGTGACATACAGCAGAGCTCTATCCTTATACCTACCTTACTCAATCTTTACAAAAAGCCACTAAGTCTAATTCTAATAGACTCAGGTACTACCCTACATCAATGAGCTGACACCCAATTATATCTGAGTACCTCTACAGTCGAAGACACAATAATATTGTGAAACTGCCTCATACTCTAAAAACATGGATGAGAGACAACTTCTGCCTCCTCACACCCCTAAAGACAAAGGGTCTCATGTACAAAGGGGTTTAGCATTCCCAAACCCTCCGATTCGGTAAATCAGAGGGTTTGCAAACTTTGAAACCCATTTTTAAATGTATTAAACCCATCTAACGATTTAGAAAAGTTTTCCGAATTGTTAAATGGGCTTAGGAAACCATTATGAATCTTTATTTGGAAGGTACATTTTAAGGGTGTCCCTTCAAAATACCAAATCCCTATGATATGTATTAATGTTTTGTGACCTAAATCCACTTGAATGCGATTCACAAACAGGAAGGATTTTGTAAGTGACCCCTTCCCCATTATGAATGTTGTTAGAAATGTTTTTAGGAGTAGGCAGTGCTCCATTGGACCACTGCCTACTCCTGAAAAAGGTGTGTGTAACTTATTATTGTTTCGTAACTGCATCCCATTTTCCTTTTAGGAAAAAGGGGGCTGCAATAAAATTGTTTTTTAAAAAGATTGCTTTATGTACAAGCAATCAAAGACATGGTGGTATGCTGACCCCAGCCGTCACCATCCCTGTGGTAGTGGGTAATCGTAGTAGGTTGCAATTTGCAACCTTCCTCATTAATGTTGATGAGGTAGGTCGAATTGCGACACAATACGATTCTGTACTTTGCAAACTGACCTATTAGTACATAGGACATTTCACAAAATACCATTGCATTCAGTAGAAGTCAGTGTGCAAATGGAGACCACTTTTGCAGAAACCATTTTGTACATTCCAAACAAAGATTTGCGAATTGTGAATCGTTATTAGTCGCAATTTACGATTTCTTATTTGGAATCTTTGAACATGAGGTCCAGATTTCCTACTAATATCCAATGATAACAAGGACAAAATAGATTTATCGATTATCAACGCAATGATTCTTCCCCATCCATGAATCACAGCTGACAAGAATCTCTCATCCTGCACCCGTTCACACATTCATCATCGCCAGATTTGACTCTGGCAATGCAGTTGTGGTTATATGCCATCTACTTCACCTTCCCCACACAAAGTTCTTCTGCTCAGTTGACAGTCTGATTAATTCAGCAAGGAAATAAAATTTTACCATCCAATTATTTAAAGACTTCCAATGGCGCCCCCTTGTGGCAAAGATAAAATTCAAAATCTGCTGCCTAGCTCTAAAGGCCATCCCTAATGCCAAACCACCATACTCCACTGAACTACTCAGCATTTCTGGAGGTGCTAGTGGACGAAGAAATCAAAGCTCTCTGTTGCTGAAAGATCAAAATTCTGAACCACCACTGTGCAAAACAATAATTTATAAATAAAAGACCCTAACATTTATCGGCCCAGGTGTGCTATATAAGTGAGATAAATAAAAAGAATTAAACAAAATTACACACACAATCACCTTAGTCAGTTTCTAGATCTGATTAGCACATAAACCTACCAGGTCCCATGTAAGTGTGAGTCAATAAAAATTCTACCTTTGATGGCTGCAGTCATCTAAGGGTTCCATAATGTGATAGAGTTAAGACAGCACTCATTCTGATATTCACAATCATTATTGCACTTGTTTTGCTATTTACTGAGAGTAGATTTACACCCAAGTGCAGAATTACATTTCTCCATTCCTTCCTTTTAAAATTAATAGTGTGTTTTTGTATTACCTTAAAATATTTTTTTAAATGTCAAAAGTGTAATTTAATTGTTTTTAAAAATAAATAAATTAATAATTTGTAAAATTGGAAAACATTTAACTTTTAATTTAAGCTAAGCTTTTAATGCTAAAAGAATTTTATATATATTTAATTTAGAAGTCAAAATAATGTAATTTATGTAATACTATTTCCTATGGAGCGTTATATTAAATCCCTGTCGCTAATGTTTTCTATGGGAGTGAGTGACAGTACCTGTGAGTGGCCATCTGTGGTTCTAGGCTTACTACAAGGCTGAGCTGGAATACATTTAGGACTGTTTGGAACCATGTTTTGTTGCAATAACTTTAGAAGTTGAGTTTGTGAAAAGCAATGGGCTTACACTTTTGTGGGTGAGTGTTTGTATTTGCATGTCCCACCCTAAACACCACTATTCTCATCCCTTAACCCCTCCTATTCAGCAGTAAGAATTCTCCATTTTACCAGCCACTTACTGTGGTTCCTCCAAAACATATACTATGGGGCCGATTCCGATCTCGGCCGGTAGGGCTCCGAATCGGAATCGACCCCTATGTGTATGAAAACCTCCACAACCGGGGAAAGAACTTCTCCTAGAAAAGACAGGAGAGGATCTCTTCATATTTAAATAAGTAGGGACATGGTCCTGTTGAAAAGGAGCTACAGTGGAATGTCAAAATATGAAAGAGGGATCAAGGTTCATATCCAAGTCTGAAGAATAGGATGGAGACAGGATGTTTAGCAACGAGCTCAGCTTCTGGATGAAAGCTAATGTCAGGAATATGCAGGAGAGAATCATTGAACAGGGTGAGAAACCAGGACTATTTTGCAGTTTGTCCCCCATTTTGACTAATAGATGATGGTTTTCTGACTCTGATTGTGCCCTCGGCTCTGTTAACCAGGCCCAGGGCCTGTGCTCTATGTAAAGGGACACATGGTAATTAGGTATAATTACAATTGGTACTGACAACCTACCTGTAGGTCCCTAGTATATGGTAGGGCATGTAGGTTTAGAGGCCCAATAGGTTAATACACCTAAGTGTGCACTGCTGTGATGCCTGCTGTCATTTGAAAAGTCAGCCCTTCCTTGCGGGCTGCTTTTAAAATGAAACTATGTCCAAATTCGACTTTGGAATTAAAGGTACTTCCAAAGTCTGAAACAATCTTATTTTACATATAAGTCACCCCTACGGTCTGCCCTAGGTGTCCCAAGAATAGCGTGCCATGTTAAAATAAGCAGGGACATTATAAAGGATGTTTTATATGCCCTGATGAGGGAAAACTTTCAATTTCTTTTTCCCCATTATAGTACATTAGCTCCATATACTAACATGGGAAGACTTTACTTAATATTAATAAAGTCTAACTTTTGACAGGAGTGAGCGAAAATATTATTTCAAAGTTTAAAATGAATAGTTGAAATAAATCTAGCAACTTGCCAAGGTTGAATTTAATATAACTTTTGTAGGAAACACGTTATAGAACTCCTTTCTTAAAGTTACCCAATTCAGCCCTGTAGCAGCCTCTTCTGATTGGCCAGACTTTAACAGGCAGAGCCAAGCACTCTTGATTAGGTGTGAAGTGGCCTGGGCTGAGACAAAGGAGACATCTGGTGGGAGGAGTTCTGCTGCCTGCAGATGCCAGGACAGGAAAGGGGCTGAGTAGCCAAACTGCTCTTCAAAGGTAGAAAGACAGTGAGGACAGGAACCAGGCCCACCCCCACTTCCTGCACTACCAGCCAGATGGGAGCTCTGTAATTGACTTAGAAGAGGGGCTGGAAGGGGAGTGTGGGGGAAATTTAGCCACAGCTGTGGGTGTGTTTAGTCAGACCTAAAGCTCCAGGAGAGACTTTCTTCATTTTGATTTTTATGGAACAGTGCTTTCTGGGACAGAGAAAGTGGTCATCACAGAGGGTGGCACC
Organism: Calotriton arnoldi; assembly: GCA_963921515.1. Lineage (NCBI taxonomy): Eukaryota > Metazoa > Chordata > Amphibia > Caudata > Salamandridae > Calotriton > Calotriton arnoldi. Next base: position 10,383 of record CAWUFW010012489.1, on the reverse strand, counting down.
CTGCACCCAGTGCTCAGGGTTGTCCCTCTGCTTGCCATCCAGGAAACCTGGATAAGTATGGGAGAGCTGCCCAGCAACTCAGATCCCTGCCTTGAAACATTAGGAGAGGACGGACTGCCCTGCTGAGCCCCTGGTCTTCACCAAGAGAGGACTGCACCAACAAGGACTGCACCTGCTGCACACTCTGGGCTTCACAAAAGAGGACTTCTTTGCTTCGAAAGATTAAGGAGCTGACTTCCTGAAAGCAACGTGTAGAAAAGAGCTTCAAGATGTCACCTGCAACACCTCGATCAAGGCAAGTCCAGCTGACCAGCTTCACCTGGAAGTTAAAGGATTTGACCAGGTGCAATTGTGGGAATTGTAGTCCCAGACCCCAAGAGGCAAATCAGGGATCTGAACCCTTGGCTGGTGCCGTGGACCACTTTCCTGCATCAAGAAACACTTCTGGAAGTAAGTGTAAAATTATTACATTGTGGGTGGCCGGAACTCTTGACTCTGTCCAGTTCCAGCGTTACCTTTTTTTAACCCATTTGAGTGCTATTCGCTTCTAAGCACTAGGTTTACTTGTAATCTTTACAAATTCATATCTCCAGTTCCCTACATTGGATGTTTGTCATATTGGTGTCATTTTAATCATAGAAATATTTCTTATTGGTATAAATTGGTTTTGGATTTTTTTTCTGTGTTGTGCCCTACCTATTTACTGTATTGGTGTTTTTAAATGCTTTACACACCTGTCTCCTAAGTTAAGCCTATCTGCTCACGGCCAAGCTACCAGGGGTTCAGCAAAGATTAATTTATTAAGTACTTGAGAGGACCTTATTTGTGATTGTGGTGTTATTACTAAGTGTAGGTACCTACCTGCCCTTACTAATAAGCCACTTTCCAATAAACATTGTCAACCAACAGAGTAGGTCCTCAAGGAGAAAACAGATGGTGTCCGAAATGGTGCATGCTGAAGATCTTGAAATTTCTATGTCATTTGAGTAACTACAAAAAGAAACATGAATGGTTTCATGAACATCTGAATCTTAAGAAATTAAATAGTCTCCTGTTATTGAGTGTCTAAAGTTTGATGCCAGTACAATCAGGGCTTTTGGTGTGATCCAAAAAGAGCAGCTGAGAATCTTTTCTGTTTTCTGTTTTACTCTTCTTTAGGGATGATGTGAATGTAAAACAATATTTAGTATTGTAGGGAGGTGTATGACACTGCCTCACAAAGGATTTCATTGTAGAGGGCAAGTATAAATTACTTTGGTGTAAAATGTGAAACCAGGCAATTATACTGGAGAGAGTGAATTTATTACATGCTCTGCAGGTTTGGATATATGGTGGCCGGTTAGTCAAAGGAAATAACATAGTTGACATTGTAAGCTGCTGATGTTCCTGTAATCTGGCCCCCTCTATGAGGGAACGCTGAATGAAAGAATAAATGAACCCACTCAACATTATACAGTAAGTCAGAGTGTTGCTGTGTAAGGAATAACATCACTTTCTGTGATATCCCATGAATTTCCTGATTTTGCTGGCTTTAGAATTCTGTGCAAATATACCGCTTTTTTACGTATCCTTTTTCCCAGCAGGGAATTACAACGACCGCGTTGTAACCACGCATTCCATTACCCCGCAAGTCGTAACAACTACTTGAAGAGGGGGGGCGCTGGATGTTGGAATAGTATAATTTACTATTCCAACTCCAGTCTGTGCGGACAGTAGGGAAGGTGTTGGATTTCAAATCCAACACCTTCTCCACCCTCCGCAAGTCGTTGTTTGACTTGCGGAGTAATGTTATGCGTGGTTACAACGCGGTCATTGTAACGACCGCGTTGTAATTCCCTGCGGGGAAAAGTTTTCGTGGTAAACGATGTTTACCCTCTGTGCGCTTTCCTCTGCTAAACAGTAGGAAAGTGCATGTGCTTCCCCCCCTAGAAGTGCTGAGCATGGGAATTCCCTGTTTGGCCTATTTAATCACCCTATAAGTTCATTGTTGTACACAATGACTAAAATGCACCCATGCGTTAAGCAAAACTCCTCAACAAAATTCTTCAACGGGAGGGGGTTGTTCCTTGTAACATGGGAGGGTGAACCACTTCGTTTGTGTAAACCAAAAAAGGGGTGCCTCTCATGACATCAATATTACTGATTATTCAATTCACAAATGATCAAGGTGCAAACCAATTGATCATCATTGTATTATTCCAAAATTCATTTATACACAAGTACTTTTGAAAGGGTACACTTCAATACAGACATCATATACAGTATCATATAACAAATCAAACAAAATCACATGAAACAATGGTACGTTACCATGCATAATGTGCCTAGTGCCAGCACCAGTCAGTGTTAATCAAAGTGAAAGAAATACATAGTCTTTCAATTGTTCATGGGATGAGGTTCCAGTTCCACAATTCATCAAGAAAGGTACAGTGAATATCTCTTAATGGCAAGTTCAGTTTGGGCAGTAGTCGTGTCTAAAATCCCTTTAGGAATTACTGGTGGAAACACACTTTTTTTGACCCCCTCCCCCTTTTTCTCCGCCCCCGGTTGCCGGATCACCCCAAAACTTTCCATGCAGAATAAGACCCAGCAGCACACTTTTTTGGGGAAAGTTTCATGGAGATTCGTCAAATGGCGCCAAAGTTATAAGCAAGTCAAAAAACACTTGTCCTATAGAAACTAGGGGGTCGATTCCGATCTCGGTCGGTAGGGCTCCGAATCGGATTCGGCTTTACCGGATCCGAGTCGGAGGCTTTGTTTCCGACCGATTCGTACAGTCGTCTGAGCGAGCAAGTACGATGCGAGTGAACGCGAAATCGCCGACCGACTCGTTTCCGTGTCCGACCCGCTCCGTCCGACTCGTTCGCACTCAATTCGTGGCGCGCAATGGAGACGTTTTACGACCGAGCCAGTACGATGGACGCGTCGGACAGCCGGATCGAGTCGGAGCGTCCGTCTCGAAAAAGCTCCTGGAGCCGGACTTGGGTGCCGGACCCCCCTGCACCCGTAGCCGTATGAGTCGAACACAGGGGGGACTCAAGGGTCCCCCCTATACATGCGTGTACGGTGCAGATGGCACCAACACGTACCCACTACAGGGGGCCCCCTTGTGCGCAACGTACCCATTGAGTCACTGGGAGCCCATGTACGCGTTGTACGACCGGCTCCCATTGACTTCAATGGGAGTCTGACCGAATCGAGTCCGGCAGCATGCGGCCGCATCGTACTCACTCGGTCGGACTGCAGGAGTCCGGCTCGGTCGGAAATCTCTCCGGATCCGGCTCGGTCGGAGAGTTTTCCGACCAAGATCGGAATCGACCCCTAGGTCTTAAATATAACTACCAACTGACGACCAACAGTAGGTTATATATATATATATATATATATATATATATAACCTTCTGCCTTCCCAGTTTCCATTTTTGCCCAGCCAGTGAACAAGGGATTGTTTTCCAGAAACGCGTATGGCACACGAGGCATACAGACGCTTGAACTGCTGTGTTGGTAATCTGCAGTCTGCCAATAAAGGAGAAAATAACACGCTGCGTGAGGCTTTCCAATTTTGGCGTGTTTGCGATTGGAATATATATATATATATATATATATGATGCAAAACAACCTCCATGTGGCTGCGCTCAAAACAGGATGGTTATCAAACTTTGCTTCCCTGGAAAAATAATATTTAAGCTTCCACAGTGCCACAGTACCAAGGGGTGGAAGCTTGTACAGCACCTCCCATGGTAGTACCATGGACCCTCACAGGAGGGCTGCGATATGTTGAGTGAGTGTACCATGGTACCCGTGGCCCAAAAAGTTTTTTTTACATTTGTTTCATTTTAATTACTGGGGAGATCAATTTGGGTATCCCGATAAGTGCCTGGGTTTAGGGTATCCTTACCCTGCCCTCTTATATCTTTTTCTTTTGTTTTTCAGGGCACAGAGACTGAATCATATAATTTCAGCTGCAGCGTTTTTCTCAGATGTTGTGGCTGGCCAATCAGAGTGCAAGGTCCCACTAAAAGGTCTTTGTTACCACAGGAACCCATTGACCAATGGGGAAAAACATTCTCTCAGCCAATGGGATTCGAATATCGTTTAAATTGTTTGTCCAACAGGACACCTGCAGGGCTGAACAGTCCAGCTATTACTAACTTTTCTAGATTAACCCCTTAATGACCACCCCAAGCACCTCTTTGAATGCATATTTCTTGAAAACTACTTAACAGATTTACACTGAATGATCAAAAGCACATTTTCTGGGTAAAGTTTAAAATTTCTGTGAAATTTTGTGTAGTTCTGTTCATCCTAGTGTCCAGCATAGAGTTTAACTTCACACATAGAGTGCTACCATTCTCCATTCAAGATAGAAGTGAGTCACTTCTGAACTTCATTTTGTTGGAACATGATCTGTTGAATTTAAAGTCTTACCTGTGAAGTAGGTGATAATGCTGACATGAAAACAACTGTTTAAAATAAATGTGAGGGAGGATATGGAATTTCAGTCATATTATACTTTTCAAGGCGCTAAAAATAGTTAGAGAGTGATACCTAGCTAAGCCCAGCGTCCCCTTTCCACATCTGTTCACTCAGCCTACCCATTTTCCCTGTCGTTTAATGCCTCCCTAATTTTAAAAATAATAAAATATTCGTAGACATTGAAGGTTTGTATAATCTTCCATTTAAATGGTGTATGCCTGTATATTTTTTAAACAAACATTTAGAGAAGTCTGGAGTTATTTATAGACAGATCTCACATTTAAAATTAATAGATTTGTGCTCTAATGGGTAGTGAGATCTTCCAAAGGAGTCGCTGTTTGAACATTTACGGCCTCATTCAGAAAGGTAAGTTGCATTCAGTGTAAACCTAGTACAGAACTGTAGGTTACATGTCTCCACCCTGGCTCATTCTTGTGTGGGTGGGTGGCGTCTCTCCCTAGCTCCTTCCTGACCCTCCAGAAACCCCTCTTACTCATCCCTAATCCAATGTCCCTTTTTCCACCCACTTCCCTGTGTCTCTTTCACATTTAGCACTAACATCTATGGTCGCTGCATCTCCCAGCATGAATGGGAATTGGCTTAAAATACTTTCATTGTGATTTAAAAATAAGGAAATCATAAAACACAATGAAAATATATATGTATGGTCGATAACAATGCTGTTCTGAATACCTTATGCATGATTGCTTTTAAGGTAATTAAGTAAAACATATTTTAAAATAAGTAACATGGTAAATCAGATAGTGAAATCTGTTGTAGACCACGATTTTCAGACTCCGAACAATGAAAAAGTCTAATATAAACAAATGGAAAGTAATTGTTTTTCGGGTCTGGTTTATTTCAGCAGAGGAGCAGCAGAGGTAGGAAACATTTTCAAGTACATATTCAGCCTTCTGTACAGGAATGTAAATTATTCTAAAGTTGTCATCTCAAAAAATATGTCTCCCAATGCAGGCATATTCTGAGAGCTAGATGAACAGTCTTTATTACAACTCTGTGATTTTCACAGACAGCTGTTATGGGAAGAAGGTGTAGTAATTTGTGGGTTGATACAGTAGCACTAACTAAGGGGCTGATTACGATGGCGGACGGAAAAGCATTCCGACCGCCGTGCTAGCGGGAAATTGCCATCCGCAGGTACCGCAGCAAAACCGCCGGTTAGATTAGGATGCACCACCAGAAACTCCCTACCGCGGCGGTCGGATTCCAGGATTCAGCGGCGGAAAAGCTGAAAATCCGTCCGCGGCGGTCGGATTTGCTGCGGAAAGGTCAAAGACCGCTGTTTCCCCAGCGGCCAGGAACACATGGAGCTATCCGCAGTATTGCCACCGCCATCCTCGATTGGCCGGATTCTCCGCAGCGGTGTGGTGGGCTGTTTGTGGCATCGTAATACAACCGGCGGTCGTAGCCGCATTCCGCATGGCGGTCTCTCCCTTTTGGCTCCGTCCGCCACCGCTGCGGAAGGGGATTCCTGGCGGTTCCCGAAACACCACAGTGGACGGGAAATGGGCTATCTTTGCCCATCGTAATACGGCGGACGCAAGGACTGCCGATGGAGTGCGGAAAAGGGCATTTTTCGCCACCGCCAGCACCGCGGATGTGCTACCGCCCTCCATCGTAATCAGCCCCTTAGAGTCTTGTGGTCGACCGTCTAGAAGCCAATCAAAATGGACCATTTTGATAGTGTACAGCTGTCTGATTTACAATTATATACACTGCCCAACAGTTGGTTTTGCAAGGTTCTGCACAGGGAAACAAATAGAACACCACTATAATTTAACTTGTGATTGTGGTGCAGAGCATACATGGTTATTTGAGGAAGCAATACTACTATTCCAATCCTCAGTTTCCTTTCACTGATTATTCTTTTAAGGTGTGAACTTAGAACTTGTGGTATGGAGTCATCTGATAACTCCAGCAGTCTAGTAATATTTTGGGACAATAAAGTTATTTTATTACCCCTCTGATTGTTTTCTTCTGACTGATCTGCTATCTCACTGCACTATAAAAAATTATCTTTGGGTGTGTCGAATTTAATTTATAAAATGTTTCCCAAGAGCTTTTCCAGGGGTGAACAGTGCCAGTAGCAGATTAAATAAGCCCTTGTACATACAACTTTAAGACATATTAGTGATTTTAAAGATGTCATCTTTAACCAGATGTGTAAACCTTTGCCAGTAGATGCTACCATGTAGACGCATGTCCTACATTTTGGAAATGGAGAAATATATCATAATTGTTTTCTGAAAAATTGGCTAAAGGCCCTCTTTTGCTCAGAAGGAATGTGTTGTAACATGTCAGAAGTAATAATTCTGTGTCCCCCACATTTCTTAGTAGAAAACAAAAACCTGGAATGTACACCCCCTCTAATACTGTCTTTTAATGCTACACAATTTTAACGAATGCTGTTGTATCGTTAAGCTTTGAAATGCCTCATTGATGCCACTAATTTTACCCAAATATACTCAGAGGAGAACCCATACCCACCCTCCTATCGAAGTATAGTTGTTTCTAAATCCTATCCAGTTTGAATTAACTCTACTTACACAGTGTCCTTTTTAAATGCTCCATTTTCCTCAGTTTGTTGTAAGATGTCCTTAGGAAAGAAAAACAATTTTGATCTATGTATCTGGTCCAATGGGCTTTAAAAGTGAATTCTGCATTTCTTGAATTTTTTAGGTGGGAGAGAACTCCGAAACTGATCGCTAAAATTACCTTCAATTTGTAACCAATATTGACCTGCGCTACTGATATAATATGCTTTGTAATCAACCATTTTCCTTAATATTCTTTAAAAATTCTTTGTGTGATAATCCCTCCCAAACTCAAAATCCTCTCTGGTTAAAACCAGTGCTTCTGATCCAGTATGCTTTTAAGTAAACCTTTTGCCGCTGTTTTAAAATACTTTGATAGTGAAAGGAGCTTTCATACAAAGTCAAAACTCAGGGCCTCATTTACAACTTTTTGACACAGGGCAGCACAGTAAGTCACTTTGCTGTGCTGCCCTGCGTCAAAAGGAAAGGGCAGGAATGCATTGCATTTATGATATACGGAACATTCCTGTCCTTTCCCCCGCGCTGGCTCCGTTTTGGCTGCCTTGCGCCAACGCAGGCACCCTTTTACCATGGTTCAAGGGTGTCTGTATTGTAGGAATTATTGTTTTGTGCAGGAAGGGACACCTTCCTGCACAAAAACAATTAATGGAGGCGTTTTCCTCCTTCTATGCAGAATGCAGCACACATAGAAAGAGGGAAAAACAAGGAGAAATAAAGTTATTTTTCCTCATTACGCCTCCCCTTGGGAGGCATAGGTTTTCGACGCATTCCAAAGTTTACAAGTCCTCTCGGAATGCGTCAAAATCAATGGGTGTCGCAATGCTCATGGAAAGCCTCTTAGATGCAGAGTAAGGCAACACAGCGACTTGTGCTGCTTTGCCTTACTCCATATCTACGAGGCCATGAAAAGCCACGCAAAGTGGCTCTGCGTGGCCTCGTAGATATAGGTCTGCACTCTGCGCAATCGGTGCGTCAAAAGAAGTGATGCACCTGCGACGCAATGGGCTTGTAAATAAGCTGCTCTCTCTTTAAATCATATGCAGTTTTATACAATAGCACTGGTGCATTGTGCTCTAAAATGCACCCTTGTTTACACTAAAGTCCTATGTAAGGACCTCATTGTCCCTTTGTAAACTGGCTTGTCGTCCCAACCACTTCCTGTCTGAGTCCAACCAGTTGAGAATTCTTGACAACACCCATGATGAAATTATCAATAAAGTACACTGTGCAGAGCTGTTAAAGAAGCAAATATGCTTTTTCGAAATCAATGCAACTGAAAGTCGATAAAGCCTGAATTTAATACAAATGAATTTGAATGAATGAATGAATTTGATACTTGTAAAGCGCAACTTTCACTCGCAACAGAGCAAGCTGGCGCTATGCTGAGCAAAACATAGGTCCCTGAATAACAGTCTACGAATCTAAAATAAAAGAGTGATGGGATCAAATGAGGGACAAACAAAGTGCATCAGGGGCAAGAAAAAGCCTGGTTTTAAGGCATTTTTGTAATTTTATTTCCGTTTCAATGAAGCGGAGAGAGGTAGGGAGTAGATTCCAGGCTTTGGACCCCAACATTCTAAAGGATTTGCCTCCCCGAGTTTTGAGTCTAAATGAGGGGGGGCTCAGGTTGGTGTCAGAGTATTGCAGTGTTCTATGTGTCTTATAGCGGCAGAACTGGTCTCTAATATATTTTGGTCCCAAACAGAAGTGGCCCATGCAGGTAAGAGCGGTGGGCGGGGTGGGGGTATTCAGCAAATTAATTAGTTATTTAATTTTCCCTCCGTGTCATCTGTCGAATCCCCCCACCCCAACCCCGCCCCACCGCTCCACCGCTCTTACCTGCATGGGTCGCTCCTTGTCCCAAATTGTTATATAAATAACGATTAATATTCTTGACTTTCATGTACATTTAAACGGTCTATAAAAGCAAATGTGAATTGCAAAGGTCTTAAATATTATGAAATTACAGAAGTTCCCCTGTTAGGGAGTTAGTCGTAACCAGTGAGACACGCTTTTTAGGTCAAGCTTCGATCGACCTGTTATATCTCTTCTGAGGGGTTTGGCAAACCCACCAATTGCCATTGGTTACTATCTGCAGCATTCAGAAATGCTGGCTTCTTATTGGTGCATTTCTGTAAAAGTTTTTGAAAACTGCAAGTGGTGCGTAAACACGCACTTTGTACTTAATAGAGGTTGCTTACGAGAAGCAAGGCTGGCAGTAACTGCGCCTCTTTTACTGCCAGCCTTGCTTTTCGTAAGCAAGGACTATAAGTACAAAGTGCATGTTTACGCACCGTTTGCAGGTTTTCAAAAACATAAATAAAAAGCATTGTTATTTACAATGCCAGTAGCTCAAACTCTCGGAAATGTGAGACCTATTGCATTGCAAATGCTTTTTTTTGTGCAATCTAACTACTGGAGCAAAAACACGTAAAAATAAGCAAATACAACACGCGAACATCATCTAACCTAGGGATGAAATTGAAAGGAACATCAACGATTATATCAGCTAATTTTAAGTTTCCACTAAGAGGAAGTAATTCATTTTAAGTAAAACTTTATATAGTATTTCATTTAAATAACTGTACACTTCTTAACCATAATGCTTACTGAAATTAAATGCTTACTGCGCCTATTTATTTGGCACTAGTTTGCTATTCCTAGTTTCTCACTTTCTAAAGAAACCTCGGGGCTTATTTACAAGCCCCTTGCACAGCCAGTGCGTCACTTTTAATATGGTGAAAATGAGACTACCGGCAGCGCAAGGGGCTTGTAAATTCAGACTAAAAGGCTCATAGATTCTTTGGGCCCGATTTACAAAAGTAATCTGAGACAAAATCCTAACTTTACGACATTCAGTATTCACAAAAGGCATTTAGGAGTAGTAAAGTTAGGATTTTGTCTTAAGTTTGTCTTAAGTTTTGGTCTTAAGACAAAATCCTAACTTAAATTAGTTAGGATTTTGTTTTAAGACCAAAACTTAAGACAAACTTAAGACAAAATCCTAACTTTACTACTCCTAAATGCCTTTTGTGAATACAGTAAGTCGTAAAGTTAGGATTTCGTCTCAGATTACTTTTGTGAATCGGGCCCTTTGTGATTATTTCCCCCAAAGACCTTTGCTGGCCTCCCTAAGTACGTTTATCAGATGATAATGTTGCCTTAAAGTTCTGAACAAAAGCAAATGATTCTTCTGGAAATTCTTGATGGAAGCAATTATTGCCTCTCTCTATAGTTTCATTTCTGAAAACCAGACATTGAGGGGTCGATTCCGATTCGGCCCGGAAGCGCACCTATAAGTATTCGTCCGGAAAAAATACAAGCCGAATGC